>OX183136.1:29462698-29930669 GCA_945261195.1 Cryptosula pallasiana | reverse complement strand
CCACAATTTTTCATTGATTGATTTATCCACCAGAAGTTTTGCTGCAGCAACCTTAGAGTGTGCTTAATTTTGATCAGTGGCATGGGCAACTCATGACTTGTGCGCAAGACTGGGATGATTTTTAAACCAAGACTAACCTCAAAATAAGGAATAAAGGGAACAAAAAACAGATTGAAAAAAACTTGTGTATATTTTTTCTCAGAGTGTTGGATTTCATTGCACTTTTATGAACTCCAGATGTGGGAATAAAAAATTACAAAGTATTTTTAATTAAAATCACTTTTTTATTTGTTTAGGCAAGTAGTAAAGTTGAAGTAAGTTACAAAAACTGTATATTAGTATGATGTTGTGCAATAATAAGTTGGGGACAATATTTCATGGTAGCATTATGTATTGTGACTGATTTTATTGCAGTAAACTTTGTTGTGAAAAGTTAAAAACCAAACCAGTTTTTTTCTTTTAAAAGTCTTTGTTTCTTTTTACCAGAAAAATAAGAGATTGTATGGGGGTGTTTTTATTTGCTTCCACAATCATTTTCACAAAACAAAAAAGCTGTCATAAAACTGTGTAATAAACTATGAAGGTGCAAACAATACTTTGTATGCACAAAATTTGTTGGCCTGCAGCAACTTGCTTGAAAGTCTGCCAAGTTCCTTTGTACTCTCAGAGTTTTTTCAAAGAGTTTCCTGTTCATTTACCTGCTGAGAGGATAACTCCTCTTAATTTTCTTTTGATCCATAGCTAATGTTTTGTTTGACTTAATATTAATTTTAATTTCAATTCACGGCTACTGGTGTCTAAACCATGATGTTTGTAAATAAGCTGTCAAGACTTGGTACCTAGAAGTTGAAAATTTAATTTCATAGTTTGATTGTGCTAAGATCGTGTGTATCAAAACTTAGCCTTGAAATGTATCTTATACAAATTATTAAAAAATTCTTTCTAGAATGCTGTGATGAGGTTCCGCAAATCCTGAGAAACTCATACTATTTCTTAAATATTTTTAAACAGGGCTCATTTAAATTGTTGCAGCAGGCTGGAAAAAATTGTTGCTCCTGAGTCTTATCTTTTGTCGATAGACATTTTGTTATAATTATACTAAAGATGAGTGTGGTAAAAGGGCCAAAGAAGCGGAAAAAACACTCTAGTCCGTCAGATTCGTCCAGTGACATCTCAGAACAGGATACAGCTGTACATCATGCACCTTATACACTTGGAAAGTTGAAAGCACTACACAAAAAACTTGATTCATCGCAGCTTGAGCCAAAGATTGAACTCAAAGGTCAAAAAGAGAATCCACAAATTGTTGTGGATTGCGGTGCAGCAACATACGAAATCTTAAAACAACGGTATGAAAGCCACGTGCGCAATCTAGGTTTTAACGTATCAAAAAAGGTCACCAAAGACAAGGCGAAGTATGTTGTTTCCTTTGTACTTACAGTCAAGGAGAAGAAAAACAGTAATGTCATCTATACAGTAAATTTTTATAATACAACCTCGAAGCTATTAGTCAACAGAATTTCACTGGTGGACACATTTATTAGCCACTACCAATCACTAATAGAGAGCATACCACTATCAGTAATCAGCCAGTTAAATGAAAACATTCAATCATCTATTAATTCTACCCTCTCTTCCCAATACGAACCAACTATGAATGACACAGATAACATTGATATTATTGCCCCCAATCCCAGCTCTACTTCTACGACCAGTAAAGAAATAGAGTATTCTCATGCATCACAACAGCCTGCTATCAGTGCCAATACAACAACTGAAGGATGCGTTTTATGTAGGACACAATTTACGTCCATACAGGCTCTCCTTCAAAAAGTTGAAAAACTGGAAAAGCTTGTCGAAAATCAAAGCCAACTAATCAGGAACATGGAAAATAATCAGCTAAAAATCCAACAAGAATTAACCAAGACTGCTAGCCACCTTGACAGCAGGTTCAATTCACTTCATCAACAATTAGAACAGCCAAATTCCACACATACCAATACAGTCCTTTACTCTGATCAAGTGAAATCCATTGTTAATTCAAAAGTACAGCGACCTATTTTGAAAGACAACATTAGCCCTCCCCCAGTTGATCTGCGTTCATCTGATAAAAACAAATCTATCCCACCATTTAAACCTGACCAATCTGTTGTAATAAACATCAGCCAAACATATGCAACAAGTAATAAGTTTGATCAAGACAACATAAGAAGAATTATTAACAAATCATATGGACCAGTAATCATAGAACAAATTAAACCATATCACTACAATTCTGAATATCCAAAACTTACTCTTCAAATGGCGAATGTTGAATCTGCCATCAACCTCATCTCAGTCTGGAAAAGTGACCTGTTCAACGGATCAACCGCTAGACATACTATCAACCCTAAGACTATTAATGAAAACACCGTTATGCTGAAGGGAGTACCGATTGATGCTGATGACAACAACATCCAGCAGGACATTGGCAACATTTTTCATGGTTCATCAGCTTCACGGCTTTTGAAAGACGGAAAGAGGCTTCGCACCTTTAAGGTCAAGTTTGCAAACAAGCAGCAGTTTGAAAAAGCAGTTGAAGAAGGGATTCTATTACCTTCACAGCATATTATGTGTCATTGTGAGCCGATAAATGGATAATTTGAATTGTGGCATAAAAATTGCGTATTTAAATGTTCGAGGCTTAACCTCCAAAATTGACGAAATCAAATTTTTGCTTTTTAACCACCATTTTGATTTACTTTGCGTAGCGGAGACATTTTTGGGGGATAGAAATGCTGATAGGTTTTATTCGATACCAGGTTACACTTTTGTGCGGAAGGACAGGCTTAGTGATAGTGGAGGAGGTTTAGTGTGCTACATTGCAAATTCTTGTCAGTTTGAAACTATAAATTCCTTTGATAACATGTTGAAAGAATCTTTAACTTTGAAATTTAAGTTAGGTTTAGCAAAACCATTTCTCGTGTCTTTTCTTTATCGACCGCCCGGAACTCCAGTTTGTTGGAATGAAGCGTTTGTTGATTTTGTAAACTCTTGTTACGGTATTTCTGATGAAATAATAATTATGGGTGATTTCAATGTAGATTTATTTGACAAAAAGATTGAAAATAAGTGGAAGAGCGAAGTATGTGATCAACTTTCTTTGGTACAACTGATCACATCCCCAACTCGATCAACTAATGTATCATCGACCTTGATTGATCATATTTATACAAACTTTCCTAGTAATATTATGTACTCTCAAGTTATGCCATGTTCTTTCAGTGATCATGACCTGATTTATGCTGTTTACAACAGAAAAAAGCTTACACAAAGTCAAAAGAGAAAACTGCACTTTTTGGACTATTCTAATTTTACTTATGAAAACATTGATAAAGCATTTTCTGGTGTGAATTGGGATGCTGTTTTGCTTGAAGAAAATACTGAAAACATGATCAGTTCTTTTAACAAATTGTTTTTAAGTAAAATATCTAAAATCGTACAATCTAAAACCCGTTTTGTCAAATCCAGTACTTTACCACAGTGGTTGGATAAGGAGGTTCAAGGACATATTAGATTACGCAATTCTATCAAGAAACGTGGCTCCTGGGATGAATACAAAAAACAAAGAAACTTTGTGACAAATTTGATAAAAAGAAAGAAAAAATTGGTAATCGAAAATATGATTAATACCTCTAAAAATGGGAATACCAAATCTTTGTGGGATGCTCTCAATATTAAACATCGTAACTCATCACCATCTGGCTTACCCCAGGGATTATCTTCCAATGTTCTTAACCATCACTTTACTACAGCTGCTAGTCGGCTTACAAACCATTTACGTGGCAACTCTTTTACCCCTGTCACCCAAATGTCAAACACAAAACATATGACTTCAGTTACCCAATTCACTCCTGCTGATATTGTGTTGTATCTAAAAAGCATACCATCTTCAAAATCCACCGGTTTAGATGGAATATCTGTTAGAATGATTAAGCAAACCATCCCATTCACAATTTCGATTTTGACTGATATGTTTAACAGAATTCTGATTGACGGTACCTTCCCAATAACTTGGAAAACCGCGAGAGTTATTCCAATTTTTAAGAATGGTGATATAGCTAATCCATCTAACTACCGTCCAATTTCCATTTTACCAGTTTTGTCCAAAATTTTTGAAAAGCACATAAACAGATGTCTCAAATACCATTTGAATCATAACAATTTGTTGCACAATTTACAAACTGGTTTCCGGGAGGGAGTTTCATGTGTTGATACAGTTCACAAAATAGTTGCAGAATGCCAAAAAATCAAACTGAAAAATGAGATTGCTCTTCTACTGTTTTTGGATTTCAAAAAAGCTTTCGATTGTATAGACCATGAGACTCTTCTTCTAAAACTTACACATTGTGGTATAAATGGAAAAGCATTTTCTATCATTAAATCATTTTTAAATGAACGATATCAACTGGTGAAAATAGGAGATGATGTTTCCCAAACCCTACCTGTCCATATTGGTGTCCCTCAGGGATCAATTTTAGCACCAACCCTTTTTGTTTTATATATAAACGATTTACTCAAATTATCTTTAACATCTAAACCTTTAGCGTATGCTGATGACACTATCTTTTTATCATCACACAGTAACATCTCCACATTAAACTATAATTGCAATTACGATTTGACAAAAATCTCAAAATGGTGTGTTGAAAATAGAATGATTATCAATACTGACAAATCGCATTTTCTTTTGTTTAATTATCATAATAGTTTGCATAGTTTCCTTGTCACTTTTGAAGGTAAAAACTTGATGCGAAAAAACAAAACGAAACTTTTGGGTTTTATGATAAATGATAGGCTCACTTGGGATGACCATATCTTAGTAACAGAAGCCAAACTTCGTAAAAACATAAACCTCCTGCAGCTATCACGAAACTATCTTACTAACAAATCAGCGAAAGCTTTTTACTATCACTTTATATTTTGTCACCTGGTTTATGGTATAATTATTTATCACAATCTATCTCCTAAATACCTGTCAAAATCGTTATTTTCATTACAGAAAAGAGCTTTTCGATTGATAGCAAATGTTCATACCATTCCTCTTTCATTAATTAGAACAAATGACATCGCCACTTCAATTCAACTGTTACCATTACCAAAATTGGCTCAATATTTTACGGCAATCACTGGTTTTAAAATTTTTAATAATATTTTTCCTAGCTTTATTTCTGTTGATTTTACCACCAGTCGTAACTGCAATTTTAATTTTCGTAACTGCAAGAAACTTTATGCCAACACACCAGCTGCAATAGAAACACATATATCTACCACATTCAACCAACTGCCTACTTCTCTGAGAATCTCACAAACCCTGTCTGTTTTCAAAGCAAATTTATTCAAATATCTTTTAAATACCAATGAAGAATTATTTTAAACAAACTGTGTTTGAGTAGACTTCTTTTTTTCTGTGTTCATTTTATTTTCTGTTCCATTTTTGATTTTTTGTTTTTCTTTTAGCTATGGCACTTTATGAAAAACATTTTTATAAAATGATATTGATGCCAATAAAGTATTATATATATATATAATTCAATTAACTTTAAATATTTAATATTAACAAAAGCATTAATCAACAGTTTCATAAACAAAAAAAATCAATCTTCTAAAATTGTAAAATGAATGTGGTAAGGAATAGTGTAAAGGATTTTGTCGCACCTTTACCAAACAGCTACTAGAGAAGTGTACTGGTTTAGCAATGTAACAGCAATTGCTAATGAGAGCTACTTATTCGCTAGTAGTGGCTCTATGTATAGATGAGCTATGAGTCAATAAGCTCCGTGTTGTGCCGTGCCGTGTGCAAGTATCCTAATACTTTTTGGCCAACTGCCAAGTGAACACACCGGGTTACAATAGCTAACACTTTATTGCTTCAAGAGACAAAAGCTTACTCAGAGTACCTCTCTTTGTAAGCGCACAATCTAATCTGCCCACTGGGCCACATGTTGACCAAGTTATGCAGTTCAATATTCTAATGAACAGTTGAAATATAACATAACAGGATTGGTCAATAACATTAATATAGGTCAAACAAAATAGCATAAACAAGCAGGCGCAATGAAAACATATATACAGTCAATAAACATAACAATAATGCGCCAGCCAACTTCTTTAGTAAGGCGGGAAATCCCTTGCTTGAATCTTGACTCATCCGTCTCTGCGGCAGGCACGCATCCACTTCTATACTAAGGCAATCAGGCGGAGCTGAGTCTAGTATGACTAACTAGTGTTTATACACTGCATACTGGCTAGCATAGCATCAATGATAGAGGCCACCTATGCTAAATTCCATTACATAGGCCGCTTCAACTATTAGTATCGCCGTACTCATAGTTAATCAGTCATGAGGTGGCCGCTCCAAGAGAGGAGAGAGGTCTACGCTTACAGCGCAACCCTTTGCACAAGTCCATGTGCGTCTACAGTGGGGGAAATCACACCCTGCATAGTGCACAGAGGGAGTGAAGGGGGCCCACAACCAGTGGGCTAATAAAAGGGGGTGGGAAAGATAACACATCACCCGGTGGTTAATACGGTAGAAGGTACACACAACCAGTGTGACCGACTGAGAGAGGTGCACACAACCAGTGTGACTAACGGAGGGAGGGTCGCACACAACCCGTGTGACTACCGAAGGGAGCGGAGGAATACCTTTCCTAGAACAGCTGGCCTCGAACTGTCTGTGCGGCTTGCTTTAGTTCGACTATCTCTCCCTTCAGGAGTTCTGCTTGCGCCTTTAGCCTGGCGACTTCTATCTCTGAGAGGGTGCCCGTGACCACCTTCATCCGAAGGCCCTGCAACTGAGAGTCCAGTTCAGCGGCACCCTGCTCTATCGCAGCAGCCCATCGCGCCCTGTTCCGCATAAACCGTACTGGCAGATCTACCTCAAAGACTGGAGGGTCTGCTGGTGGGAGCACGGGGGAAACACCGGGTGCGAAGGTCCGGCCTACTGCAAGGGGAGCAGGGGGTGGAGAGGGAGGGGGCCCAGGGGAGACAATCATGGCCTCAGGACTTGGTACAACCACCGTGTGCGGCTTCTTTGGTATCTTATACCCGGTTAGGGGTATAGCCATCAGCGGCACAACGCCAGGTGGTGTAGGGGAGGGTCCTGGGAGGGGAGCCATGACTGCATCACACCTCGAAGGTGCTGGGGGAGGAGACCGGATCTTTCCAGTCTGGGTAGGTTGGCAGGTACCGAATGGCGCTGGATTGATCCATTCCTGGTACCTGCAGAAAGCCGAGTAACTCTCTCGGTCTACAGCATAAATATAGCCAAGGCGTTGGTGGTGATCAGTATCTTCTGAACCTCCACGCGTCCTCTGGTGGCTGTATACGCTGTCTCTGCTGCTACTCGAGTATCTACAGCGGCAAAAGTAGCGTACGTGGTGCTGGTGGACATGCACCGACAGTTGCCTCATGTTCTTTGCTACGAACTTACAACTTGGGCAGGTACTGCGCCGTGCCCTCTTCAAATCTCTCTGGATGGCTTTCTCCGTCTTGGGGGCAACCCACTGCAAGAGTCGCCGGGCAATAGGAGGTTTCTGGCCTACCAGGTGAGGAGCTACCACCTCTTCCTCCACGGTTGGTGAGGAAGGGCAGGAGGCAGCAATGTCAACTAACTTGACTACAGGCGTAGACACCGAAAGAGGCGGTTCATCTACTGGCAAAGGGGAGGTGGGTACAGGTGCTGGGGGCACAGCAGGAGTCCTCGCCTTCCTCCGTGTGGGGATCAGGTCGAGGAGCGGAATCTGTCCACTGGACGCCGTACAGCCAGGCAAGGTGACAATGGCTCGCACAGTCAGTGGAGGAGAACCTAGTGTAGAGGAGGGGGTGGCTGTAAGGGGGAGGTTACCCCGCTTAGAAGGTCCAGCCAAGAGCTCTGCTCCTCTCCTCTTACTAGGGACAATCTTCCCCAGCGCCTGCATACGCTCCCTGGTGACCGCGTGAGGCAGTCTAGTACCTATAGGTGGCTTTTCTTGCACCACTACTGTACTTAGACTCAACCCCGGGTCATCCCGGGCCGGGGGAGGGAGGCCCCGGGTCGGGGGTGAAGTGTCCAACACCCGGGAGGGGGTGGGGGGCCCACGGGAGGTGGAAGAGCTGGCAGGAAGTTTCGCAACACTCTGGCTACAGGGGAGAGTGTCCGATGCCGGCACCGTGGGTACACTGGGGGGTGTGGGGGCAGCTGGGAGTGGTGGAGACTCCGTGGACTGCCACTGAAGAGGAGGTGTCTGCTTGAGTGCCAAGGGGTCACGGGAGGAGCTATGGCGGCGAACCCAATTGTCCATCAGCTCACTCTGACTGGTGACTCCTAAGAGCTCGTTCTCTCTCTCTATCTCTTTCTTCCTTCCCTCTGCGCAGGGTACCCGGTGGGTAGCAGCAATCTTCTGTGCAGAAGGGATGGACTGAGAAGTGGGACAGTCCCGTGAGGAAAGGGAGGAAGGCAGCTGTGCGGCAGCAGAGGTAATCTCGTCCTCGAACTCTTCTTCTACTTGCAGTTGAAGGCATTCATCTCCTTCTTGAGGCAAAACACTGGTAGGGGAATCCATGTAGTGGTTGGCACGTCCAGTCACTTTGGGTACTTGTTCAGAAATGCCTGTTCCCGGGTGCGGCAGGTTTGTTTGATCTTGACTAGAAGCATTGCAAACAACAGGCAGTGGTGGATCCGCAAAGACTGACTGGTGGTTCAACTCAGATTTTGACCGGCCGTAGTTCTCTGGTGGAGAGGAATATTCTCCTGGATTTTTTTTGGCATCTTTGCTAGAGTGTCCTCTTTCCAACGACACCCAGTATGGGGGTGTGGCTACATCCCGTCCGGAGCTATTCTTCTTTCCGGGCGGCACTAACCGTTTTTGGAAATCATTACCCCTAGGTGGAAAACGGGTCGACTTTGGGTCCTCAGCGTTTGATGGGTTTTGCTGCCAGCAATCTAAATCTTGGCATGCAGCAGCGCTAGAACCTGGCCTTCCTGCAGATACCCAGTTTGTGGGGGTTTCCGTGAGAACTCCACCCAGGAGATCCGTTTGAATCTCAGGCATTTTGGCATTTTCGGCCACTCTATCCACTTCTTTTGCAGTTGCAATCAGATGGCATAGTGGCTGTCCATGGTGCCTGGGTGGGCCGACGTTCTTTCGTGGCCGTTGTGATGACACAAGTGGTGGTTGGCTCTCAGTCTTTACAGGGGGTGGGGGCGTCTCAGTCACTGGGGGAGACAACTCCTGCACATTTTGACCGTTTCTGGCTGAACCACTTGTCCGATCTTCACCAGATTTGCTGTCAACAACTGGGGGAGCGGCAGCCCTTCTTGCTACTGGCCGCTCCAAATTTGACACTCTTTTTTCTGGTGGAAGAGGCAATTTAGTCTCTAATGGTGGTGGTTCCAACAGAGGGGACGCAGGTAGGGGAGACAGGGGTGGAGAAGATTGAGCAGGAGGGGTGAAAGCGGGCATGGCAACCGCCTCGGTCGGTTCAACCTCTCCAGGGCCCGCTCCTCTGTAGTGGTCTCTCGTGCTTCCCGCCTTCAGTTCTACTGGCTGAGCAGTCGGGTTCACACACCTCACTACTTCATGTCCTTTGCTATCTGGTTTGTTCAGACTAGCAGCAATTGGAGGGCCTCCGTGTCGGGGCTCTACTAACCCAAGTGGTAGGCAACTCTTTGTGGTGTCCCTACACAGGATGGTAGACTCCTCGCCTGGAGGTAGCTGCGTGGTACGTAGGACCTGAACATTGTTCATTAGCAGTGTACCGTTCTTGTCCGTACAGCAAATCTCTTTTCCTGCTACGACAATGGCACACTCGTTGAACCTCATTCGGCAATCATGGTCGGTGAGGAAAGGCATCCCCAAAATAGCGTCTTCGTTTATGCGACTGACAACAAATGTGGCTTCAGTTTTCACACCACGGAGACGAAGGGTAGCTCTCACCGTGCCATAGAAGGGGATCTGGGTACCGTCGGCTAGGATACCATGTGGCTCACTCTCCTGTACTGACTGTCTTACTGACTCAGGTAACTGGTTAAAGACGTGCTTGGCTAGGAGATTTGTGGTGCAGCCGGTATCGACTAGAAGGGTAACTGACTTGCCTTCAAGCTTCCCTGGGAGGAAGTAGCTTGCCCGGTATGGCCGTTCTATCTCAGTGTTAAACAAGCAGTTAGGTTGAACCTTTGCAGCTTGGGAGGGGGGAGGCGACGCTCTATTTCTAGGGCGTGAAGGGCACTCCACTGACGGGCTGACTGGTGCAACTACTGGTTGGTGTCTCTGAGCGGGGGCAGGCTGGTCGTTCCCCGACACGGGTTTTGCTCTGCTTACGGTGGTTGTCTTAGGTTTAGACGGACAGTCTCTACTGTAGTGGCCTGTCTGTCCACAGCCCCAACACTGAGGGAGAACCATCTGCGCCGTAGCAGGCTGTGACACCGTGTGTGGAGGGATCTGTTCCATGACAGGGATGGCAGGTGTAGCCGGTGAAAGGTTTGGCACCACATTAGGAGTGTAGTGGGGAACACGGGCAGGAGCTTGCATCGCTGCAGGAGCAGGGTACACGCCAACAGGGGGTGTATGCATACCCGGCTGCGGCCACTGTCTCATTTGTTGCAACTCTAATGCCATGTTCTGCACTGTCTGGAGTAGATGAGTCATCACACCTTCCGACACGGGCGCTGGCTGCTGGGGTGGAGGGGAGTAGCTCACTGTGGGGTAGTTGTTAGTAACCCGACATGGGTGAGCCATCCCTCCTGGAGCCTGCGACACCATAGCAGCAGTCTGATAATGATGGAATGGTTTCATGGAAGGCTTACAGGGTTCTTCTTCTTCTTCATCACTTTCTACAGCTCGTACCCTGAATGGTTTCGAGTCAGGAACTGCCTTGATGTGGAGGAACTCGCTTCCAGCACGAACTGCGTCTTCCAGGCTCTGTGGGTCCACTGCTAACAAATGGCGTTGCAGAAATGGGCTACCCAGGGTGGAGGAAAACGTCTCTAGTATCATGCGTTCCACGTGTCTGTCTGGCAAATCTTCATAGGCTATTCGAACTAGTCTTTCCACCTCGCTAGCATGTTCTTGGAGGGAAGTCTTCGATGCCTTCTTCAAGTGTGCTACACTCTGTAGCGCCTCACGGCGTGTAAGGCCAAAGCGAGCACGGAGTGCTGTGAACACTGCTTGCAGGGTGTTGGGTCTACCACAATCCAGTGCTTCATCACGAAGTGCCTCTCTCACATGGAGCAGGGTTTGGCGAGCATTCCACTCATTGGCTTCAGCGACTTCTAGAAACCGTGTGACGAAGTACTCTACATCACCTTGTCCATTGAACTTGGGAGGTTTGAAGTCCCGTGTAGGAGCAACGGGTGGTGCAGGGTGCTGCAACACTCCTCGCAGGGTCTGTGTGAGTCTGTCTAACGCCTCAGCTTCTGCCGTGCCCACTGGCAACCGCCCAGTGCTTCTGGCTCTCTGTGTGGTCATCAACGTAACAATCAGCAGGGTCTGTCAGCACGGGAGGAGACAACTCCGTGTACCAGATGAACAGTGGAAGACTGACAGCACACTGCGTCAATGCCGTGTCAACACTAGGTGAGAAACTCTGGCCGTATATAGGCAGGACAGTTTCTCAATCACTCGGTACAGCGTATGCAGGGTACACTGCAAAGCTGAGAGGGGTACCCTGCAGAACTGAGAGGGGTACCCAGGGTTCGAAAGAGATGCCTGTACGATCTCACGTGAGCAGTACAGCGACTACCGAGTTCACCGAGCAGGGTGACTGTAGTTCTCTTATCAAACACAGCAGGGAGAGGGGGGTGTTCTGCCGGGTGGGGGGTACCACCGGGTCAGAGCAAGGGGTGTAACAGTGTCCTTGGGTGGTAGTTTGGCTGCTACCAGGCAACTATTACGGTATATCAAACACCAATACTCGGGGAATGAGTAGGGGTGGTGTTTGGCAGTGTACAGCTTCTCTAGTAGTGTCTAACGTTCACTAGTATCCCACCGCTGCCACCAATGTAAAGGATTTTGTCGCACCTTTACCAAACAGCTAATAGAGAAGTGTACTGGTTTAGCAATGTAACAGCAATTGCTAATGAGAGCTACTTATTCGCTAGTAGTGACTCTATGTATAGATGAGCTATGAGTCAATAAGCTCCGTGTTGTGCCAAGTATCCAAGTCCAAGTATCCAAGTAAGTGTTGTGCAAGTATCCTAATACTTTTTGGCCAACTGCCAAGTGAACACACCGGGTTACAATAGCTAACACTTTATTGCTTCAAGAGACAAAAGCTTACTCAGAGTACCTCTCTTTGTAAGCGCACAATCTAATCTGCCCACTGGGCCACATGTTGACCAAGTTATGCAGTTCAATATTCTAATGAACAGTTGAAATATAACATAACAGGATTGGTCAATAACATTAATATAGGTCAAACAAAATAGCATAAACAAGCAGGCGCAATGAAAACATATATACAGTCAATAAACATAACAATAATGCGCCAGCCAACTTCTTTAGTAAGGCGGGAAATCCCTTGCTTGAATCTTGACTCATCCGTCTCTGCGGCAGGCACGCATCCACTTCTATACTAAGGCAATCAGGCGGAGCTGAGTCTAGTATGACTAACTAGTGTTTATACACTGCATACTGGCTAGCATAGCATCAATGATAGAGGCCACCTATGCTAAATTCCATTACAATAGCATAAAGTGTAAAAAGGAAGTCCTTGGGATTTCTTTAAGATTTCCCCCCAAATGTTCAAGACCAATAGTTGTCACTCAAACACCCTTTCTATGCTCTTGTTACTCATCATGTTTCTTTTTGAAGTTCAAGAAGCAAAAAGTTTGTTTCTCATATACCTATCAGTTGCTGTTTAAGCAGCGAACTTACACTGAATATAATCAAGTTTACCAGGCAATTGGTAAAATCCACTTCAAAATTTCTTAAAATAAGTTCTTCAGGCTACAGGATTGATAGATGCCATACCAACATGAGACTTACAATTTTTTCTCACACGATTAAGCAAACTTTGACAATGCATGGTTTCTAAAAATCCAAGGAGATCTTGCTGCTTTAACTTAACCCAGAAAATTTAAAAAAAAACACATAATCAAAAGTATTTCTGTTTTTTTTAAAACCTGATCAGCTAGAATGTCTTAAAAAAATTTCATAACGCAGATGATTTGTTATTGACAGAAGAGGTCCAGCTACGTGGAGAGGTAGTTGAGTTTTATAAGTTATTGCGCATTGAATCACTCAAACAGTTTGACCTTTTGGTACACAAAAGACGAAAAACGTTATTTGTTTGATGACAATTAATTAGTTATCGAATTAGTTTTAGAAACAACACGTTATAATAATTAAGTTTTTTGTTCATAAAAAAGTACTCGATTAAAGCATCTAAAGTTGAGTGAGAGCACAGCTAAACTTCCACAACAACACAATTCACTTTAATGGCAGATATTGAGCTTTAAAGCACTGCGTATGATATTCATGACATCCTTTTCAGCCAAGTTAACATGAGGACCTTGGCTAATTTCACCTGTACTCAAAGCAGAATGCACATGAATTTTGAAGAACAAGTAGCTGTGAAGAAAAATAAATGTATTGAGTTGTCTTCTCTTACAACAACTATACGATGTACAAGCTAAAGAATGCTAATTCAATTCTAAAGAAGCAGTATGTTTTATTATTATAACAATAAATAAATATTTTTGCTAAAACAATGCGAACCAACAGACAATTACTTTTGGCATCGCTAATGTATTAATACTGTGTAGCACAGAGATTTTCCACCAAAAAACTGTTATCTGCGGTGGATAGAGGACTGGGATAGCATTCACCTCCCATTCTAGAAGTCTGAGCCAGAGCTAGTGGGTCGTCCACTAGATACTGTAAGAATTAAAAATTTGACCATCTGTTTAAACGTTAGAGCGAAACTAGGTTATGACTGAACCTAATTTTTAAGTTTTAACTTTGTTTTTATAGTGACTTAATCTAGAGTGTTTTTGAAAACTTTTAAGTGCCTCACCACATAGCGGAAAAGTAAATGGAGCCAGATACTTTCACTCGTATTGCTTTTAGCGTGTTTTTTTTTATCTGATGGTTCTGAAAAGGGGTGTTGTTTTGGGGTTCTCAGGCTATTATTATAACTTAATGGTTCAGTGGAAATAGCTGTTTTATGTTATCCGCCTTGGTCTTCTGGTAGTAAACTCAGTAAATCAAATTTTTGAGGACACTGTTTTCATCTTTTTTCTTATCAGTTTACCAGCAACATATTGTAGTGGATTTCAGGGACTGAAAATTACTAGCTGAGGTCGGTAGCGTGCTGCCACCAGTTGTTAGTTTAACCTGTTACCACAACAGGGTCGGTGATGCACCAAACGAATACAAGACAGAGTATCTCTACTCTACAACCAGTAGTGAGCCCTCGGCTCAGACGCATACCTCAGTGCTTTTGAGTACATATGTATTTATTCCTCTAGAATAAAACGAGTTAATAAAAGGTACATTACAACTGATAAATACAGGAAAAGTTCTGCTTTTTATAGGCAATGCACACTCAGTACACTTAAGTATTTCGGCCCTATTTTTGGCGATAATCAGTATTTAATTTTATTTGGAGTTTTCCCCTCATTTTTTTCCGTTTTGGCGTTTTTGCTTCAAAAGTCGGCGTGTTGGACGGAACCATTTCTGCAGCGTCTTTTCCGTTCACCATTTTCGGTGCCCCACCTGCCGCTTGTAACAAAACTTCACTCCGTTGTTTTTGTTGTTGCAGTTTCATGTATTCGATATAATTGGTTAGTTTTGTGTAAGTTCAAGATCAGTCTACCTTATGTGTTTGTTAATTTTTTGTTTTTTTCCTTCTTTTCCTGCCAGTCTCTCGAACTGTTGTTGTTGTCATCATCATGATCATCAAAGAAAATAATAAATAATAATAATAATAATGTTGTTGTTTTTGTTTGTGAAATTTTTGTTTTCCTGACTGTGTGACTTGACTTTTTGGTTGCGCACAGACAAACTCAAAAGTCCCCTACAAATGAGTGCTCTTCCCGAGAATATTTGACTTATGTCAGTGAGCATGGTTAGTTTTATTATTATTAATTATTTAATAATAATTTATTATTATTATTGTTGTTGTTTGTTGCATTTTTGAAAGTGTTTGACCGTTTTGGAGCATAAGCTGCCATTTTGGTGTTCATCCATCTGACCCATTAATAAGTAATAATAATATATATATGAGTTGTTGTTTTATATTGTTGCGTGTCATCATTGTCTTATCAGCATCACATTACATTATTATGATTATTTTATTAATAATTATTAATAATTGTTAATAATAATTTTATTCCATAATAATAATCGTAACAATAAAATATAATAAATAATGATAATAATACTAGTAATTTATCACTCATCATCATCATTGACCTCAATAGTATTATTAATAATGATGATGCTCTCATCAATAATAATTATAATTGACAACAACTCTTGTTGTTGTTAGTTATTTATTATTCTTCTTCTTCTGGTTTAATATATTATTTACACAGTGATATTATTGTTATTAGCTGTATGATAATAATAATAGTAAATAATTATATTAAATAATAATATCAAGAATACATAAATATCAACAACAATAATAACCCTAATTAATAATAATAAATTTTATTATCACTTTTATTTCTTCTACATTTGTTGTCATTATGGTTATTATTGTTTTTTTATGAACCAACCATTTCAGCAGCACATCATCTTGAGGTTTATCAGGATTGACGATGAATTAACCAAATCCATGTTGAAATGTAGACATGAAAATATTAATTGATAATTATTAGTATTTGAAAACATCATTTATTAATGATAATAATAGTTATCATAATATTGGCCATGTTATTTATTGCAATCCCCTGTGGCTACTGCTATCATAATATTAGCAGCAGAAGACAAATATGATAGTAGCCATAAACCATTACTTTGTTGATCCTAATAATTTTTCTGCGCACTCTCTACCGTCTGATAAAAGCAATGTGAGTTTTCCTCAGTGATAATTTTGACAAGTACCTACGAGTATTTACCTGTGACTTGCCACGAGACAAATGCATGCTACAGTTCACTACCCACGAAACATTTGCACAAAGGTAATTGTTAGAAAGTAATTGGATCTAACTGGCAACTGGTTTCTGTAGAGTACTTGCTACTTATTAATTGCTGATTGCTAATAATAATTTGTGTCTAGCTGGCAAGTTCAAAGTATCCCGACTGGTCGGTAAGCACCTGATTTTTTATATTACTGAAAATGGAAAAACTACAAATGCATAGATAGTATTCACTGCTGCTTGTAGCTTTTGGACAGATACAACTGTAGTTGCCGTGCATACCTACTTAGCTACCAATCCAATATACTATCAATAAAGATGCAACGATGACAAGTCATCGATTTTGTCTGCACCACATTATTCATATTACACATTATTTATTTATTATTTAATAACCATATTTTTCAATTACGAATAGTCAGCGTGAAGCAGCTGTTGGTAATAAAAAAATGTTGATTATGGTTATTATTTGCTACAATTTTCTTTATTAGATGTCGACAATTCAGTTTTTCGTTTACCTGTGCTGCTTTCCTGTTTGTTTAATAGCTTGGCGATGAGCGTCGTTGAGTATCTTTTAGCTCTAATCACTTCGTTTCTTGCATGATCCTCAGGTAAAATTGTGTTTGTTTAAATTGGAGTAGTAAGCAACAAGTTAAATTGCTACTAAATTATACTTAAGCAGTGCTGGAGACCAGACAGCTTTATCGCATTGTGCTTTCTGGTATTTCCCTGATGTCTTTCCTAAATATAATTTTTAATCGCTCACCCTAGGTTGATAAGTCTTCCTACAAGTACCAATTCGTGCAGTATTGTAGTATTGTTGATTGAAAATCATGCATATGATCCAATAGTGAAGATTTTAATTATCATAACTATTGATGTTTTTGCTCCTAACGGTTGTGATTATTCTCAATAACACCCATAATGCTGAGAACTGAGTGAATGGGCTACTTAGCATGAATAGTAATTTATGCTACTTTGCCTTCGTATTGGGAGTCGCTGAACTCTCTTTCGATAGAAGTTGAGACAAGTTTTTGTCAATTGTGTCTTTTGTAGGAAGCCATCAATAAATGTTTGTTTGGTCCAGCTGAAGTAGGATTCTATATGAGATCCCCATGACTTATTCTAGCAAAACTTCACAGCTTTAATACTGAGTGTTGTCAACTTTATATAGAATGTACGTTTCAGCTAATTCCACAATTACATTTACCTATCCTTCACCCTCCGCCTCAATAGCTACTATCAGGAAATGTTTCTCACAAAAAGCAATCCTAATTCTTGGTTACTTGTTATTTGTTTCTGTTTTATAGAAGCCAAAAATGGTTCTTGCTGACACCAGCACTAATCGCTGTGACAGAAGCTTGTACTGTTTCCACTTTCACTCCATTATAAGAGGTAGGTACCACACAAAACCTGACTAAAAACCTAATATTTTTTGGACTAAAATTTGCAGAAAAACAGTTGGTTGCCTTCCCATTGGAATCACAACTTCTTAAAAATATGATAGCTGGAGAGAGGTTTAAAAGTTGTGCTCTCCACTTCAAGGAAATTAGAAAACAACTTCTACTTTTTGCTAGTTGATTTGCAGCATAAGTGATGAACTGCAAGAGTCGATAATTCCTGACGAAGTTCTAAATTTTTAAAAATCTTGAGTGCCTTAAAAAGGAATACATCATTGTATTTGTTGCCTCACAACTAGTGAAAAGCTTGTGACAATTATTTTGTTACAAAATTTGCTCTGTTAAAAGTACTTTGACTTATGAGCTGCAATTTTATTTTCTTTCAGTGGCTGGCGGAATAGAAATTGCTTGCTTTAGTGACTGCATGTATGTCTATGTTTTTTTTCTTTATTTTCTGCATTGAGATAAAGAAACATAACCTATTCATTTTGTTGGATTTCCAGCAAAATAGTCTGTAAACATTGAACTGTCACTCATTTTCTTTAGTTGACCAAACATTGCCAAACTTTAAATAATTAACTTGTGAGCATTCTGTCACGTACCAATCCCTGACCTTAGTTTTCCAGAGCCAGCGTCGACCTAAGTATAGTTTTAGATGCTGGTAGATGCTGTAGATTGTAAGGCTTAGAGTGGTCTCAAATAGCTCCTGTTATATTTGCAACATAAAAAGTAAAGCCTGGTTCACATACATATCGTAGATGCTCGCAAGTGATCGCGGATCTTCGTACAAGCATCTGCGATGTATGTGAACCTGGATTTGCAGTGGCTTGTATGACGTCGCACGCTGTCGCTAAAGCTCGTAGAGAAGTTCAGCTGAACAAACTTTTCTGCAACCATCGTACGGTCGGGAGTACAATTTTCTTACTTTCTTTCTCAAAAACCACAGTTAGGTCAAGGTAACTTATGTCAGCGTGACTGCCATCAAAAAATTATAATAAATGATAAAATTATTATTGTGTAATTGTAAATATTGGTTATTATTTATTATTAATTTTTTGAATGAAATATTATGATAGCTGATTTAAATGTATTAATATAAATATTTTCTGTAATTTTTTATATAATAGCATAATTAGTATATTATAATAAATTAAAATTAAAAAAATATATATTTAGAAATGATAAAAAATAAAAATGCACCATTGAACAACCGTTATAAATTTAATTAAAAGAAATGGAATAATACTTAATGATAATATGAGTAACAATGTAATAGTTTTTTTGAAATTGTTAAAATTAATAAATAGGTGGGTGTAATTGAACAACAATCATTCATTTAGTATGTATATAGTCATTGGTGAGTGAATAGGTTCTTCATGATTTTATTACCTCCCAGTCAAGAGAGTGATTATAACTCTTGCGATCGTCGGTTTACCAAGTTTATGTGAACATCTATCGTAGATCATCGTAGATCACTTGCCAGCATCTACGATATGTATGTGAACCAGGCTTAAGTATTATTTTATTGAGCTATCAATATTTGTACTATATGAGATGTTGTTGTGAGAAAGATTTCACAAAATTTGACGAAGCAGTATCAACTCATTTCCCTTCCACAAAAATTTATTTTCTGTAATGACATGAATTGGTAGTCCAGGGCCTTTTCAACATTGACAAGAACTTGCATGTGCTCTATGCTCAGTAATAACTGCACAACATGGCCGAATGAGCTTGTTTTATGTCCATGTATATATCTTACTCTATTTATGTTCAACTAAGTTCATGTAATACTCTGTTCTTTTTACTATGTATATGTGCTGCAGTGTCTATGTAGTTTTGTTTATGTATGTTACCTGTGTACTACTATGTCTAAGTACTACCGTTTTTATGTACTACATTGTCAACATACTACTGTCCATGTAATTCTATTTCTATGTACTACTACATATATACCCTGCTGTGTGTATGTACTATTGTGTCTACGTACAAGTATGTCTATGTACAAAGGTGCTTATTACTATTATGTATATATACTATCATGTCTATGCACTACTAGGTCCATGCACTACCATGTCTATGTACAATTATGTCTGTGTACTAATGTGCCTATGCACTACCATGTCTAAGCATTACTGTGTCTATGCACTGCTATGTCTATGTAATAATATGCCTATGCACTACCATGTCTAAGCACTACTGTGTCTATGCACTGCTATGTCTATGTACTACTGTGTCTATACACTACTATGTCTAAGCACTACTGCGTCTATGCACTGCTATGTCTATGTACTAATATGCCTATACACTACTATGTCTAAGCACTACTGCGTCTATGCACTGCTATGTCTATGTACTAATATGCCTATGCACTACCATGTCTAAGCACTTCTGTGTCTATGCACTGCTATGTATATGTACTAATATGCCTATGCACTACCACGTCTAAGCACTACTTTGTCTATGCATTGCTATGTCTATGCACTACCGTCTCTATACACTACTACGTCTATGCACTATTGTGTCTATGCACTGCTATGTCTATGTACTACTGTGTCTATGCACTGCTATGTCTATGTACTACTGTGTATGCACTACCATGTCTAAGCACTACTGTGTCTAAGCACTACTGTGTCTATGTACTACTGTGTATGCACTACCATGTCTAAGCACTACTGTGTCTATGCACTACTATGTATATGCACTACCGTCTCTATACACTACTATGTCTATGCACTATTGTGTCTATGTAATATTAGGTTGGAGTAGCTTTCACAAGTAGTATATATATATGTGTATATATATATAGGATCCGCGGTAGCTCTCTTTATTTGTGTATAAGTTGTATCTGAGGTAGCTTTACTGGGTCGGGGTAGCTCTCGTTATTAGTATGTATATAAAATCTAAGGTAGCTATGCTGAATTGGGGTAGCTTTTTCTATTAGTATACATATGGGATTCAGGGAGGCTATACCGGGTAGGGTTCACTGTCTCTGGTAGTGTAGTATATATTCAGTATCCGGGGTTGCTATACAGGGTTGGGTTAACTGTCTCTGGTAGTGTAGTATATATTTAGTATTCAGGGTGGCTATACCGGGTAGGGTGAAATGTCTCTAGTAGTGTAGTATATGGTTAGTATCCGGGATAGCTATACCGGGTTTGGTTGACTGTCTTTAATAGTGTGGTATATAGTTAGTATTTGGGGTAGCTATACTTGGCCGAGTAAAAATATATGAATTCTATTCTGGTGTTTGGCTGTGTGAATGTTAGTGCAAATTTCTTTGGGATTAGTATGTAATATTTGTTATAAAATTTTGATTAAAATACTTGATAAGATATCTCCGCATTGTAGTCAAGAAGTTTACTCTGCTTACTTTGCTCCATACATAAAGTTCAAATGTCAAATACTGGTCTAGTTAGAGTTTGTTGTCTCGTCTTTTTTTTACATTCTATTGATATTTTCAACCTGCCGTATACTGTGAATAGTATCAAGAAATATTGCTGTTTAGTTTCTCAGTTCAGTGAAATTGGCAAAATTTGTTGATTGTGTACTGATGTATGAGTGTGGCTATTACACAAGTATGTACCATAGGCTCTGTAAGTCTGTGCAATATACGTACACTTTTGTATGTATGTCAATTTAGCCTTTAATATGTATTGAACTACTGTAGTAGATGTTGGTATCTCATGGATTTCACACAACAGTTTGTGTTCGGTGGTGAACAGCTACTTTTTTCAACCACCAGACTAGGACAGACAAAAACAAATGGTCAGCTTGAAGCTGGTCATGTGTAATGCTCGTTTTGTAAATTTCTTTGACAATCGATTTAGTGAGTCTGTACACAAATGAAATGTTTTAAAACCAACTGCTCATTTGTAGTGATTTGATATTTTGCCAAGCATAACTAGTGTGATGTTGTTATTGCAGTGAACTGGCTGACAGGGACACTACAAAGTAATGATAGGCCTTACTGGCTGCTATCGACCACGAAAGCCCATTAAATGGCAATCAACAAGATACTGGAATGAAATGTATGCTGTCAGTCTTGCTTCAACGATACCGCTTTATAGTACACTGGCAAAACACGGCTGGACTGTTGCTGCTTTTATGCCTACAACTAATAGAGAATAAGCTGCTGAAGGAGACGTCAACTTATAAAATCCATTCTTTAAATACAATCGTTGGTCAGTGAAGGTGAGCTTCATGATTTTGTTGCCTCCCAGTCAAAAGAGTGATTATACATTGTGCAATCATAATTTGTGCCACATTTATGTCAACGTGGATCGCAGATGATCGTACGCTGATCTGCGATCACTTGCGGTCACTTACAATATGTATGTGAGCCAGTGTTCAGCGTTCAAATTATTTTTAATAACTAGCTTTGCGGACTGTCATAGAAAATGTTGCTTGCCATGCCAGTATTGACATATTGTCTGCTTGAAGCTGAAAAAAATTCTGACAAAAGGTTGTATCATAATTCAAAACCTAATTTTACCATTCGTATACTCAAAATGTAAGATTAACATACTAACATACACGCAACATTATTGTCACAAAGTACATATTATCCTCTGTAGCATGATTTTCATCACGTGTATTGAAGAGCTCGCTAGTTTCTTATTTGACAGTGTATTTGTTTTTAGCCATAGCCACAAAGCTATAGATTTGATTCGTATGTGACTGATCAGTATTCATGTGTGTATTAACTTTCAGTGGTTTCTTTGTATTGTAGAGGAGTGATGCTGGAGGGCTGACACACCGCAAGACTGCTTATGTAAACAATTATACTGGCTGGGACGCAGACAAGCTTTATTCTCTCATAGATATAACCTCATGGACCATGATTAATATTTTGCTGTAAACAATCAGTGTTCAATTGTGTATGAATCAATAGTTGCCCACATAACAGATTTTACGTTTAATACAAAACCATTTTCTACATTTTTTTTATCAATGTGAATTGCTACTGATTTTACCTGAAACTCCATCAGCAGTGTTACTGCGGCTTGTGCCTGATTCATTGTTTTTCATTTTTAAAGTTTACTTGGAATAAATTTGTAACTTGGTTGTAGAGTGTGACAGGGAACAATTGCTGAATATTTTTGATAGGTGAAATTGACAGTAGTCAAAGTTTGATGAATCAGACAATGTGTAGCTAATTTTTTGTCAGCGTGACTACACTTGTCGATTCAGTATCACAACATGGTGTGTGTGATGTTTGGAAAACAGGTAGTTGATACATTCAAAGATTGAAGGAAAAGCTCCACAATGGATACCAATGGCTGTCACTGCTTTTAGCGTTTGTTTTGCTCTACAATCTGCGGTTCCTATTTCATATAGCTTCGATTCTGTCAGGCAAGTTTAACATTTACGCACTCGGCTGAGACAACACAGCACCCTGCTGGCAAGCGTAATCAATCCTCTATAAAGCAGAGAAATGAGCCCTTATCAACACAGTAGAGCATGTAGTAGCCAGTATCCAGTGAAGCCCTTCTGCTAGTCTTCAAACCCAAATATCCACAAAAGATTCCAGCGCAAATGATAGGAGAAAACTAAAGATAACCCTGGAGTAAAAAAAATGGAAACACACCAGTTCAGTTTGAGCATATGACTAAATTACGTGCCAGGCCTGTAAAACAAGCCATAAATCTGCCCACGATCACAAAGAAAATGAAAGTGATCAATAAAGACTTGAGTCGAGTAAATCTACACATTCACCAGACTCCTGAAGCAGTGGAGTCACCATATATCCCAGGACCCATAGAGCTTGTCGCATGTACATGTTGCTGTCCCCTGAAATAATTGCATGTTGTATTCTGATGGCATTTAAGATTTGAGAGGGAAATATTTTCCTAGTAGTTATCTATTCTGATTAGCTTATGTTATTGGTTACTGACTATTGTTGGTTCTAAATCTATAAACGGTGCTTTGTTTGATGCTGTTCGAATAATAGAAAGCCTATGAGACTTTAAAATTACAATAAAGTGTTGAAAGTGAGCAGCACGTGCAGTATGAGCAGTCAGAATTGAATAGATGTATGATATTAAAATACTCAGGACTTGTTGGAAAACTTGAGCAATGGTGAACTAAACTGGCGTTTTGTTTGTCACCAATGCCTAGCAAAGTGACTTTGCTGTAAGCCTGAAATGGGCGAAAGAAAAAGTAAAAAAACTTGGAAAAAGTGATGGTTTGCTCAATTAAAATACCATTTTCACTGCAAAAAGATTTCTCAAGTCAGTAATGGTGAGCAGTTCACTACTGCAAGCAGGATGTATGCAGCATGAATAGCAAGACCATGTGTTATTGAACCAGTCTGAGTAGCGAGCGAGAGGTCATATTCAAGTCCAAGTGGCGACCAGACAAACTCATTTTTGGTCATGAAATCGATTATTATGCTTGTTTGGTGTGTTTGAGATACACTGGGCAGATTCTCTGAGAGATAATGTGTACAGTTCCCCAGAAATCAATAATTGTAATTTACAAAAATTGAGACAAAATTGAAAACAAAAACGGTGATATTGATGTTCATACTGCTGCAAAATTGGCAAAAAGTATTTTTGAGACACTTTGAACCTAGCAGATAGCCCTGGCAAAAAATAGAATACAAGAGTCTTAACAGACACGAAAAAACATCAATTGTAACAATTCATATAGAAAATCAAGCAAAATTTAGAAAAAAGGGCAACTCCAAGAAACTTTGAAAACAAGAGAAGACAACTCCTAAAAAAATTACTCAAGTGAACTGAGCAGGAAGTGATAAACCAATCACAGAATAATTTTACAACATGCATCAATGAACGTGGGTATATAAATACATAACAAATAAGATAATCAGAAATGGCTTAAAGAGAATAGGCGCCCTGTAGTAGTAGCTGGAGTTAGAGGCTCGTGCACCAATCACAGTCAGTCTCTTGGTCATTGGTCTTTATAGCTTTGATCCTCCATCTTCCAAAAGGGTTAGGGGTAGAAATCGCTGGTAGATGGCTCCCTGCTTCTCCCAGGCTACATTTGGGTCCTCAAGCTTTATTGATTCACTTCCTATTTGTATTTTTGGTATGCTGGTTGTCTTGTACATGATGCTCAAATTGTAGATAGTTGTTTGAAACCATTAAATTTGTAATATCTCCTCGTACATGTCTTAAGCTCTTGACGTTTTGCAGAAATGTTATTGGCAAACCGGACATAGATAACATTTGCCATTGTAAAAGATTTCCATTTGAGATTCTGCTGACACTGCTAGAGAGCTTGTGTTGACAGCAGCAATGATTACTACTGCCTACTAAAATACTGTCCCATTGTGTTTAAACCACAGTCGCTGTCAAATTTTTACTACACGATTGGTAAGGTAACCTGCCAAACTGACAAGTTTTAATGATAAGTGAAATTTTGATCTATTGGGCTGTACAACTGGATTCACAATCAATTGCCAAAATAACCTCGCAGAGGCACACAAGCAGTTCTGGCCTAACAATACAGCAACAGCTAAATTCATAGAGTACATGTGGTGATTAATAAGCTTAAAATACATGCATGTAATTTGCTAATACAAACAAGCTGAACAGTTATTTAAGGCTATAAAATGTTATAAATTCGAAACAATTCACCAATGCAACCGCTGTCCAAGTTATCCAATCATTGATGAGCATCCATCACTAGTTGAGAGAAATCTTGTCTTTTCTTTTAGTGCTAGCACTACAGCTAGCAAGCACAAACAGTCAACAAGTGTATACAGTCAACTGTCATTCCAGTCAACTAGTGCAATCAGTTAACTAACACAGCTACTGTAACGGTTTTCCCCGAGTATATGAGGTCACGGTTACAGGTACTTGCAAGAGTGCTTATTTAGGCTGAATTGCTTCTGCTTTATGTGGTAGCGTGGCAACAGAAATGACAAGGCATTTTGGTCTATCCTAATACGGGATAAATTGGATGCCGCTACTAGAGCAGGCACAACTGTGTATAGGGTAACCGGCCAAACAGATCTCACAATGTTGATGGTAACAATGGTTTTATTGTTACTTTCACAATACAATAACGTCAACAATACCCACATATATGAATACTTGCACAAGTACAGAACAAACAGTATGACTATGGGCAAGGAATAACAGTTCACTTGCTAGTCTTTCTTGAGTCTCTGTGTGTTCAAGCGATTTCCTCTAGCGCTAACCAAAAAGTGAACTAAAACTGAGCTGCTGGGCTACATGCAAGTCTATTTATACAAGTTAACAAAGCAAGCAAGAGTATAAATATATGATTGGATAAAATAACTACCCCCAGCGAGGTACAAAAGAGCAATACAATAGCTGGCACACTAAATAATGAGTCATAATAAAGATGTAAACGGAGTGTCACTAGAAGCGGGAAAGTCCTTCCTGAGCTCGCTTAGTAGAGTGGCAGTACATCTGCACTCTGAGAGCATCCAAGCGTCCACTAGTGTAGTCTTGAGTAGATATATATATACATAGGTGTAGCGCCAGCTGATGATGAGAGGCTGCTCTGTGCAATTCTATTACACAGGCTGCTTCAACAATCGAGTACTTCCGTACTGATAGTTAACAAGGCACAGGGTGGCCGTACAATAGGAGACCGGGGATAAATATGGGAGTATATAAATATGAAAATATACGGGAGTATCCAAGAGAGACTGTCAACTACAACCTGTAGTCCGGGAGGTACAAACAGAGTATGTCCTGAGGCACAAGACCATGTATGAAGAGAGTAAATACGCGGTTAAAACCTGCCAACTGGCAGTAGGGGATTAAATAGATTTCAAGAGTCTCAGAGAGACCGTCAACTACAATCTAGTAGTCCAAGAGACACATACGGAGTATAGCCCGTAGCATAAAACCATGTGCAGAGAGGGTACAGCTCCAAGAGACACATACAGAGTATGGTCCATAGCACAAGACCGTGTGCGGGAAAGTACAATACCAAGAGCCTCAAAAGGGACTGTCGACTGCAAAACCCTTAGCCCAAAAGACACATACAGAGTATGGCCCATAGCACAAAACCATGTGCGGAGAATAAATATAAGCAAAACCTGCCAACCGGCAGTGGAGGGAACAACTGGACGGGATTGAAAGATCAACTGGCACACGAAGACGGTGTGAACACACCAGTGTGGAGTCCGGGAAGAAGAGATATATGCCATACTTAAAACAGGCAGCCCCGTAAGGTCTGAGGAATGTCTTTCAGGCGAGAGACCTTTAACTTTAACAAATCTGCTCGGAGCCTTAGCTGCTCGATTCCGGCCTCAGTAAGGGTACCAACACGTTTGCTCTCATGTCTTCTATCTCACCCTTTAGATCTTTAATGCCTTATCCTACAGAAGACGCCCAGCGAGCTTGGTTCTGTAGAAACCGTGAAGTCAGGTGAACCTCTGGAGCAGGGTCCATGGGAAGCGTGGGGGCGACTGTCACAGTGACATCTCTCACCACACACGGAGGTGTAGAGACAGGGGTGAAAGGAAACACTACCATGTCTTCAGCACTAAGTATAACTGTGGTACAAGGCTTCCTTTGTACTGTCCTCCTAGGAACCCGGTAGCCGGTCAAGGGGAGTGACATCAGCGGTGGAATGGCAGACCGCACTAGAAGGGATTCTGCTTGAGTAGGAGCCGGGAGTGAGGGCTCTGTCTCCACAGGAGTAGAGGAAGCAGAAGGGGTGATGGTTAATGTCTGAGTAGGTCTGCAGGGTCCAAACTCCTCAGAAGTTGACCAGGGCTGGTATCTACGGAAGGCTGGAAAGCTTTCTCTATCAACGGCATAGATATAACCCATTCGTTTGTAGTGGTCAGTATCTTCTGGTCCTGCGCTCAATGGTATGCATGGTCGGTCTGTCAAGAAATTGTCTAGTGATGCTCAAAAGATTGTTCGTGTAGTTTTGCAAGACGGAGTTTAGACTCAATGTCAATTGCTGTGGCAAACTGTTGCAGGCGGAAAAGAGTCAATGCCTTTCGCAAATCTATGTTGCTCACTTGGCAGGGGAACACTGCTGCAGCCGGAAAAAGTCAACGACTTTCGCAAGAGTGTCCGTTTTTTGTCCTGTACTGTGAATGCAGAATCGGGATGCTGGTTCTGTTTAGTGCAGAGCCAGGGTAACGTGGTTGAGTAGGATGTGCAACGGATCCCACTGCTGCCACCAGTGTAGTGGATTTTGGAGGCTGAAACCCACCAGCTGAGGTTGGTAGCGAGCTGCCACCAGTTGTTAGTTTTACCTGTTACAACAACAGGGTTGCTAGTGTACCTAAGAGAAATATGATAGAGTATCCCAACTCTACAACCAGTAAGGAGCCCTCGGCTCAGACGCATAACTTAGTGCAATTGAGTAAATATGCATTTATTCATCCAGAATAAGCGAGTAGTAAAAGGCACATTACAACTGTACATAAAAGCCACAAGTTCTGCCTTTTATAGGCAGTTCACAGGAAGCAATCATTAGACATAACCAATCACATAGGAATAAGGTACAATGAACAAATGAACAATCTTATATAAATAGGTAACGAATTAAGTGGCTATAATATGGTTAAATAGATATGGTGCCAAGCAAAGGTAAGTGAAGTTATTAGGTAAGTAGCCAATCACAGTCCTAGCCACTTCCTGTCCCTGGTATCTTGTCTCTGCAGCCTTTGTTCTTGTCTTTTCATCTAGTTTAAGGGTGGTTATCTCCCAGATACGCCTTGCTGATTCTCCCAGGCTACTTTGTAACTCTCAGTCTAGGCTGAGTCATTTCCTGCCGGCCCTGCAAGGTCGGTAATGAGTCATACCGGATCGGTATAGCTTGCTACAGGGTCGGCACTGCCCTACGCAGGGTCGGTACTGAGTCATACGCAGAGTCGGTCAATCCTGTATGATTGATTACGACCATTCCAGCTATCTAGCAGTTAGTACAAGGTTGCTAGAGTATGTAATTACAGTGTGCGCAGAAGCAGATGACACTAAAATCCACAACAGGCCATTAGAAGGCTATGAGAAAATTGAAATTTTTTCAGGGATGCTCGATGATTGAGATTCTGTTGGCTGGAGGTCACTGTAATAGCCTGAAAGAGTGGTGAAGAGGTTGAGGGGAGTTGGTACAGAGCTAACTGATCCATCCATCTAAGGAGCAAGGATTGATCATTGGATCTTTGAAATAGCTGCATACCACAACTGTTGATCCATAGATGTATATTGCCATCAACTAGTTTGGAAATCACAAATTATCCTATGAATTTATTTTCTTATCATCAAAATATGTTAATAATGTGTGCCAAAAATGATTTTCCTAAACAAGCCCGCAGCAGCTTGAGGAGAAATTCCAGTTTATCCTTCGCTACAAGTTACTATATGTGAACGCTCAATGTTGAAATAGTGAAACGACTTTGCATAGATGCATCAATAGACAGCGTGCTATAAAAAAGTGTAGACACAATATGGCATATATGTGTTATAACCAATTGCAAAAGTATTTGTTCACAATCAAGTTTTATCCATAAAATTGCTCAGGTAAACCTTTTTCCCCAAATAGTATACTGGTTATGACGTTGCGCAAAAATCAGCTTCAAAAACTTATTCGAGGGCTTTTTCTTGTGCAAAAGGTTGGTTCTTTGTATAAACTAGATAAAAAAACGTAGTGACAAACATTTACTGAGTGACCAATTGAGTCAATCATTCTGATCATTGCACAAACAAACAATGAGAGTCGTTTCTTTTCAGTAACATTTGAAAATGAACTGGTTTAGCAAAAGCTTGAGCCAGCGTTACTACATACATTGTTATTTTCAGTGTTTAAGTAATTAAACCCGCTTACTCGCTGTTTTAGCGTAATAAGTTAACAAAACAATAACTTGCTGGTGTTTATTGATATTGGTTTTGATACCGAACAAGCAGACTTTGAGATACTCAAGCTCATAAATCAGCATTGATTTCACATACAACAGGAAGCAATGCGACTGAACACTGCAATGGGTTGTTTTTGTCATTTATTAGCATCACCAACTTTACAACTATACAATAAGGGCCTTCAAATTTGGACTTTAGGAGATTTTACACTGTTTAAAACCTCATAGTCTATATTTTCAAGTTGAAGGCAAATGCATTTGAAAATGCAGTTTTTTTTAAACAAATAAAATGACATGAGCATAGACAAAGAATACAAAAAGAAAAGTTAGAAAGTTTTCTTTTTCGAGGCAGCTCCAAAAGGCATTTTCAATACAGAGACCTCCTTACACCTCAAAGTACAACACTGGTTACCTATAGAATACAAACACTGCTCCAATCAATATTCAATTCAGAGACTAACGGTTGTAGCGAACGGTTACATTTTACAATTGACACAAATATTACACAGCACAATGCCAGTCATATTCCTCTCTCACAGTAAAATTCAGACATGACATTACAATCTCTGTCATTAAACATGTAGCTCCCTAGCATGAGATATATGCAGTTTCCATCTCCATTCGGCTCAGCGCTATGCCACCAGTCAATTATGATGGCTTTAGCTACACGCCCTTCCCATCGCCATATGCCATCTGTCTTTCTTCCTCCCACCCATGGAAACATGGACTGCCAAGCTGAATTAATAATGAGTTTGTGATTCAAATGATCTGAATTTTTAGTTTTAGTTTCCTCATATACCTAGAGAGTAAACAGTAAACCTTCAAGTGGTCCTGCTCCAAAGTGATGGAAACCAAACATGATCAAAGTAATGAGTTACCTGGAGTACTTATGATGAGTTCAGTGAACCAAGAAGCAGCTTCCACGCTCTCAAAGGTCACCAAGTGTTCACCTTGCGCCAGACAGAAGTTCTTGGCCTCTTGCCAAGTCAATTTCAACTCAACCAGTCTGATGCACGTATTAGAGAAAGGGTTGCGGTAATAGAAACTTGGACAAGCGCCATACACTAAAATGATAGCAATATTTTGAATTCAACCATGAGGAATGGTAGTTTGTTGCTCATTTCTATTTGGTATAATTCTCATGGTTTTCAACCATATAATACAACAAAAAAAGTCAAAAATGAACATATAATCTGTGTGCTTATGCTTTTCATTACATTTTATTACCTACAGGCAATCTGAAACTAAAATAGCAATAGTTTTGCATTCTAGTTTTGAACAGGATAAGGAGAGCAGTGCCAGCTAAAAATCTTTCATCGATTTCAGAGCAAGGAATCTTATCACAAACTTACAATTAACTGGATGTTTTCAAAATAATAAAATTTGTAACTTGTGAAACCGAAATCTTTCAACTTGAGTTGCGCTGTACTACAGTTAATCTTGGGTTAAAAGCAAGCATAAGAATGAGAATAGTTTTTTGGCATTTCAACTTTTCCAACATCATCTTGTCACTTCCTTTTTTCTTTAGCAAAGAACTGGATTTGAAGTAAAAGTGCTTGCGATAATGTGCAACCAACCTGTTCTATTTTTTATGGTTTGAGATAAATTTTTACGTTTTTACTTTATACACATCAAAGTTTGTGTACTTGTTACATAAAAAAACTTTATTTTGCAATCAATAAAACTTCAGCCCAGTTCAGCAAATGCTAACTTGTTTGCAAGGAAATTACTTAGTATTTGTTTTATTCATTGTTGAAACTTTTGTTCACAAAATTCCCGACTTTGGTAAGAAGCAATAAACAGCGAGTCTTTACGTGTCTTAAATTTTAATTTCAAATTTCTATATAAAAGGAAATTAGGATTATTATTTTCTGATATCTTGTAAAGAAGTAACTTATATCTTGAATGTTTTCTAAGCTTTGTGAGTAACATTGATGATTGAATAGGTAGTGTTTACTTTCGCCTTGAAACTGATGATAATTTCAACCGTTGTAATTTATTCATCAATACTGTGAAAGCTCTGAAGTAGTAATACTCATGATAATAAATTTTATGACAATGATACAATTAAAACAAAAAGTAGTGGAAAGTGGGATAAACAGAACAGGTGTATAAACTGAATCACCTTCAATTTCCAAGAGTAAATGTATTTGTTTATTTTTTTTGTCATATGAGAATAACCTTGACTCTACTTTACTTTTATACACTATCTGCAGAAATTTATTAAAACAGTGAGTAAAAGTTCAATTTTATTGGTTTTGCTACATGGAGTTAGGGTTGCTTGAATAACTTTGATGGATTAATCCAACCCCAAAGAGCGTATTAAAATGCTTAATTTTGTTTATTGTTGATTGTTAAATGACAATCCGCTTCTTTTTGCTACTTTTATGCAAGCTGGACAGTTGATTTCAAAATTGTGGGGAGCGGCAAACTGAATGAAGTGGAATGTGGTAAACGGTTTCCCCCACATAATGCGATGCCATTTTTTGGTAAGACGTTAATTCAAAATTAGTTCAAATTATTTATATATTTGTATGCTGATGGCATACATGTAAAGTTTAAGTGACAATTTGGCTCTAAAATAAGTATTAGAAGTAAATTCATTTAAACTTTGGTCAACTCAATACACTGAATCGGAGTAGTACAACAAAAGCTAGCAATGGTGAGACATTAAAACCTATCATGATGAGAACTGTGGAGCAAAATCAAAGTGGCGAATCAAATAGAATAACCACCACAAAACTTTTTGTGGCTAGGTTATTAATAGTTTGATTCCGGAACAAGGTATCGTGTAAAGACTCAAGACCGATGGATAGTTGCCAATTAACTGCTTATGCAAGGAGAGTGTTTACTATAGAAATGAAGCAGAACTGACAAAGTACGTTTCACGTCATGCTGACACTATTTTACAGGTTATCAACCAAGGCTTATCCCTAAGGTATCGCTATTAACATGAAATACTAAACTTGTGGGGAAAGAATTGGAAAAATAATGTGTTCTTAAGCTTTAAAAAAACTATGCACTCTCTGTCAGTGTCCCTTTTACTCAACCATTTGGGTTCAATAAGTCAGCAGTACATGCGTTTCTTGGCCAGCTTGCAAATGTTCATATAGTTTCCACTTTCAAATGGGTTGAGTATACCAAGTTTATGAAACAGGGTTTACTGTGTGCAAAATTTAAAAGAGTTGTTACTTCAAGAGAAAGAAAATATTTCGGGGCTGTTACAATTCAAGAATGAGGTGAGTTAATCACCATGGCAGGGAACATTAATGTTGTTGGTACTTTCATTTCTCTACCATTTGTATTCCAAAGAGTATGATAGCCTGAACTTATCGTGAGCACAGCACAAGCTGCTGCTATAGAATGTTTCAGCAGAGCGGGTTCATATTGGTTGACCTCTCAGACTTTTTTGAAAGTGTTTCTAACCAATTGTGCGCTGCGTTCTCAACAATCAATAGTCTCATGATAATACTAAGGCAATAGCATTTGCACAGGAAAACGGGGTTGTCAGGCTGAGTTTTACATGTCACTGTTTTAAAAAATTACAGCTGATAGGTAAGGCAGTCTATGGTCCTTTACAGACCTACTAAACAGGGCAATAGATGGACTTTGTGTAAGTAACCTTGAGTAATCACTAAGCATTTACAAAATCCCTGCAGTATCCAAGATGATAATTGAAAACACTTGACCAATGCTAACATAACAGGCATCTCTTCATTTGTTGGAATAATTCTATATTACGGGGAAGAACGCCAGGATAGTGATATTACCTTGGTGAAAATCTTAGACAGACCAAACTCATCCACATCTGCTCAGTTAATAAGCTGCAAACTCTGCTTAACAAGCCTTTACTATTTATTAAGTGTCTCCAAATCAACCATCTACTATTCCGCATTGCCATAGGCCAAACATTCGTGTGTGAATAGCATGTAAGAAAAACTTTTAGCACTAAAAGAGTAATCAGAGCACTCAAAAAACGAAAACCAAATAAAACTGTAATAAGCAAAAAGAAAGCTCTGTTTCAGAAAATAATAAGCTAACTAACTAATAAACTAACTCCAATAATCTCAGGCTATAATTCAAGCAGGCTTTTGAGCCTATGATATTTAACAGGCTATATAAAGTATTCAGCTGGACAAGATAAATATTACCAAAGTTCAATAAGGCATTATGCAGATGGAGATAACATTAAACTATGTTCAGTATACCCCACTTTCCCTTACAACATGATTAAAGTCAAAAGTGTATCAATGGAACAAAGAAATTTGCACGTAGCATTCATCTGCTTTGTTCAACCTTCCTGGCTTGTGTCTATTTTGGTTATGTAAATAAAGTGTACTTTGATGACAGTATGAGTATAGCATGTGTTGCGTATGGTTGCTCAAGCTGGCTGTTTACCAAATGAAATTTGAGAGACAACTGAAACGACGAAATTTGAAAATTGATACAACGGCTTGCACATCAGCAAAGTAAGGTTTTAAAAGAAATGAAAACTGTTGAACACAGGGAATTTGGAATGAACGTAGACAGGAATGAACGTCGACAGGAATGAATGCAGACATAGCTGGAATGAACGTAGACACATCCTGGAATGAACGTCGATAGATCTGGAATGAGAGTCGACCATGTTAGAGAGAAGAAATTTCGACATTCATTCTAGGAAGCGTCGACATTCATTCCTAGCGACATAGGAAGTTTCGTTTCAATATTCGTTCCAGGAACGAAATAAGTTATCGTATTTTCCCAAATTAGACAACTCCTGAAATGAAAGTCGAAATGACATTTTCTACATTGCCAAGAACAAACGTAGGCACATCCGGGAATGAAAGTCGAAATTGTTTTTTGCATAGTCGACATTCGTTCCAGGTCTGCCGACGTTCATTCCAGGATGTGTCTACGTTTATTCCAGCTGTGTCTGCATGCATTTCTGTTGATGTTCATTCCTGTGTACATTCATTCCTGTCTACGTTCATTCCTGTCTACGTTCGTTCAAATTCCCGAAAACAAAAACAAAACATTAATCTATACATTAGTTTGTGGCAAATATCGTGATGGCAGCCAGTAGTAAACAGATAGAAAAGCACTAGCTAACCGCAAGCACACTGTGCCACACTCGCTGGTCATTATCATTGTACTTACCATATGGCAACCACAATGGAAATAGTGGCATTTCCCATCATGTGCAGATCTTTACAGGTAGCAAATGCAATAAACTGAGAAACGCATTCCTTGGGAATGGCTTTTTCTTTAAATATTACTCATCAGTCAACTAACTTTATATATTGATATTATTAAACCGAGTGCACAAAAAACAAATTTTTGTTCAGTCTATTGCTAATACTATTTGAGATCTGAAATCAATCATCTCTTATGTTCAATCTGAAAATTAAAGTGTAGAACAAGCAACAATAATCTACTCTGGCATATATGTATGGAAAGTGATAAAGGCATATTACCTTCAAACAGCATCCTTGCTGGGTCTCCGTTTTGGGCACTTGGTATCAAAGGCGAATTGTATAACATACAGAGCTGTGCAGTGGCGTTGAACTCGAATGACATGCACAGCTTTTTACCAGACAAGAGACATTGTGCGGAACATGCAATCTTACTTAGTGTCTTCCATTGAGCAAAAGGAGCTGGACCAGTTTCCTGTCCTTGCTTTCTGAGAAACAACTGATTACCAAGTGTCTTTGTGTTCTAAACAGTACAGTTGATTCTTTAAAGTCATCATTCTCATTAGGTTTATGATTAGTTAAAAAAATTTCAAATTTAATTTATGGTAACATTTCTTAGTTTGTTACAATTGAAAAGTATAATGAGCAAGCTAATCAAACATAAACATAAATACACTTACACCCAAAGGGATCAGTAGATGAAGTTGAAGAGAAAGAAGAAGTAGATTTGTTCGAGAGAAGATCATATTTTCGTGTTGAGAGAGCTTTAATAACTTTCTGTGATCGTCTGGGAGAAATGAATGTCAACTGTAATGGTTATTTGGTCTTCTAGTTCATTAAAAGCTGGTCAATATGGTGTATTAGACTTTTCTTTGAAGTTTTTCGATTCAACTGCTTTAACCTATACCAGTAATAAAACGAAGTAACTCATGCAACAGTTTAAAAGGATTTTTAATTAAAACTCGCATCAAGTAGACAGCAAAGTTTTATGAAAACATATTTGAAAAGCTGGTTTTATTGTTCTGCTTAACGATGTGCTCTTTTATTTGGGTAAAACATCAATAGTTTCCACGGTGTTTAACGATGTATATATCAAATTGAAGAAAATTAGATATCACAACGGACCAGTGTTTGCATGTACTTTGTTTGCGTTGCGCATATGCTCAAAGGCTTTACAAATACTCGCAGCAATATTTGTCTGGAATAAAATGTCCAGCAAAATTAATCTAAAGCGCAAACGCATGTAGTAGAAAACTAATAAGTTATATATGGTAAACGTATAAAAATGTTTCCAGTGATATTAGTAGTGACTTTTGACACAGGTAGCTTTTTTATTTGTTTCTGATGGTTGAAGTTGGAGTGAATTTTCTCTATATTATACAAAAGGAGTTTGCCAGCTCTACTTGACCATATATTCACTATGACATCCATTGATTTAAACTCTATTCAGCTTTAATTCTTATTCGCCAATACAATGAGCACACTGTAATTCATCTTATTTATTTGTACTGCTACAATTCGAATTCAAACAAACACCTGATCAAAAATATTTTGCAATTCAACTTTTTATTTTGGTCATCAACTTTAATATTTTCTTTTTAACAGGCATGTCAAAATTTTACTGAGACCGACTCAGTGGCAGAGTTGTAGACAAATCACTGGGATGTCACCAGGCTCTGATTGGAATATCTGATTGCAATTACAAAGAACCCACTTTTTTACAGTGTTGTTTTAACTTGATTTTGAGTTTCCCTAATTCGGATTGGTTTTGATTTAGATACAACCTGTGATTTGGGTGAATATTTGTCAATCATTTGATATTGAGAACACTCAATCTTAAACCAGACTTACATTGTGTTTAAATATACATGGAAAACTGAAGCCGTTTTTTTCACAAGGCAACTTTTCTTCATATTTTATTAATACATCTTGTTACAGAAAATTTGCTCAATGTCTGGTGAAGATCCATGGTTGGTGCAGGCTCAGATGCAGCAACCCAATAGTGTCATGTCCAAGAGTAAAATTGCAGCGATTTTGAAGCCATTTGACACAAATAGATCAATTGTTTTGCTCTGTGTAGGATGTCGATTATTTTTTTCACTTGATCCTGAGTATAATGTAAGCCATGATTGGTATAACGTCGCAAGATTATTATCAAGTATTACCGACATTGTTAATAAATCTTTCTTATTTATTTTTAGATAAAACAGTTTAATATTAATAATCTTGTAATAATATCAGAGTAATTATTATTATTTTGGATGCAATGCATGAAAAGAATCAAGTTTTTCCCAAACCATCATATACCTTTAGCGATAACAGTGTAAATAAAAAAAACAAGATATGATTGTGCATAGAACTGCTATCGGGAAAATTTGATTATACTAATTAATTAATTAAAATCATGTCAACTTCAATCTAATTTCATTAGACTCAAATCCACAATGTTGTAATCACACCAGCACATTCTGGCTACCATTGCATATAATGCACAATGAGAGAAGTGCACCATTAGGACATAAAAAAACCAACTCTAAATAGTTTTAAATGTTTAATTAAGAAAAAAAACAGTTGATTGTATGTCCCATTCAGGTCCATGAAAATTCCAACTTTGTCAAAAAATGCTCTATTTTTTATTGCAAGCTTAACAAAGCACTAGTCTACCACGAGGGCTTAAGTAACTTTTTTATTCTCTCTACTTATGTTAAATTTGGTGACCAACTAGCCCTGTCTGCACCCCTGTACCTCCCATCAGAAACAGCATGGCAAGTCTTCACTTCCCTTGTTCCCAATTGCCCAGTTCAATTACAACACCGGTTCATGGTGCCATGTATCCCCCTTCCCCACTCATCTCCCCTTCCCCACAAGTCCACTGAGGCCCCTACCGTCTATAAACCCACCCTCTTTCCTTCAGCTCTCCTAAAATAGGCTTTTAACGTAAATAGAAATCTCCTAATTCTTTTGTCGAGGATTAGTAGGTATTGTTACACCTTCTACCTGAGCTATCTTCCCCCGGCCTCACAATTCGCAAAAAGGCAGAAAACATCCGGTACCATAATGTACACTTCCAGGGCAAATGTTATTGAGAATCAACAATAAAATACCCTTCGCAAGCTGGTACCAAGGAAAAAACAAATACTACTGACATTCGGCCAGCTTGTGGTAGAGAAACTGGAATGACAATATTTACAGTAGCAAACTTAGTATGTTCAGCTGTTAGTTTACTTTGCTAGTGGAAACATCTTACTGCTATTTATGGTATGTTACAACAATAACCTATTATAACTAATAAACTCCCGCTATCTTTTGATTGGCTACCTGGTTGCATCTGGTAGATGATTGGTAGGCTGAGTCTAGATTGAGTTTAAGTTGAGTCTGATTCTAGCTGGGGTTGAGCCAAGGTCGAGCCAATGTCAACTGTGCAAAAAACTTGCATTTTGCCCTACATTATAAAGATATAGTATTTATTTTTGGATAGTTAGTCCCCTTACTGTACCTCACCTCTTTTCCTGACCTAACACAATACAGAACATCTAGAGGACCCTAAAAATCCTTACACCCAGATAACCCCCAAATCGGGGTAGTCACAAGGAACTCAAAAATAAGTTTTGAATCAGTTTCGCATCATACACAGTTATTAGTTTTTAAAATGGTCAAAAGATATTTGATCAATTGTATAACCAGATCATTTGAAACTGGCAAAATGCATAGAAATTGTCATCTATATGTTACACTGCATTAAGCAGGTGAAAGTTTTTCACTCAGTAAAGCAGTATAGAATAAAAAAATAAAACGCCCATAAAAGAAAGTTACACAGATGTGTCAGTACTTGTTCTGGCATCACTATATAACTATTGGATGCCCAGAACAATAATAAATAATGACACCGAACTGACCGATCCAGTTTGTAAAGTAGCCTTGTATTGTGACTTTTACCTACTCGTATTCTTGGAACAAGAATAAATGCACATTACTCTACAGCTCTGATTTACGCGCCTAAGCCGAAGGCTCTGTACTAGTAGTGGAGTCGAGTATACTCTTTCACTTCTGATTCGGTGTATACCATCTTGTTGTTACCTCAAGGAGAAAAGTAACTGGTGGCAGCATACCGTCAGATCGCTACCGGCTTCTCTGTGCCGGCGTACTAGCAGTTCGTCGGATCACAGACAATCAGCTAATGATTTTAAGCCCTGGAAATCCACTACAATGCAGCACATATGCACAAGAGTATGCAACTAAGGTGTTGAAGGGAATTGGGGTCACCACAATTTAACTTAACTGCTAAGTTTCTGTTTTTTATGATTTTTTACTCGGCTTTTCAAGTATTTTGGTTGTGCTTGAGACTACAGATGAAAACCCTCCCAGGTCTCGTGACTATAGCAGCTTATGTGGGTTACGGTTTTCTGCAGGGTTTGCGGGATGATGGAGTACTTGCTATACCCTGCTTACTACTACGTATATGGTTATATTGTGGCGGCTTTCTATATACCAAAGCATATGAAAACCCATAATCAGGTGCACTTGTTTGATTAAAGGCTTTCACTATAATTCAGATACACCCTTTTGCACCAATTAGTTCTACAAAGAGGTGGCTGGTTGTATCTATTGTTAGTGTTTTATGGCTGATATCAGCAGGGTGGTGTTAGGTGCCATACAGTATGAGTATCATGACAGCACTGGGTGTTGCAAGGTTGATATTGACCATTTCTGTGCTGTATTGCCCCTTGCACAGCAGGTAAGGCGGTTGTTACAAGATCGCCTTCTTTGCTCAAAACTATGAGGATAGCATGAAGATGGTAAGAACTACCAATCTCATGCTACAGATATGCTCAGATCTGGTAATGACACGAGAGAGACACTGATATGCAACCAGCCCATTGACTCTGCCAACACACCACTAGGAGTCTCCAATATATAACTACTTAAACTGTTACTCAATTTGTTAGTATTTTGTTATTTGATGTATACACATCCACTGCATATTATTGGTTGTATCACCATCTGGGTGAAGTCTTCCCTATGATACAGCCTATTTAAGGCTAAACCTTTGTGTTGTTCATTGCACTTGCTTTCTGTGTCACTTAGCACTCTTGCCATTATCATACTCTAGCTTGCCACCTTAGGTCTGTATAGCGTACAATATAAGTTGAAGAATCACCACAACCAGACTAATATGTCTCGGCCGAGAAATCTGTTTTAGTTGTTTGGCATTGTTGTACAAGAGACACTGGCTATATCAACAGTCTTCCGTCTGGAGAGAAGCACAATACTTGAGACTCGTGGTACTCTGTGGTTAACCAGACCAGAATTTACCACAATTTTTCATTGATTGATTAATCCACCAGAAGTTTTGCTGCAGCAACATTAGAGCGTGCTTAATTTTGAGCTGTGGCTGGGGCAACTCATGACTTTTGCGCAAGACTGGGATGTTTTTTACACCTCAAAATAAGTAATAAAAAGAATAAAAAAACATTGAATAACTTGTCTACAGAAAGGTCTCAGTCAGACAACCTTTTTTTAACCCAAAAGTAATTTTTTCTCCCTCACTTTCTAAATCCTTTGCAGTGAGTCCAACAACTCATTTTCTTTGTAACTAACTCTACATAACAAAGAATATAAGAACATATACCTCTAGCAATATCGAGTTAAGCGCTGAAAGGCGAAGCTAAATATTTAGTGCAGTTATCTTAATTTAGTAGTTAGATCAGTATGGTTATAATTTTCATGGGTTTTGTGATCCTTCTGTCTTTCAACCATTTAATCTTGTTATAGCATCACATCTGCTAGGTGGAGATGTTTCAAGCCAAGTTGATTGGATACTGGCCTTTTCTAATTTAATGAATATTTTTTCTGTATTTGAAATTTTTCAGTGTCATATTTATTTCACCGTTAGCAAGGATCTTCAAAACTTGCTTCTTTTCCATCAATCGTTTATGAACTCCATAAAATACATATCAGACTGTTAAACTTCAGCACACTTTTATGAACAACAATGTGTGAATAAAAAAAGTGACAAAGGATTTTTAATGCAATCACTATTTTATTAATTCAGCTAATTAGTAAAGTGGCAGTAACTTAAGCAAACTGTATATTAGTGCAACGCTGCACAATAATGCACTGGAAAATTTTTCATCAATAGAATAGAAAAGAGTTATATACTGTAGTTAACTTTGTTGAGAACAATTGAAAACCAAACCAATTTTTTTCCATTTAAAATTTTTTGTTTATATGTAGCAGAAAAATAAGAGATTGTATGGGGGTGTTTTTATTTGCTTCCACAATCATTTTCACAAAACAAAAAAACTGTCATAAAACTGTGTAATAAACTATGAAGGTGCAAACAAAACTTTGTATGCACAAAATTCGTTGGCCTGCAGCAACTTGCTTGAAAGTCTGCCAAGTTCCTTTGTACTCTCAGAGTTTTTTCAAAGAGTTTCCTGTTCATTTACCTGCTGAGAAGATAACTCCTCATAATATTAATTTTTATCCATAGCTAATGCTTTGTTGGGCTGTATATTAATTTCAATTCACGGCTACTGGTGTTTAAACTGTGATGTGTGAAATTAAGCTGTCAAGACTTGGTACCTAGAAGTTGAAAATTCAATTTCATAGTTTGATTGTGCTAAGATCGTGTGTATCAAAAATTAGTCTTAAAATATATTTCAAACAAATTATCAAAGATTTCTTTCTAGAATGCTGTAATGAGGTTTCGCAAATCCTGAGAAACTTATACTATTTCTTAAATATTTTTAAACAGGGCTCATTTCAATTCAATTAACTTTAAATGTTTAATATTAACAAAAGCATTAATCAGCAGTTACATAAACATAAAAAATAAATCTTCTAAAATTTTAAAATGAATTTGGTATGCAATAGTGTAAAGTTTAAGAAGGAAGTCCTCGGGATTCCTTTAAGATTTCCCCCCAAATGTTCAAGACCAATAGTTGTCACACAAATACCACTTTCTATGCTCTTGTTACTCATCATGTTTGTTTTTGAAGTTCAAGAAGCAAAAAGTTTGTTTCTCACATACCTATCAGTTGCTGTTTATGCAGTGAACTTACACTGAATATAATCAAGTTTACCAGGCAATTGGTAAAAGCCACTTCAAAATTTTTTAAAATAAATTCTTCAGCCTCCAGGACTGATGGATGTCACCCCAACATGAGACTTACACTTTTTTCTCACACGATCGAGCAAACTTTGACAATCTATGGTTTCTAATTATCCAAGGAGATCTTGCTGCTTTAACTTAACCCAGAAAACGTAAAAAAAACACATAATCAAAATAATTTCTGTTTTCTTTAAAAACTGATCAGTTAGAATGCTTAAAAAAATTTCATATTGCAGATGGTTTGTTATTGACAGAAGACGTCAAGCCACGTGGAGAAGTAGTTGAGTTTTGTAATTTATTGCGCATTGAATCACTCAAACCATTTGACCTTTTGGTACACAAGAGACGAAACAAATCATTTGTAAGACAACAGTTAACTAGTTAGCGATTAGTTTCAGAAACAACACGTAACAATAATTAAGTTTTTTGTTCATAAAAATTACTGGATTAGAGCATCTAAAGTTGAGTGAGAGCACAGTTACACTTCGACAACAACACGATTCAGTTTAATGGCAGATATTGAGCTTTAAGCCACTGTGTATGATATTCATGACATCCTTTTCAGCTGAGTTAACGTGAGGATCTTGGCTAATTTTACCTGTACTCAAAGCAGAACGTACATGAATTTTGCAAAACAAGTAGCTGTGAAAAAAAATAAATATACTGAGTTGTCTTCTCTTACAACAATTACATGTTGCACAAGCTAAAGAATGATAATTTAATTCTAATGAAGTAGTATATTTTATTATTCTAACAATGAATAATTATTTCTGCTAAAACAATGCGAACCAACAGACAATTACTTTTAGCATCGCTAATGTATTAATACTGCGTAGCACACAGATTTTCCACCTAAAAAATGGTTACCATTATTTTAGTCTTGCATCAAAGATTGTTGCTATCATGATGGTGACCCATTGTTTTTATTGCTGTATCTGAAGCAGAAATGTTGATTCCTATAAAACGGCTCTGGTTCGAATATCTATGTATAATAAAAAAAAATAAAACTCTCAATTTTGCAAAGCCGCATTGTTCTGACAAGCCAATGACACTAAACTTCTTGCGAAGTCACATTGTGAATAAATTTTATTTTTTACTTACTGAAACAAGATAAATTCGTCCATTCGTAGTGATCATGACTTCGCGTTCACCGAGCTGAAACCCCCTCGATTATTTTCTCATTGAAAAAGGCAACTTACTGTTATTGCCTGAAAAATAATTTCTACAAGTTTTTTATGACACATGCAAGAATATTTTGTTTTTAGCAAAGGCTTGCCATTAGGCAATGCAATAGCAATGCTTTTTTTGCTCGTCAAAGGTACATTATTTGGATTTAGTTTTTGTATCATTCACTTGAGGTTTGATTCTTTTTTATAGTTTCGACAAGGAAAGGTTTAGAATGCCAATTTACAGACCATGGTTTCTATTTATCTTTTGCCAGAAAGATTCATTGAAATCAATAATAATATAAATTGTTTACTCCGCTGCGATTTTTCACATTTGTAGAGTTTTGACCAACGTAAATTCTATCATTACACTTAAGATCACAATCAGTGATGGCTAAACAATGATTCCTTGAAGTCGATATAGATTTATCAGTTTATTAAAGCACATATGAATGGAAATTTATTTAAATAAACTATTTTTACCAATAATTCTGAAATTTTGTTTGTTTGTTATAGAGATTTAATGACTTTCTCTATACCTCACTTGATGCTGTGACGATACATGTCAATAATACACTTCAAAGGTGTTATACGAAGACTGACGATACTTCTCCGGGCACTAATACGACAAACAAAAAATGTTATAAGCATCTAAGTTAAAAACTTTGATTTGTGATTTAGAACTTTCTAAAAACTAAATAGTGATATCTAAGCAGCAGTATGGAAACCATAACTTCAAAGTGTATCAAGTTTACATCTTTGTTAGCATCACAGCGTTTGTATAACTAGGAGGAAAAAACTCCTCTTGACTTGTATCTGACTTTGTTACGGAAGATGATGATCTTGCCTCCACAACAGAATAACACGATCGGGTGGCATTGTTTGAACTCGCTAGTGATCTTTGACCTGAAAAATCAACCAAAAGTTGTCATTCTCAAAAAATGGTGGCATTTAATTCAAGTTTGTTAAGTCAACTGGCAACTGTCCGTTTATTGGTCTATTTTTGTTGGGACACCAAAAAACGTAGGCATAAGGATGTGCTTGAAAATAATAAAAATTCAATCGTCTGTTGGTTTTCAATGGTTTCAAATAACCAAACTTCAAAAATTATTAACAGAAAACACACAGAAGAGTAGCAGTAGTCGATTGTTACAATTTGGTAATGTTGCCCCATGCAAACCACATTTATCTGATCAAAGACATGATACCTGTGAAATCTTCTTGTCCAGATTCATGGGTGAAGGTAACTTGAAGTTCCTGATTTTGTTGCTGGTTGACGGTTCTGTTACTTTTGTGTTTGCGGCTGAAAAACCCAACAAGTTTGCAGAACTGATAGCAAAAATGAATACAGGTATCAGAAAGTGCAACTAGTAATTTAGAAAGCATTAACATTAAATGTTTTTAACAGCAGCAGTAGGTTAGCCAAAACATGCATTAAAGTCCAAGAATGATGAAATTGCCCGAGAACGATGATTTGATTGTATAAGGAAAGCGTGCTAGTGCTTTGGTTCATCCGAGAACGCTTCGCCAAACAGCTGGTGTACTAGAACTAAGAACTGTAAATCTCTGAAATAGTCTTTGTGCATGGCTCTTCAGGTAAGTAGGTGTACCGATGAAGAACGGGCAGGCAATTTTTTACAGTTCTTTTATTAAATCTATTTATTTCGTTTGAAGCATTGAATTAGTTACTCGACTAAGGAGGCGCATTACTATGGAAAAAATTTTGAGTACGTGTTTAATGTCTTTCCAAGCATAAGCCCAGAAATCCAAAAATCAAACAGGCTTTCAAATGCTTTTTTTGTGGAATTTGGTCATCAAAAAAATTAAAGTTTCATTGAGAGATGTCATTAAACGAAGGTTTGAGTGGTTTCATGCTATGAACATGGTGTTTTTTGTTATATATTATGGAAATTTTGTTCCTAAACAAGCCTTGTGTACCATTTTATAAGAAGTATTAATTTTGATCATAATAGTTTATTTCATATGACCTTTTGAATGAAACCATGTGATATAATGAATTTGAGGTTCAGAAGTTCACTAAGAATGAGTCTTTTAGTGCTAATTTTTTTCATTGAGTCATAGTCACTTGAATTCCTTAACAACTTCACCCGTTGCCACCCTCATGTTCAAATCACTCAACCCTCTGACACTCAGTTGTCAATGCTTCAGGCATTTCAGTACTCAAAGTTTGCTATACACTGTTCTAGCAGAGGGTTAGGACCTAAACTCCACTAACATAGTTGTGCAAACGCGGTATAACAACTTATATCCGGTTAAAGTAAATGGAGCAAACAGTCCAAAAGTGTTTGTTAAATAAATGTTGTTTCCACGTTTCCCATTATTAAACACTTTTCCCTTTATTAAAATTTTGAAATAAAAGTATTTGGATATAAAAGAGTGATTAATTTCATTTAAATTCTTCAAAAAATTAATCTAAAAAAAAGGAGAACTCAACAACGCATCATCAACTTTAAGTTCCAGATGACTTTTCTTACCTCACATATATTATTATGGCTATCATGGCAGCAATAAATGCAACTAAGCCTCCAGCTACACCATACATGGCTGCAACAAATATTAAAGTAACTGATATATTGAATTGAATCCCAAGTGTAATTGACAAACAAAACATTAACTTTACCCCAATATGCTTTAAAAGAACAATATGGACAATGGCAATGCTACTCTTGACACAACTGGCTGCCTACCTATTATAAATACAACTCTCACCAACTGAAAATTTGCTAGAGAGAGCTACTTTCCGTAAAAGTGAAACGTACCAATCAAATTGTTCCTGCAGCCAAGCCCCTTATAACTATAAATGTTCCAGCAACCCACAGAGATGGCTTACTGCTAAGTTTAAATGAACTCTCTTTTGGGTAGAACCTGAGAACAGGTTATGTTTTCATTATGTTGTTTCCCTGTAGATTGTAGGCTCCCAAGCGAATGAAAACACTTCCCATTGACTCAAAAACCTTTTAACTATCTTTCTCACTGCCCTGAGTGCCTACAGAGTTCCTTGACTTTCTCTTCAGCCAGAAAGGTTATTTTCCAGTTTTACTACATTGTATAATTACTCAACCACTTAGTTCCATTCGTTTCCTTCAGTGGAGTATTGATGGCTAATTCCCTGGATGGGAACCGCTCTTTTATTGGTTTCCACAAACTCCTTTACCCTTTACTTGCCAATGCGAGAATGCAAAATAGGATGTGGGATGACAGCTAAAAGTTTTAAAACTATGTATACTCTACTCAATTATCTTGCATAACATTTTTCAACTTTAAAGCAAGCTAAATTTTATACTCATTCAACTATTAGTTGACATCTCCTTGTATCTTTTTAAGGTTGAGTGTAATCAAACTTTTGAGAGCATTACTTGAAGACAACTAACGAGCCAATCAGATTTTTCAGGACTTCAGGACTCATTTATATCATTCCAGCACCCAGGACTAGGAGCACTGATAGATCTTTAAGTTTTTTCGAATTGTTTTTAAATGCCTTGATCAAAAATTTGATAAAATTTAATTATTTTCTATACAAAAAAGTCGGTGTTGGGATGAAATTTTCCATTCCTCAACCTTCCTGGAAAGCTTTTTGAGAAATCTTAAACATTTCGTATTTAGAATTTGTGTTATTACTTGTAATGTTTGTTTTAAAAATTTTAAAACTTAATGTTTTTTAACTACTATTTAAATGTTTGTGTTATTATTAAACAATTGAATTCAATAATATTGCAGTTAGTTACAGGTGAATAAGAAATCTTAAGGATTTCGCTGGACTTCAGCAGCGATTGATGTCATCTCATCACTTGAAGATTAATATTTTCTATGATAATTAATAGCCTAAAGACCAAAATGGAAATTATCAGTTTTTTCTAAGGTGTTTTAAAAATCCAAAACAGTTAGATGTCCTCTCAACACCCAATGTATTAACAAGACACTCCCAGGTTCAGTGCTGGGATGACATTTATCGTTACTGTAATTTTCTGAAAAATCTTTAAAAAAAAGTCCGAGTATTTCTATTTTTAAATTTCATGTTACTTGCTCTATTATTTTTATGATTTTTAAAACGACGAAATATCAGTAAAAATTTTCTGTTAATATTAAGCGATTTGGTTTAATTAAGTTGACATGAATGTTGATTAAAATTAATTAAGAAGCTTTTAAGGATTTTCTCGGATTTTCGGGCGGATGTACATGTATGTCATCTCATAACCTGTCATTACAACAGGAGATGGGCCAGAGCCAAATTCAACGATTCTAAAATGTCTTAAGTCTCTAGGAAAAAATTCTTTGGTTCTACCAACATGGCACTTAGGCAAGGGGTACACGACTAATCAGTATATAATCCCGAGGAATTAAGGTACATGTAGGTAGATTTGTGGTTCTTAAAAGATAATTTCCACTGCGCTTTCTTGGCCCTGCCAACATTGCTGAACTCCTGGGCGGGGAAGTTGGATGAAGTAATTTGATCATGGTTCGCTCTAGAAATTGGAGGTTTCGGTACCACAAATGGGTAAGTAAGAACTCTTCTGATAAACTGGGTTCTAGGTGTGGACATCTCTAACAAAGTTGAATGCCGATGTCCTTTGTGACAAAAGTCTTTTATTTAATTTTAGAATGAACGGTATCAACATTTTCAGGTCTACTGTTTCGAATGGTAATACTATCAATAAGCAAGGAAACTATATAACAATGGTTGGCAACATTGAATGTTTCCTCTCATCGTCTAATTTTTCAGCCACATTTGATAGGCATGATTGTTTAGGTAACTGAGTGTTTGTGAAAAAGGGAAATAGAAAAAGAGTTATTGAGCTTGGAGATGTGGTAGAAGGGCTGGGTGGTTGAGCAAGGCAGGAAAATTCTAACTCGAGTACTAGAAGTTATACCACTATATACTCTGTTGTAACCATTGGTAAGCTACTTAAAACGGTATCTTTGTAGATCAAGTTCACTCTGTAAGCTAGAGTAATGCATGGAAGCAGAGGTAAAAGGGAGTATATTGAATATTTTTTGGAAATTCATTTATAAGATTCTTTCACAAAGTTTTATAGTTAAGTTCTTATTAGCATTACGGCTAAGACGATGTGTCGACGACATGTCTAAGCTTACGGGGCAATGAAAGTTTCCGTTACTTGAGCTTGAAGTTGCAAGCTTTCTTTTGTCTAGAAATATCACACAACTGATTTTTGTATAAATTAAAAATTGATAGCTAAAAATGACGTGAACGAGTATAAGTTTGTGGAAAATTAAAGATAAATTACACCTACTTGAACATTTTGTTAGTTTTCCGGTTTATTTTAAAGTAATATTTTTTGAAGCATATCAATTCTTAAAAAATTTTTTAAGAAATCTCATTCTATCTTGTCAGTATTAAGTAAGTTTACTTTGGAAATGGTTTTCTCAATTATCTGGTGGATCAGAAGTAGCAAAGACCAACATAACTTCAGCATTAGTATGTGGTTTGTGGAAAACACCCAGATACGTTTTCGCAATATTTTTAATTCATAATCTATAGTACAGCAATAATATCAAGTGAAAATGATCATAAAACATTTAAGGTCTAGTGACCAAGTTGCTTTGAGACTGCTGCTTATTGAAACTTACTTTTTTCATCGTTACTCGGTAATGAGGGGGTTGTTTGCAGAAATCTTGTTGTTCCAGCAAAATTGCCTGAATATTGCTCACAAGTAACAATACCATTTCTGGAACTTGAATCTGTCAATTATACCAAAAGTATATTTCACTTCAAAAACATAGATAATTCAAATCAAAGTATACCAAGAGTAGATTACTTTTTTTCTAGAAACAAATTGGATACTTTTATTACCATCAGACAATACATTCATAGCTCTATTACTGGTGGTTAGAATGTACTTTTAGAACTCTATCGAAATCGACTATTCGATATATAACTGTACTGTAACTAGAGTATAATTAAATATCTATACTCAAAGTTTGCTCAAGTAACAACTTAATATACCATTTTATTGCGAGTGACAACTTACCTGGATACACCCCAAACCAGGCTCCTCTATGTTTGTTCTCAGTTTCAAGGAAATATTCAAAAGTTGTTGGTGAGCTTTTTTGCACTGGTGTATTTAAAATTGTTCGATTACAGTGCTTCTGTTCTAGATTGCCTGAAGATTGGGACGCAAAGAAAATTCAGACAGCTGCTGAGTTTATCAATTACGTGTTTCTATGACCACCATTTACCATAAGTAGCTTACCATTAGAGAAGAAGTTTACGTGGTTAAAACATACTTCATTAAAATAAATGGTTTCCAGGCTTGCATACAGTAGCTTGATGGTAATGTTGTAGTTTGGATTGTCAAAAGAACACCTACATCGCAGATATGGTGAGAATGGGTTGGTCGATTGGTTTACAAACCCTGGAGTTTCAAAGAAGGCAGGGTGGCCATTCAGAGGTGTCCTGGTAGGCTGGTATGGGCACATGGTGTGAACTAATTTCTCTAAAACAGAGTTGAATAGGTGTTTAGTCGAATTCGAAACAACTTCAAGTCATAGTCATTTTTTGTAAAATAATGAGCCTTATTTTCAGATTTTTGCTGGCTGCGTTACTAGCTGGATGACACAATAATGACCCATTGCTCACTTTTTGCATCTAACGTTCTCCTAACATTTTTCAAACCACTCATTTTTCTGCCTCCACAACTTTGCCACCAACCCAGCATCTTTTCACACACCTTTGTTCCGTCATACCTTTATCTCTTACACCATTCGTCCTATTCAACTTTCTTTCAGGTACCACCTTCTACTCTTATTGCAAAACCCATTATTGTTCAGTCCCCATTAGGAGCAAGAAGTAAGTAATGGGAGCTGGGGGGGGGGATTGGGGGGCGCAGGGAGGTTATATCAGGGATGAGAGGCTTTCACCACTGCTTATTGTTCTGGCACATAATACTGTGCTCAAATTCTTCATATTTTCAATGAAGACTAAGCTGTGACACAAATGGTCCTTCCGTCATCAATGCTTCTCCTGCAAGTGAAATGCCAGATATGGTGACAGGTCAGGTGGTTTTAGCGAGCAAACATAAACCGGAGAAAGGGGAACAGGTTATGGGGCCAATTTTGGCATCATGTAGGAGGTTCTACTTTTTAAACTTCCTCAACCATTTGTAAACAGCAATCCAACATAGCAGTATCCATGACCGCTACGAGCTGGATTGTGACATCCTGGAATTTCACCAAAACCAGTCCCTTGGTGTTGCTTTCTTTATGGTCAGCGGAGGACCTATCCGCTGGGCTTAGTTTTTTTTCTCACTCATTGCCATATAACTTAGAATCCACTCAAAACAAATAAGTGGGTTGAAATTTTTGCATAACAATGTAGTAAGACTGAGATCATGATCCTTAGACTCTGGGGGAACAGATGTGTCTCTGGATGGGGAGGGAGCAATTTAAACACCTATTCTTTTTTGCTAGTTGAACCAGTGATCCGATTTGGCTCAAAATCGCAGGGTGAGACAGTTGATCTGCTAGGCTGCCTTACAGTTGCATCTGAAAGTAGTGGAGGGAAGTCAGTAAAGAGTATAGGCAATTCTTGTAATGAGAGTGTTGGGAAGGGTGGTAGGGGTGGCGGCTCTGCGTTGGGATTGTGGTCAGCAGCCTCACAACTTGTGTGCTCCACGAACAGCTCTGTAAGATACTGGCACCTCTCCATACTTTGCTCATTAAATACCCAACTTGCTCACGTTGATGACTGCGAAAAATTTCTTGTGCAATGCACAGTTTTGACCAGAAAGCGGGTAATTCTTGGTAACTGGCTCACACAGAGTGAGTAAGTCACAGACAGGAGTCATGAGAAACTTGTTCACCATTAACTAATAATTTGCGGCATCCATCTGTACATCCTATTCTTTTCCCACCCACAACTATGTCCAACTCATTAAAGCTCACTTGACAGTTGTGGGCAGTGAAAAATTGCATTTTTAGGACATCATCCTCCCTGGCTTACTTTACTAAGTACCTAAATCTCCAGCAAAATCATAGTAAACTTATTATTTAGCGCCGTAAAAATGGTATGAATAACTGTTTGATACAAATTGTGATTTTAAATAAAAATTTTCAAGTCCGTTAAAGTGATTTAAAAATCCTGGCTACAACCAAAAAGCAAAATTTGTTTATTATTACTTTTTCCAATATTTGTGGAGGCAAAAAGAATTGCCCCTAAAATTATCTCAGTCATAAAGTTTTCAAAACAACTAAAATTTCACAACTAAATTGATGAAAATGATATAATTGGAAGACAGCAGTGCGGTTAGCATGAAAAAATGTCATTCGGTCTATAGCGTCCTGATGGATTCAAACGGTTCATGAAGCTTTATACGTGATAATCTATCATTTCAACTTACATATATATATTTATACCAAAAGGAAGAGATAGTTTGCCAAAGCGCTGATATAACTTTGAAATAAATGTTTCTCACTGCATCAAATTGCTTCTGTCCACTCAAATTATTCCAGTCTAGGACAATGTATTTTAAAACAAACAAACTTACTTGATACACACTGAAATGATAAACTCATTTTGTCAATAGCTGAACAGGATCTTCTAGTTTCCCAGTAAACTTCAATACTGCAACTGCCTGACCTTCCTTCACAATTATTAATAGTATTATGCGTGTTCCATGTACAAGAAGGACCTGAAATACCAAAAAATGATCATCCTTTTGAGCCTGTGAAAGATGGTACCCATGGGTTTGACACATTTATGGAACAAGTTCATCATGAAATGAGATGGCTGCTGCACTATTGTGAAACTATGATTTTGCTGATTAGGTTTGGCAGTGACAGCGCAACAAGAATTACATTGAAAGATAAACATATGTACTTTGAAAACTTCTAGCTTTTGGTTCATTAGACCTAATTTTAAACTTTAGTAAAGCATTTAAATTTCAGCATCAATCAAAGGTTTATTCCAGCATGCTTTCAAAAATCACTAAGCATGATGACTGAAAGAAACAATTTGGTGAGCTATTATTGACGCTTTCATTCACAGAAGTTGAAATTAGCACGAGATGAAGAAAAAGCTTTGCTTTCTAACAGGTAAAGGAGAAAAAACAAGCCCTATGGTATGAAACTCTTTTATAAAAAAGTGGTATGATGTAACAACTACGTGTATTTTAGCTATAGCAAGCATATATCCAGTCAGAAGCTCAAACACCACAAAAGTTGTTGCTTTGTCTATAGATCAAGGAAGAATATGGGTCACAATTTGTTGGTTGCCCAAAAAACTGTAAGTTGCAAGCTAAAATCCACATTGTGCATTTGTTTCACTCCACCACATAAACCTCCACTCGCTCTGCCGCTGCAACTTTTTGACTTTATCTACCTCCACCCCACCAAGTAGTTGCATTGATCTTAACAAAATAACGATCCATCTGATGGTGTGGTCCCATGGAGTAAAGTTACAAAATAGCATCGTCAGCCCACGATATCACTAGCCCTACCTATCAGTCCCAAATTATCTCAAATGAATCTCTCTTTATTAAATATTAACAGAACTTTTCTTTGTAGTAACTTTGGAAAGAGAATAGAACGGGAGAATCACCTAAAATTTAAATATTGTTTTACTCTATTTTGGTTTGAAAATAGCTCTGATTCGGTAAAAACTGCCATTGGTGTGTTAATACCATACCACTACCACCCATAAGAGTTTTAAGCAATTTAAAGAAAACTTGAGTAAAAAATTTTGAAATATCTAAAGAGTTTGTGAATCAAAGTCTAAGTAAACCTAGTTTTGAAGTCATCGGTGCATTGAGATAGGCACTGGAAATATTGTGAAGCATGTAAAAGTGAAGAAAATCTTAACTAGTGAAAGAAATCTGGTGCATTTATACAGAAATAATGAAAACCTGGCCCCTTGCAGCTGACTGCCCCAATGCAGCTTACCTTGAATCTAGGTATTTATTGCAGTGAACTTGTGACTGGTACACTGGTGCTAGTTTATTTATATGATTAGAATGATTTAAATGATAGTATGAATCATGTCATTTAACCAATGTGATACTTTTGTTTTCAAGTCTATTAACACTTTTGGAGCCTACGATTTAACATGAGCCTCGTCCACGCCAGGAAGTACTTTTGTTAAAAAAGCTGTTCATGTTGGAGTTGTGCCTCTTTTGTATCGGTGACTGCGTTCACACTGAAAATATTTAACAATGTCATAGCCTGAAAAATGCAGGAAGTCTAGCGACATTTTCTAAAAGAGACTTGGAGTGTCATAGTTTCCGGAATTTAACCAATATTTACCAGCAATTGGAGTTACGTAGGCATTTTTTTGTCTTTCGTTTGCTTATAATTATTATTTTTAACTGTTTACCATTAAACAATCATTCAAATAAATGGTGATGATAATAATAATATTAATACTCGTGCAGTATTGTAGTGGATTTTACTGGACCAAAACAGTGACCACTACTGCGCAGAGGTCCCCCTGATGGTGGCTACTACAGGCATGCCTCCAATGAACAGAATAGACAAGGACCAGATCTATTGTAGTGATTATATTGCTCTGAAAAGTGATTATTAATAAAAATTAATCATACCGGCACTGGGTATTACTATCCCGACCCCGGGTATTTACTACCTCTATCCTGGGTAGCTATCCCGGGTCAGTAGCAAGATGGGTGCCATAGCCTGAGAAATGAAAACTAGCTCAAATGCCTCCAGATACCACCTCCCGAAGCTACCTACCCTTAGATGTAGAGAAACGTGGACCAAAGGCCGATAAAGACCAAAGCACTCTCAGGGATTATATTAACCTATCACTAGCCAAGCTTACCATAGACTCTGCACCTTAGTTCTGGGCGCCAGTGCCATTTAACTCAGTTATCATTATCTTATTGGGCAATACTGTTTGCGATATACCATATAACTTCTTGCCATGCTTCCTGTGCATGATTGGAAACTTTTCATTAATACTTCCTGTAACTCTGCCTATAAAAAGCAGAGACTTTGTAATACTCTTCGCGTTGCATTACTTGACATGACATGAGTGTGCTCTCTTGTCTTGTTTTGCCCCCTTACATTCTGCTATGAATAAAGGTTTGATTTATACACTACTTAAAAGAGTCGAGTGTGTATGTCTGAGCCGAGGGCTCGCTACCGTTGATAAAGTCATTTGCTCATTTTTTTTACACCTTGTTTGTGGCATCCTGGCTAGGGGTCACCTCTGAGTTGAGGCAGACTGTTAATTGTCAGGCCTGAAGTGGCTGATGGTATTGATGTGGCTGCACAGACTGAGCGTCAACCAGCGCACCCGCTAGCGGAAGGTAGTGGATATAAAAATCTGCTACAGTATTATGCATTTTGAGATTAATGAAGAAAAGTTGATCGAAAAAAATAATCTCTGATGAAATAAAAATTACTAATAAAATAACAGCCACAACAACAACAAAAAACCACAGCAACAACAACCACAGCAACAACAACAGCAAAAACAACAACCACAACAACAACAACAACCACAACAACCACAACAACAGCAACAGCGACAACACTGACGACAACACTGACAACAATGACGAAAAAGACGACAACGACGATAACGACGACAATCACGACAACGACGACAATGACGACAACAACGACAACAACGACAACAACAACAACAATGACAACAACGACAACAACAACAATGGCGACAATGACAAAAATGACAACGACGATAACAGTCACAATAATAATAATAACAATAATAATGGTAACAATAATAATAAAATGAGAAACGATGAGGAAAGAAACAACAGCAAGAAGGCCAGATGTAACCATTGAGTATGAAGCTCGTAAGTTGATTCAAATCATGGATATGCCATGCCCGAATGATAAAAATATCAAGGAGAAGATCAAAGAAAAACTGCAGAAATACCAACAATTAGCCTTTGAGATCAGAGAGAGAGGACCAGGGTTTCATGTTGAAATCATCCCCGTGGTAGTAGGATGCATGGGCGGAGGCGCAGCAAGATTGAAAGAACAGATAGAAAAAGTCCTGGAAGCTGATGAGAAGAAGATAAAAAGAACTTGAAGAGAAATGCTCAAAACTGTACTGGCTGAAAGTGAAAGCATGATAAGGAAAGTGCTGTCAAACATCATTATAGCAAAAGTAAAAAGTAGTAAGTTTGCCAGCAAAATTTGGTCATAAACTTACAAAATAACCTGCCGTTGTTAAGGCTAGAACACCATAATAAGAAAATAACAATAACAATAACAACAACGGCAACGAATGACAACAATAACAATAACAACAATAATAATATAGAAATAACATTCAAATTTTTGCCTAAGGGAAGAGTAATTTTTTTCTGAATCTTCTGTTGTTGTATTGCAAACAACAGCGAGTTCTTTGATTTGGTCGCATTTATGGTTTTGATTTGATTAAAATGGCTTGTTGTTGCCTCAAATAGCTGTGTACCTGTCTGACTTGGCCCCAGTACTACTGCTAATTATTCTTTTAAGAGGTGTTGCCATCCTGACTACTTGTATGTCGATTGCTTATTGGCCAATGGCACGGAAATCGTCTGAAAATTTGAACACCTTCCAAAAACCCACAGAAAATTAGCCATGAGTAAAATATTGGGCCAAATTTTGTTCTCATACAAACGATTTCTTCCTAGCACAAAAATCACTCAAAAAACGTGCTAGTGTGGATGCAGCGTTATATTGCTAGCCTTCACACTCAGGTAGGCGATAAAACTTAGTTCTCAATAGATTCAATAGCGATACTTCCATCTGGACAACTAAAAAAGTTGCCTTTTGCTGTTAAGAGGTTAAAAGAGATTATGGAAAATAGTAGTGTAAGATAGGGGGAATTGGAAGAGAAGGGGTGAAAGGGTGGCCGTAGAAGGAGAAAGAGAATAAAATGGAGAGAATCTGCTCATTTTCCTAGTTGTCTGAGTAAGTAGCTAGTTGATGGTGAATTATTGTCCGAGAAATTGATTCCACAAACACTAACTGTTTATTTCTAGGACTCATGTTGCATATGTGCAGAGGCAGGCAAAAGCCTTAATGAGCCAAAATTAACTTCGTCAAACATGAGAACAATTAGTAATTAAAAAAATCAGAAAATTTCTACCAGCAGATTAGAAATCCAATCGAAACCCTGCTACCTATAGCAACCAAAATTGTATTTGTCATTTTAAGTTTTTGTTCCAGTTTGAATTGTACACATTCTATCAGCTATCAATGAAATATTGTAATGGAGTTGCACAGGTCTGCAATCATCTCGGCCGGTGTTACTAAACCTATACTAATCACCATATATATATATCCAAGACTACGCTACAGCTTATACTAGGAGAGGTTATGCCTGACTGATCAAGAGTGCAGCTGAGTTACCGCTTCACTACAGCCAAGCGAAGGAAGGACTTTCCCGCCTTTAAGTTATTATTAGCTTTCGTCACTTGTCACATGTTGTCTTGTTTTTATTGCTCAATTAGTATTAGCCAATCATATATTTTTATGCTCACATGATTTTGTGCCTCCTTTATATAGAGCTGCATGCAGCCCAGCAGGGTAGATACAATCGGATACTCTTAGTAGATAGAGCTCATGTCTAGAACTAGTATTGTCTAGTTACTGTTCCTGTGTTTTAGCTAGCGTTCAAGGCTAGCCAGCACCAGTCTCAGAAGCTGAGGAATCGTTGGAACTACCAAGAGGAATACCTTGGAAGGTGCTAGAGAAGAAACGCTTAGGATTCAGAGTAGTAACGACCAGCCAAAAGGACTATACTGCCAGACATATTGGACTATTATTCAGCACGTATTTGGAGAGCTATCGTTATTTTACACTCATACTTAGTGTTCAGTTTTGTGCGTTTTGTTTCAGTAGCAAGTAGAATAAAGTACTGCTACCCTGTTGAACTTGTGAAATCCGTTTGGCCGGTTGCCTAACTTAGTCGTGTCTGCTAGTTAGCAGCATTCAGTACTCTCCGTATCAGAGAGACCAACTGCCTTGACACTCTGTAGCCATCGCTACCACGAAATACAGAGTAAAGCCAGTAAACAAAGCACTCTTGCAGTACCAGTAACACGGGGAAAACCGTTACAATATTGCTCAGAGTGATTCAGTAACTATAAAGAAAAAAACATTGTTTCGATATGAACGTACTGCTTCTTAAAGAACGTAGCAAAAACCAATTCAAAAATTTAGCAACATAGATAGAAAATGACTGTTTATTCTGAATAATTACTAAATATTTTAGTTCCTGGTAGCTTCCTGGTAGTTAATCAAAGCTCAAATTTTTTGAATTCTTGAGTGAAATTTTGATTGCGTTTTGTTCCAATTAGTTCTTGCTCATTTTAATGGCTGTTTGAAACAAGCTTATCGTTTGTTGAATAAAAGCTTCTGCAAGACTATTTGTCTTCTCTGCTCTAAACTTACATCAGTGTAGATCTGTTCTACAGAAAAATTAAAGTTTTATACATACTTCTTGAACAATTTCTGTTGGAACTCCTTGCAAAGTCTAGATTAGATATGTGAATGACTTCAGAGTCTTGGCAGTGTAGGTCTACTCTGTGAATGTAATCATTTTCATAGCATTGCTCAAAGTTCCTCACTTCTGAACTGCCATTGACTGAAAATGAAAAATAATGCATTACATGTAATAAAAAGAAATGCTTTTAAAAAAAAAATGGAAACACCTCTTGTAAGTAAAAACACATATAAGCTGATTTCTTGCTATGCTTTATTCAATTTTTTACATGCTGTGTGCATGTGCGTCATTTTTTGTGACTCAAAGCTTAAGCAAAAGTAAGAAACTCTTCAACTTTTTGTGTAATTAATTAAATGCTCAAGTAACAACTAGAAATGTTTGCTCCTCAAAATTGAAGTTAGTTATTGAAAGAAACCAGAACATGTTTATATCTGCAAGTCATTTAGCTTAAAAATCAACAAATATTTCCTTACGTGACAGCGTGTGACCAATGGGTGGAGGGTATGTAGTAGTTGGGAATGTCCTGTAACTGTCACAAACAACTTTCACTTTTTCTCCTGGCGCTCCTGCAACAGTGCAAAAAATTATTTTGATCAAAGTATGTAATGCAGTAGACCTGACTCAACTTTGTTGAATAAACAAACCTAGCTGCTATGCATTGACTGTACCACCAAACTATACTATCTCTAAAACTAGCAATAGAAGCGTAGTAAACGACATTTTCGCTGGGCAATGGGTAGTTCCACATGCAAGCTGAGTACTCGTCTTTTTCAGTGATAATCCAATAAGTTTTCATTTGGATTAAATAGGGCCAGGCTTGTATAGTCTATGCAATACTTATTCAGTAAATCGCGTGAAACAAAGCATAGTGTGTCCCAAGAAAGAGTGAGCGGGAGTAAAGTTTGAGTAAACCAGCATAGATTAAAACACACTGTGACAGGGCCAGCAGCTCTTCCAATCGACTTCTCAAACTCTATTGCTGTTCAACCAGATTTACAGCTCTCAGCTTTTGCAGAATCTGCCCCTCATCTCCCACTCAGTATCTTCCTCAAAACCTCAATACTACTCATTCCTCCTCATTATACTAGCCAAAAGGCTCAGCAGATGAGATAAAGTTTCAGTTACAAAATGCTTTACTCCTCCAGTTAGAATACAAGAAACTCGAGTCGCTATACTCAAGCTTAAAGCTGCTCTGCCATACTAGTTGAGCTGGCTTTTTTAAGATTTCCCCGATGAGACTATATTACTTCTTATACACATAATCAATCATAGCATACAATAAAAAACTAGAAATCAATCAACATAACAATGCATATTTACAACCATTAAATCATGGGCAATTAGCAAACTGTCTTCCAGTCAGTCTTTAGGGTCAACTTCTTTTGTAGGATTGCACCATTGTTTTATCATCTTCTTCACCATTGCGTTCACTACTTCGCTTCAGTTACTCTCACATGCCTTTTTTCAATCTCTAATTAGAATATTTCCGTCAATTATGCCCTGTTCACACGAGACCGAAAACAAAATTATAAGGAAACTTTATTAGGTGATCGCTGAAGCACGGCGAATAAAGTTTTGTTAGGTCGGTCACACGAGAACTATAATTAGTTTGTTACGCTAGCGACCACTAGTTTCATCCAATGACAGCGTATTGTGTTTTGTGCGCGGGCCTACTCATACTTTACTGCGTGATGCAAAAGCATGGAAAGTAAATGAAGCAAGGTTTGGATTAGATTATTTTAATAAATAGCTAAGTTTGACTAGCCAGTACTATTACAATTGTTTGATTATAATTTACTATTATCTTTCATTTATTTAAAACTCGTTATGAATATAATAAAATGAATAATTATTTGTTCGAAAAACAAATGTGCTACTATGGAAACCATGTGTTCGTTGTGAATGACCCTGGCATTGGAGACCAGCCAATAGCGGCACATAGAAAATAAACCAATTAATGAACTTAGCTGGTCCAATGGTCCAATCACGTGCAAGCATCGCAACCGACGATTTTCCCAAACGTAGCATTGCTTGATCACGACGAAACTGAAATATTCGCTCGGTTTGCTGAGCAACAAATTCGCTGGGCTTGAAAAAATAGTTTCGTTTATAGTTTCGCCAGAGATTCGGTCTCGTGTGACCAGGGCTTTAGTCTTTACAGGAAGTTACTTTATCCTATATTCCGGCAGTATGATGATGTAATGTGACGGATTTTACATAGAGTGGCCACTGCGTTGGTTAGCTACCTGTAGGCTTACTAGCCTAGTAAGCATGCTGCGGCTAGTGTGTGATTAGTTACGCTGGGAGGCCCTAGCTGAAAAGCGCTTGAACGTGTTTGGTTGATGGCGCTGTGGAAGAAGATGTCAAGCTAGGAAACCTCAGCCTAAAGCCTTTAGCGTTTTTGCTCGCGTTTGTCAAACACAACCAGCAAAACATTATTAACGCACTGACGCAATAGGCGTACGCTTGGCATCCATTACAAATGGGTTGGTTGCTTGTGCTTTGTAATTCCATTGGTCTAATATTAAATGTCAATGACCAAAAAATGTCAACAAACCAGCATCCGAGGTCGATAATCAGTATCATTGTCTGCTACTATGAATGCAATCACAGTAATGAATTCCAACAATGCTAATTCAAAGTTTGAAACTTTCTGTCACAGTCAAGCTTAGGGTGAGTTGGAATAATGTTCAGTGGGTGCTACTAAGTATGAGTTTAAAAAAAAAAGTTTGTCTGACATTAAAAATGTACATTCAATAGTAGAGGTGCAACGAGCCAGGTTTTTCTCGAGCCGGAACAAGCCGAGCCAACAGTGCAAAATTCGAGCCGAGCCCGAGTCGAGCCAGACACGTTATAGCTGGAGAAAATATTAAAAATCAACAACTGAGCATTTAACAATTATGCCGACCAGTCCAGCATAAATCACATCGGCTAACTTTTGTGAACAAGAATGGATATAATTTTTAGATTAATATATTATTATATATTGATACACAGTTTTACAAAGTCATGTCAAACAAATAAAAATTAAATAGTAAACTCTATTATGTTCTTTGTACTATTTCTTTATTGTGACACCGTGTGCCAACTGGTCTCAATACAACGAGGTGTTTTTGTTTAAAAACAGAAGCATGTCCACAGTGTTAGAATTGAGACGACTACGTCTCTCACTGAGTAGATTTCCTGACGCACTAAAGATTCTCTCTGAGGCGACAGAGGTTGCTTGAGCAACAAGGTACTTGGCTGCCAATTTGGAAAGCATGGGATACTTCATTACATTTGCTTTCCACCATTTTAGTGGATCATCAGTAAGCTCGATAGTAGGAACACTACGGTAGTCCATGATCTAAAATACAAAAGAGTCATATTACCATGGCAGATGTAAAGAGTTAAATCATACATACACGTATTACACACTACACAGTTAAGCTAGTAAGATGGAAATGCACAATACACAAACCTCTTTTTGAACACTGTCTTGAGTGGCAAATTCCTCATCTGGTTGTTGAACATACTCGTCACCTAGCAAAGCAGTGAGTGCGTCTTTCTTGGAAGGAGCTACAAGCTCATCACTACCGGTTCATTCAGCATTCTCAGCAGTAGAGCTACTTACTCTTGGTGCTGCTGCATCAACCGGTGTTGAAGAAAATCTAGCTGCTTCTACAGAGATAGTCTCGTAAAACTCATCAACTTGTCGCTTCGATAGGTTGGTTAATTTCTTAAACCGGGGATCAAGCAGTGAAGAGATTGTTAATTGACTGGATGTCATAGGATCTGAGTATCTATTCCCAAGATCTTGAAGTACCGCTGCTTTCATATCTGCTATGATCTTAGGGTCAAATGCCTCTGGTTCACACTTGGCAATGAGATTGATGAGAAGTGGTTTGATTAGGGATATGGTGCAGTATGCTTCTCCACTGATTATGTCAGTTGCTATCTTGAAGGGTTGAAGGAATGAGATGATCAACTCAATATCTGGTGCATTCACTCTTGACAGACCAAGTAGCAAGTCATTACATTTCAGATCATCCAGTGCAGCGTATACTGCAGTTCTCTGCTCAGCAAATCGTTCCAACATGGCTAATGAGCTATTCCATCTTGTAGAAACCTCATTAATCAATGTATGCACTTTCTTCTGCAGCTGGACTTGCTTTTCATTGAGCTTTCCCTTAGCAACTGAGCTTCTGTGGAAGTATGATACTATCCGCTTCACATGCCCAAGGATGTGATCCACAGCTCGAGTCTTCAATGATTTCTGAACGGCAAGATTGAGAGTATGGGCAAAACATCCGACATGCTTCAGATCTAACTCACTCGTTGTAACAGCAAGCTTGATATTTGCTGCGTTGTCAGTTGTGACAACAAAGTGGGCATCTTCGGCATTTGGTAGTTTCCAGTTTATAATTGTTTCTTTGAGCTGGATTTGAAGGTTCTCTGCAGTATGACGCTCATTAGAACATGTCGTAGACAGCACATATGAGCTCAGCTCCCAATCAATAAGCATATGAAGTGTGACAGTCATATAATTATCACCTGTCAATGAGGTCCAGGTGTCCGTGGTGAGAGCATAGTTGTTTGTCTGTACAATCCGCTCTTCTAGCTTCCCTTTTGCTATGTTATACATGTCTTTAATCACTTTCTCAGTGAAATGGGTTCGTGACGGAATGACATATCTGTAAATAAACAGGAACAATAGTATTCCTAGTCAAATACAACTGAGTGAACCATGCTGGTTGTGAATACATGAACACACATCTATGAACAACTGAATTAGCTCAGTGTAGGAGTTTACTGTTTTTTTTTCTTGTTTACTACTTTTGTCATGTCACGTCAAAAATTCACAAAGGTGATGCTGGTGATCATGAAAATTACTGACTAAAAGAATCAATATTCTATATCAATATTATATCAAGCTGCTTTTTATTCTAACAAACAAACAACTAGCATTACATACATGCATGCAACCACAGTGAGCCATTTGTGATTGGTGTCAAACAGGAATTGTATTAAAAATAATTGAAAAAATTGTTTAATAATAATTAATAATATATAATACTGATCAGTAGTATTATTAATTATTATTATATCAGTAATCAGTATTAATAATATTAAACTTATTATTATAATAATAATAAGTTTAATATTATTTTTACAATAATAATTATATATAATAATAATTATTATATATAATTATTATTGTAAAAAATTTTTTTAATTATTTTTAATACAATTCTTGTTTGTTACCAATCGTACACGGCTCACTGTGCATGCAATCAACTATTCAACTCCACTACAAAATACAAGAAAAATAATAATAAATAATAATAATTATTTTAATAAATAATAATTTATTTATTATTATTATGGACTTATTATGCCTTACCTTGGTTCCATAACAGATATTAAAGTCTGGAAACCTTGGTCATTCACAACATTCAGCGGTTGCATGTCTCTGGCAATAAACTTTCCAATAGCTTCAGTGATTTCTTTAGCTCGTGGATGAGAGGCATCAATCTTTTTACATCTTTCAAAAGAAGCTGTTATCGTAGGCTGTTTATTTTGAGTGGCATCATCACCGTCGTTTTCTTCAATATCATGCTTTCTCTTCAGGTGTTTCTTCATAGTACTTGTGTTAGACCCTGCTCTATTGATCATCTCGTTACATTTTAAACATTTTACTTTATTGCTGCTAAGCAGCTCAAAATAATTCCATACCTTCGATCGAGTAGCCATGTTGGAATAATCTCAAAAAATAGTTTCAATAAAGTAACACATTCAAATTTTTCTTTGACTTGTCCATTGAGTAAACATAATTAATAATAAAAATACGGATGCCAATAATTTTTGTGGAAAAAAAAATCAAAAAAATATGAAGAAAAACATTTATGCTGGCTCGTGTTTGACTTTTCTAGTGGCTCGAGCCAGGCTCGAGGCTATGTAAACGAGCCGAGCCTCGAGTCGGCTCGGGCTCGTTGCACCATTATTCAATAGGTATATTGATTTATTTACAACGGCCACTCCAGTAACTAATGACTTCCTGTGACCTCAGTGCAGGTCAAGTTTTCAACTGTGATTGGCTTATTATTAATACTAGCGCAGGCCAACATTTTGTACTAGAGCAATAGTGTGCTCACACCTGCTAAGCACCAATGCTTCACGCTTGACGTGGCTGGCCCAACTGAACAAAACACAATAGAGTGCTCAGAGCTTTATGCTTATTTAAGTATGTATGGCCTGATGTTTTTGTAGCCAATCAGGCCCCTATTATTTGAACCACTTGATTTACATATTTTACTGCATTAATGTAAAGATATTTAGCCCAGTGGGCAGAGTTGATTGTGAGCTTAGACAGAGAGAGCATCTAGACAAGCTTTTGTATCTTGAGCTAAATAAAGTATTCATAATCTAAAACTCTGTGTGTTTAGTTTGGCGGGTTGCCTGATATTGTTAGTTCACCTGCACACGACAGAACCGGAGCTATCTTTATATACAGGTAGCCTAGAATAGAGCCATCAATACTTTCATGAGTAGCCCTTCATAGCAAGTATTGCGGAGTTGCTAACTCGGTAAACTCCTCTAGTAGCTGTTCAGTAAAGGTGTTGCAAAATCCTTTACAGTAATACGAGCTAATTCACCTCGGAGTATCTCGGGGTAAGTAATTAAGGCATATAGAGAGCTATTAAGGCATCTGAGAAGGTACAATTTTGAAGCAAGATGCGTGTTTAGCACTCCAGATATCTTGTTTGGAACAGAGCATCTCAGTTAGCCATGGATAAGCAGGCAGGGAAGGAAAAGTGCTCTCTTGTAGAAACCCAGAGTTTTTGGCCCCACCGGGTAGATTATTCCTGCCAACGGAAATGAGTTTGCTCGTGTTGTAGGGGAAAAAGGTACTGGGGATCACTGGAAAGACCATGTATGTACAGTTGGATTATGGAACAAAGTCTAAACCTAAGGGGAGGTGTGAAGGGGTGGCACAGGTCCAAGAGGTGGAAATGCAGTGGTAATAAATGGGTTGAGGCGTGTGAGCAATTAAATGTGCATTCATCATTTTCTTGACATGTTGCCACTTTTCTCATTTTGCTGCCAGTTACAACGAATATCACACTGTGCGCTAGGAAAAATCAAATAAGCTGTCACACCTCACAAAAAAGCTTGGTTCAAGAGCCAGCCGTCTCTACTACTAGTGCTGTGCTATCCATTAAAACACAAGGAATTAATTTAAGTATCAACTGCATACAAGTCATCTTCTTAATAACTTATCATTTTTTGGTAAAATTTTATTCGCTTTTATCTGAGTTGGTGAAACTCTTGGCTATGTAACGTAGTTTAACTACCGTTACTTGTTTTTCTATCAAAGCTTTTGTACCCAGGGGTATTTTCACTGCATGATGATTATGATACAGAACCATTGAGTTTTACGCTGTAACTTTTTTCAAAACCAAGCTTTTTACAAAAAACTAAAGTTACATGAAAAATGAAGCCTGAAAGTTACATTTCCAACTGTTATAGTTAATTAAAATGACAGCACCAAGTTTTTGAAATTGCTGAAAGTTATTTTTACACAATTTTTGGTGGTGAACTATGATAAAATGTATGAGATTTATAACTATTGTAGTTATTACTACTACTACTAAAATTATGCTAAAATTGCTATCCCGCCTTGTTATTGGTTATTGTTACATTTATTTACCTCATAATTATGAAAAACAAAATGTTTATTTTTTTTACTGCCAAATGATATTAATGTGTCATAAGTATTGACATAAAATGACAAACAGAACAAAGAATACAGCAGGTCATAATAATTGTTGTATTGGTCGTACATATACATTGTTGTTTATTTAAATCGACAAAAATGTAGCTGCTAAGATTTGTCTTTCAATCATCTTTGTCATTCTTTGCATTACTATTAACAAAATGAAGCGACTTTTTATCAATTAAGTTTTTGTTTTTGAGTGTTTTACACGGAACTTGTAGAAGGAACTGCTGTTCAAATTGCATCGGTGAGTGCCAATTTTTGCAATTGCAAGAACTTTGGTGATTCGAAAACATCTCAATAAACTTATTGGAGAAAGACAAAGTAAACGAGAAGTTGAAAAGTTAGAGCACCACGTACAGTAAGATGGATTGGGCAATAAGTAGAATAAATCAGAGATGAGGAGTATAGGCATTACCAGAAACATTGGTTCGGGAAAAAAGCAAGTAAAGGGAACTTCACATACATGCAGTTTGCAAATCAACTGTTCGAAACGTCACAGAAATACATCGCCAGCTTTGTGATTACAAAAAAATTGAATAATTACTGCCCTAAAAAGGTCTTAATCACTTTCCATAGTTTGACATAAACAGTTTCATATCATTTTTAAATCTGCAATTAATAGCTACTTGCTTTTGACCAAAAATAATCCCTTTTAATCTGTTTGGTACTTGAAGCACATCTTACTAAAAATGCGGTTACTCCAGTCTACGCATACCCATTCAAGTGCACATAATGGAGCACTCCGTCAAATAAAGACTGTTGTTATAAGTTAGAAATATCATTTGACTGCATTGAGCAATAAAAAGTTTTCCAAAACTGCAATCGCTGCACTTATTATAAACTTGGCAAGAAAAAAAACAACTTCCTTATCTAACAAAGCTTCTCAAATGTTTAATTTGCTTTGCGCTCCAAAAATTTATTAAAAAAAGCAGTTTTATGCCAATTTAGCCAGATATTTTGGCGGCAATTGAAAACTGTTTGTATAAATTTACTGCTGGTGAAAATGGATCAGATGTTTTAGCTCAAATGAAGAGATCATAAGATAACTCTATAGCATACAGAACAGTTTTCAACCAACGCAATACACTGACCTGAATATATTGCCCACAATGCACCTCTGTACTCGGTTTCTCCATCAGACCAGAAAGAGAACCTCCAATATCTACCTGCTGGATAGGACTCTACTACTGGATAGTTCTCCCACTTACTACAATACTTCCGCGCTGAAATCCACATAATTTTAGCATTTAAATATTTTAGCTTATGTTATCAAGGAGCAGACAAACTGAGTGACGTCACACTAGATTCCTAATTGAACAAGACTTACTTGTAAAACTAAAAAATAAATTGATTTGTACAATGTACAAGGTTAACTTACAAAAGAAAAAGGTGGTGTTGTCTCTGCAGCCGAACGGGCCATCTGTTTCAAGGTCTGCATAGACAAGCTCCATTGTAGTGGCACTCTCATTGATTGGAGATGTGTGGCACAGACATCGGATGTGCTCAGGGTACTTGCCACCCATTAAAGTAAATTGAGGTGTCACAAAGTAAGTTTTCTCATTGGTCACAATAGTTGTGGTTGGTATTTTGGGACACATTGCCAAGGTAGAATTTGCTACAAATAATAAACTTTAACTGTAACTTAGCTAAGTGATTATGGTTTTTTGAGACTCTTTCAACTGTGGTCTGAACTGTTTTTAACTCCGATTTGGTTGATATTGTAGCCGATATCTGAACCAGTTTTACTTACAAAAAGGGCGTATTGTGGTGGATTTTAGCGTACACATCCTCTGCGCACAACTAGTATTACATCCTGGCATCACTACAATAACCATTGGATGGCCAGGATGCCTAGTAATTACTACCAAGTGGACGGTGACTGTATTTATTCCTATACCGACCCTGTGTACACCCATACCGACCCTGTGTACACCCATACCGACCCTGTGTACCATCTATACCGACCCTGTGTGCACCCATACCGACCTTACTAGGCCGGCAGAAAGTGAGTCAGCAGAGCCTGAGATCCCGAAAGTAGCCTGGGAAAACCTAAGCACCATCTGTCGGAAGTAGCCACCCTTACCCCTCACCAAAGATGCTGGATCAAGAGCTGAAAGGACTGAGGACCCAGAGACGGGATGTGATTGGCTAAAGAGACTATGACTCCGCCTATTACCACAGGGCGCCTATTCCTTTCAAGCCCTTTACTGTATTCTTACTTGTTATGTATTTATATATTTAATCTCATTGGTGTATTTTGTGATATTGCATGATAATTGGATGATTGTTCTTGTGCACTGCCTATAAAAGGCAGAACTTCGGCCATAACAGTCAGTTGTAATTGGGATTGCTTACTAACTCGTTTTATTCTGGTTGAATAAAGGCATGTGGACTCAACTACTTTGAGATATGTGTCTGAGCCGAGAGCTCACAAATAGTTGCAGAGTAGCGATACTCTATCTGATATACATTCGGTACCTCACCGACCCTGTTGTTGTAACAGGTTAATCTAACAACTGGTGGCAGCAAGCTACCAACCTTAGCTAGGGATTTTAACGCCCCCAAAATCCACTACAGTATTTGTTTAGTGCAAACTATCAAGTACGGCACGGAAAAAAAAACCTGTTACTAATGTGACTCTAATTGCTCGAAATCGCCATATCGAAGCTGAATGGCTTGTAGCAACTTATTTGTTATTTTTCAGCTAATAAAGTGAATCGTGTGTTTTCTCAATTTTTTGGAAAACAGTACAAGTACCACATGCCTACTTTTTCTGTTTTGTAGATGAAATAAATATAAATCAAACACAAAAAATTGAAGTGAATTTTAGTTTTAGTTTTAGTTTTAGTTTTAGTATTTATTCATAGCAAAGTCAATTTACAATAGCCAGTGTGATTTAATGGCAGGTTTGATGTATAATTACCATGCTCCCTTGGCTTGCTGTGAAATAATTGGCTGACTAAATGGATTATTTGAACTGTCATCATTATTCAAAACAGGCATATTTTTTAATTCTGTTTCAGAAATTGAATTATTAGCTGTCTGGGAGAGCTTATATCATTACCATTAAGTGATGCATATAGAACGCTTGAATGATTTTCACTCCGGCAATAATGGATGACTCATAATGAGTTTTCGATACGATTATTAAAACATGGCAAATGTATATTAACTGCGGCAGTAGTAGTATATGAGCAGATCTCCCTACCAAATGTATATTAACTGCGGCAGTAGTAATATATGAGCAGATCTCCCTACCAAGTGTATATTAACTGCGGCAGTAGTAATATATGAGCAGATCTCCCTACCAAATGTATATTAGCTGCGGCAGTAGTAATATATGAGCAGATCTCCCTACCAAATATATATTAACTGCGGCAGTAGTAATATATGAGCAGATCTCCCTACCAAGTGTATATTAACTGCGGCAGTAGTAATATATGAGCAGGTCTCCCTACCAAATGTATATTAACTGCGGCAGTAGTAATATATGAGCAGATCTCCCTACCAAATATATATTAACTGCGGCAGTAGTAATATATGAGCAGATCTCCCTACCAAATGTATATTAACTGCGGCAGTAGTAATATATGAGCAGATCTCCCTACCAAATGTATATTAACTGCGGCAGTAGTAATATATGAGCAGATCTCCCTACCAAATGTATATTACCTGCGGCAGTAGTAATATATGAGCAGATCTCCCTACCAAATGTATATTAACTGGGGCAGTAGTAGTATATGAGCAGATCTCCCTACCAAATGTATATTAACTGCGGCAGTAGTAATACATGAGCAGATCTCCCTACCAAGTGTATATTAACTGCGGCAGTAGTAATATATGAGCAGATCTCCCTACCAAATGTATATTAACTGCGGCAGTAGTAATATATGAGCAGATCTCCCTACCAAATGTATATTAACTGCGGCAGTAGTAATATATGAGCAGATCTCCCTACCAAATGTATATTAACTGCGGCAGTAGTAATATATGAGCAGATCTCCCTACCAAATGTATATTAACTGCGGTAGTAGTAATATATGAGCAGATCTCCCTACCAAATGTATATTAACTGCGGCAGTAGTAATATATGAGCAGATCTCCCTACCAATTGTATATCAACTGCGGCAGTAGTAATATATGAGCAGATCTCCCTACCAAGTGTATATTAACTGCGGCTAGTCTTCATATTTGTGAAAGATCAAATTAGCAGTTGTTCTCTATTCAAAATGTTTTTATTTTCAACTGCAGGAAATCAACAGTTGATGTAGAAAAATACACCATTTTATGGTGACAAACCTGTTTTTAATTAGTCAAAGTAAATTGGTTTTTATCTTTTAGAAATTCTAAATACCGAAAACTGTTTTTTTCAAGTTTTTCTGAACAGAACAGTCAGACTAATAATAAACTTATCAAACCACGGTCAAGGCTACCATGACATTCTATTGTCACATTATCTTGTTATCCCATTTTGCAACAAGGGCCGCTGAGACCCTTAGTTGCAAATACTGGCACTACAAAGTAAAACTAGCTACTTAAATTACATTATGCTTCTTCGTTCTTCTCATAAACATTATCAAAGTTCAGTTTGAGCTACCATGTTCCAAAAAAATATCATTCTGTACTCAATTATTAGCAGGTTTTTTTCAGTGCAACATCACAAGGTGAACAATTGCTGTTACTTTTGTAGTTTTAAGCATATGTTCAAAGTATTTACAACTTTTCAAGGAAAAATTGTGAAAGTGAAATGAATTCGACCTAACATACCTGGAATGCATTGGAATGTCACATTGAAGTTGTCAACCCAACAATTTTCAAGGTTAATGGCAAAAGAACATGAGCCTTGTATGCCTTCACATTTGTGTTTGAAGTGGTCCCCAAAGTTACATGTAACACCTAAAAAGTTTAATAAATCTAATATTGATGATGTTTCATTTCATAGCATTCATTACTGCGCTAACAATGGTTCTGGCCGAGCTCAGAAGTGGTTTAAACTTTGCAAGATTACTGGAGAAGTTTCAATTGTTTTTGTAAAAAGATTCAATGCAGAAAATCTACACATCAATATTAGACACCGATTTGTTGATGATAATTTCATTATTTACCTGTAAGCTTACAACAATACGGCTAGTATTGAGAATTGTGCAATATTTTTTTATTTACATGTGCTACTCACCAAGTTCAAAAATTTTCCCATGTCTTGTGCCCTTTAACACGACAGAACTGATGTGAATTAGCCCATTATCCTTGCACTCTAAACCAATCTCTTCATAATATTCAGATTCTTGCAGCTGATCGACACAACTGTTTAGTTCCGTAGTGCCATTACCTAAAACACACATGGTTCTTGAAGGTGTAACTCACTTGATTTCTACAAAAAAGAAAGTTTATTGATTCAATTAGAGCTTGGTACAGCTCTGCACATCGCCGTACAGCTTGGATTTGATATTGCAATACTGTGTAGTAGTATTGGACAGACAATCGGGCTCGCTCTATTGTCTCAAGTAGTCTCTCTAGTAGCTGTTTGGTAAAAATCATGCGCAAACCCTTTACATTAGCGGCGGGGGGGGGGGGGGGAGGGATATTGCAAACGTACAAACTTCAGAGACTACAGAGACTTCACCAAATGGCCAACCATTGCCAATACTCATTTTCTCCTCGCCCCTGGTGTTGGTGGAACTATACATCTTATCCAGCTCAGTAGGTGACTCTGTAGTACTCTCCTCCTTTGTTCGGTGTAACAGTGCTCTGATAGCAGCCCGGCTACCCTTCAGAAACTGTTACACTCTCCTTACCCCATCCTCTTGACTTGGGGGTACTTCCCCGTAACCTTTTGTGACACCGCCCCCCCCCCCCTCCCCACCTTGTCTCTGCACTGAGACACTGCACAAATTTTTGCAATGTCTTACCGAGTTCGGTGTCACTCGGTAATCGCTGTACCATTTCTGAAGAGATGTACAGTCACCCCAGGCTTTCTGTCATCCCTGCCCCTGACCTTTTGGTACTCCCCCAATTGGGTGGTACCCCTCACCCAATTCAGAAAACACAACCTCCCTTACTACACCCAGTAAGAACACCTCTAGCAATCTCCAACATCAGCATCGCTGTTTCCTACTCAGTCCTTGGTTATAAAGTCTCCCTCAGTCATATAGAGACACCCCCGACTTTGTGGTACCTCTACCATCATCAACTCAATAGTACTCACACACCCTCCCCCAACCCAGAGTTACCCCTTCTGACTCGGAGTTAGCTCCCTGTTGAGAACATATTTTCTTGGCTTGTATCCACAAATTCCCCCCCTGAGAGCTGAACAGAGAGCCAGTAGCGCTACTAGGACACTAGTAGGTACTGCAAAAGCCACCACAATTTATAGGCTGGCCCAGAGCCTTTTAGGAGTGTTACACTCTCTCCCCCTCTTCTTGCACAAAACTTCAAGCCTTCAAAATTCATTGGCAAGGAGACGTGGAGTATTTTACAGCGAGTTTTCTGGAGATCGCTGAAGCAAATGATTGGGGCGCTCACACACCATTTTTATACGCCAGCGACGCACTTTGTGAAAAAGCCTTAGAGTGTGGAAAGCCCAACACCACACAAAGAGCGTTCACCACCCTCTGTGTTCACTTTTGGTTAACTCGAAATGAAGCATTGCAGCAGATTGCCCACTTGAACCGATCTCAAAAGACTACCCTTCAAGAGCACCCTAGTCAAGTAGAGAGGCTAGTCTGTGGTTTATAAAAATTTGATTGAGAGACTTGTTGTACAAATGGTCCTTGAGGCAGTTGCGCCCACCTTTCGCCATCCTTACTTACAATGCCATTCGTTGGCAGTAGATCCTTAGAACTGAGAAGATACATTGCTTGTTGGAAATGATTTCCTGCAAACCAAAGCTTGCACTGAGACCAGACATAAGGTCCAAGTGATAGAAGAGGAATAATGTGTGAACAGCAAGCCACTCGGTGGTCTGTCTATGCGTGCTGTTGGACCCTTCCCTGTGTCATTGAACACTTCCCTACCAGGTCCAAGCGCACTCACACCCAGGCTGTTGCCGCCAACCATACTCCAATTGACCATACACTTTTACCACAGCAGCCACTGCTCATGCCTGGAGACCCCATGTCTTCCCTACTACAGACAATGCAGCATCTTACTGTGGAGGTACAATAACTGAGAGAGTGACCTCAAACAACAACAGTGGTTTCTAGCCCCTCTCTGTACTCCCAACCCTCCAGCAGGGTCTGTTCTTCCTAGACAGCACCTGTTTCCCCAAAGGCTTCCAAAAGTATCCTTCAGCTAACCGGTGTGCATCACTACAGAAAAGAGATACTTAGCCTAGAAGACCCAATCATCCTTCTCCCCAACTGACCAAGAGTTCGAAGGTTGAGCCCACAGGAAGGAGAGATAGCACAGTAGTAGACAAAATAGTGAGTGCTCAAGCCTTCAGTTCAGAACTGGAACAGCCTTTTTAAAAGCCTGTCCCAGTACTGCCCCCAGTAGAGCAGCCATATATCACAAGTTATTTCTCGCCCAAAAAATTTGGAAGGAATCGGTTAGTAGATACAAGGTGTATGACCAACCTACTGAGCAAAACGGTATTCCAACAATTGCCGAGAGGATCAGGATGGCTGATGGTAGTTTTCTATAAGGTAGAAAGGATTTATTTTAACTAGGTATGTGGTACTGCAGGTATGTTAGGTATAGTAGGTATGTGCATGGTACTTTTCGTGGTACATGCTATTTTGTAGAGTTTGTTAGTCTATTTCTTTGGTTTTATGAAAGTTGATAATGCTAGGGTCTTTGGCTTGATAGGAATCCGTTTTAACAAAAGAGTTTAGGGTCACACTAGTCTATATTGTTATCTTGGTTTAATCGGGTTTACTGGCATTTGGTGACAACAATCAAAGAACGAGTTCTGATCATATGATGCACGAATGAGCCCACCGTGGCAGTCTTTGGAATAAAGATGGTGTTGAGTGGACATGTGCTACAGTTCTCTATTTACAAATCCTTGATCTAACACTTATTTTTAATAAAGTATAAATACTGCAAGCTGATTATTATGTACTTTGTATGTTTTTTTGGCAAACATAGGTTGTGAATACCCTCATTTTTTAATTTATGCTCAGAACATATACTTTTGGGCTTGGACACGACATTTTTACCCGCAAAAGCCAAATTTGGATCAGTTCTAGGCTATCACTAAGTTCTCGCATGCAAAGTAAAGAATTAAATGTAGCCAGTTGTTTTCTAAGGAGGCACTTAAGTCGAATTCACCATTTCATTAAGTATCAATTGATTGTTGAGAACACATCCACCTTGGTATTTATTACTTTAAAAAATAAATAATTCAATCCTGCACATGTCAATTTTTTTTAAAATAAAAATTTGACAGTGAATCTAACCTTATATATGAAAAATTTGACCTGAAACTAGAAAGGTTTACATTTAACCAATAGCTTTGATGTCAGGTATGTGTCAACAAAAAACTACATTAGTTTTATTGAGGTTAAAAACTGATGTTGTGCTCCATTAAACGCTAAATATATTGTAGTGGGAGTAGTAATATATGAGCAGATCTCCCTACCAAGTGTTTTTTTGTGGATTAGATCTTGGAGGTTATGCAATGGGTTACGATGTTGGATGAATTCGCCGAGTTTATATTGTATTTTATCTGAGGGGTATTTGAGTGGCATTTGAGTGGCAATTAAGTGGCATTTGAGTTTTGATTATTTTTTTACTTGATTTGAACTTATATGGCATATAGATTTTGAATGTATGACATTTGATTTTTTTTGATATTTTTTACATTGTATAAAAATGGAGCGTGATATGATTGTATTGTTATTGGAAGTTAAGATGTCGACAGAGGATGATGTTGAGATGAGACCGATGAATGAAGTTGATACTGTTGATGGTACTACACGTGATATGATAGATGTTTTACCGAGTATGAAGCGTAAAGCGTTGATAATTATGATGATTTTGGTATTTGTCGTAGGATTTTCCACTGTTGGAGGTGTTACTGAGTTTAGTATGTATGAAGAAGCTATGGAAAAAATACAAAAAGCGAGAAACTCTCCTGTTGGAATCATAAATGAAACTACTGTTGGTTGATGAACATCTTTTTATGATGAATGGGAAACCTGAAGATTATGACCCATGGATGCGATCTCCTTTTACAGCAATGATTGCAGGACCAACTGGATCGGGAAAGACGCAAGCGATTTTTAGAATGATTGAAGCTAGTCAGACTATAGCACAACCCCCACCAACAGAAATTTACTACTGTTATGGAGCCTACCAAAAAGCCTTTGATGATGTACCAGGAGTGATTTTTCATGAAGGGATGATAGATATAACAGTGAGTTTTCCCAGAGATGGTAAAAATCGATGGCTGATAATTGATGATCTCATGGATGAAGTTTCTGGTAAAGCTGATGCCAATGCTCTGTATACAAAACATAGTCATCATTTGAACATAAGTGTGTTTTTTATTGTTCAGAATCTGTTTTTAAAAGGAAATCGTACAATTTCCTTGAATAGTCATTATTTTTTTCTTTTTAAAAATCCTAGAGATGCTTCTTCTATTTCCTATTTGGCTCGACAATGTTTTCCATCAAAAGTAAAATATGTACAAGAGGCTTTTGAAGATGCAACAAAAAAACCATACTCTTGTTTACGAATAGATACGACTCAACAAACGAATGATCAACATAGACTATTGGGAAATTTTACATCGGATCTCCCTATGATATTATATGTACCCAAGTAAAAGGATATAAATACAATTACTATTCATTTCACCTCAATCATATTTTGTTATTCAACGACGCAACACGAAAGAGTTATAATGACTAAAGATTTGGAGAAAAAATTAACAAGAAATGCTGCTGTGTTGTTATCACTCAACAATGCAACCTTTGCTATTCAAAAGTCTGTTATAGCCAAAGCCAAAAATGAGTTTATTATGACTCTAATGGAATGTGCTAAAGCTATTATAAATGGAACGATACCATTGACAACATCTCAGTACAATCAGTTGCAGCGGAACGCGAAGGATATTAGCGCTTTAGTAAGAAGATCAACGTTAGATGATAAGAAAGCTGTATTGCAAAAAGGAGGATTTTTAGGCGCTCTACTAGGACCTATCATCAGCAATATAGTTCCTGGGTTATTTAAAAGTGTGCTAGGAGGAGGGAGAAGATAAAGATGAAAGTCTCAACACGAATGATGCGAAATAAAACGGCAATTTTAGCTCTGGATGAACTGAGTAAGAAAGGAAAAATCGCTATAGTCGAAAAGGCTAACTCAGATTTGTTTCAATCATTGATAGAAAGTGTTAAAAATATTATATTAGGTAATGTTCCTCTTGATTCTGAGCAGTTTATTGAGTTGCAGCGTTACAAGAAGGAACTACATAAACTTAGTGGTAGAGGGACAGTTGATGATAAGCGTAAAATTTTGATTCAGACTGGTAGAGGAAATCTTTTGGATGCTATTATAAACCCTATTGTATCTGTTTTGTCATCAATAAAAAGATGAATCGACAGCCTTTAACATTCTCCAGACGTATTTTTATACTCACTGAAAATGAATACTATAGATTAACGGAAAAAAAGGAAAATAAAACAGTGGTAAAGGAAGAGAAGACCAGACCTCCATTGTATTATAATCCTATGGAAGGTATAACAGTGAAAAATATGAAGAGAAAGCGAAATGATCTACTGGAAACGGCTTATGATTCTGACTTATCCTCACACGAAAAGTTAGATGAAAATGTTGAAAACTTACGTAAGTATTTGTCTGATGTCAAAAAGATTAAAAATAACCAAAATCAGACACAGAAGGATAGTTGGAGTCCCATTAAGAAAAAGAAGATAGAGTCTTATTCTCCTTTAGCCAATAGCACAGTTATTGATGATAAACCTAATACCCTTTCACCGAATGCTCATAAAGACATTGAGTTAGAATCAGTAAAAATGGATGATGATGATGATATCGGGATGGAATTAATAAAAGGGAAGTTGTTTGATACTGAAGACTCAACCCTACTTGGAAATACATTTCTTACTGATGGAGAAGATGAGCATGATAGTGAAAGCGAAAATTTAAAAGAGTTTGAAAAAAAAGCAACTGAATTAACAACAAAAAAGAGTGATCAAACGATTGCTGTCAGAATGTTGAATAATCTGAGTAAAATTGGTAGATTCGACTCGGACAAGAACAGAGTGAAAATTGGAGAACATTGGTTGAGTCCTAAGACTTCCAAAACTTTACTACGAGACGTTCTAACTGAAGGAGGTAAAATACAATCGGGAAATACCAATTACAGTAGATTTAAAAGCTTGCTAACTGATGAAGGAATCACAACTGTCAGAAAATCCCCGCATCAAACACGTAAGAGGAAAAAGTTGGTCATTCCAGGTACTAATTCATGGACATCGACACGCTAAAAGAGTTGTATTACAATCCTGCATTACATACATCTCTACGAGGAGCTAGAGCTTTACTGAAAGCTCGTAGAAAGCGAGAGGGGGAAAAAAGAATCCGTGAATGGTTGAGTGGTGAGGATGCCTACACGTTACATAAAAGAGCTGTAACTAAGTTTAAACGCCGTCCTACAATTGTAGCTGGAATAGGGGAACAGTTACAGGTAGATTTGATGGATGTTCGATCTCGAAAAGAAGAAAATAATAATACAGCATTTTTACTGACTGCTGTTGATTCTCTATCTAGAAAAGGTTGGGCTGTACCGCTCATCAACAAATCAGGACAGGTAGTGGCAAGAGGATTGAGAAGAATACTAGAAGGGGAAAACTATAAAGCTTTACAATCCGATAAAGGTAAAGAGTTTGACAATGTCAATGTAAAGACTCTCCTGGCGGAAAAAAAAATCAAGCGCTTTACAACCGAAAATGAGACGATAAAGGCATCGATGGTGGAACGTTTAAACAGAACTTTAAAGGAGAAGATATATAGATATTTGACATATAAAGATGATGACAGATACATTGATGTTTTACCAGAAATGGTTGATGCATACAACAACACAATTCATGGTGCTATAGGTATGAGACCGAATGATGTGAATTTTCAAAATCAGGAACTTGTATGGAATCGTGTGTATGAAGGAGGTGAACATAGTTTAGCTCAAGAAGCAAAACTAAAGATTGGGGATTATGTGAGAATAAGTAAGGCAAGAGGAGCGTTTGAAAGAGGATACACTCCGAATTGGACGATTGAGATTTTTATAATCACTGATGTACTTATTGATGAAAAACCCGTTGTATATAGGGTGAAAGATTTGGCTGAGGAGATGATTGATGGCACCTTTTACGAAAAAGAGCTGCAAAAAGTAAAAAAACCCACGATTTTCAGAATTGAAAAGATATTGGGAAGAAGAATGAGAAGAGGTAAAAGACAGATTCTAGTTAAGTGGTTAGGATATGGAGAAAAGTTCAACGAGTGGGTAGATGAATAGTTTATAAGGAAAGAACGCTTGATATAATCATCATACGTTGAGAAAATGTCGATGCTGATAACTTTACCCTCAAACTCTAGCGCTGAAGAGTTTCCTGATAATAACAATTCCGAATTTACAGTGAGACTGTATAAATATTTGGTTATCGATGGCGGAAAATGGGAAGTAGCTCTGCTAGATATGTCTTATTCTAATAATTGGAAGAATGTTACCGAAGGGAAAATATATCTAGAAAAGACTAATGTCTCTGGTAAAAGCGAAAAGTCCTTCATCTTAATCGGTAATGGAAGATATGATAGTATGGAGGAGTTGGAGGAGATTATACGAAAGAGAATGAGTGAAATGGATTTAGACAAAAAATTTGCCATCTCCTACAACAAGATCACCAACACCACTTTACTAACTAATAGCGATCCTGATACTGCCATAAGCTTTTCCAAAGATATAGCATATATTTTTGGTTTTGAACCAAAAACTATGTACCCTCATGGTAGATACAATAATATCTCACCCCCTGATATAAATTCTGGTTTAACATCTCTGTATGTTTATTCCAACATTGTTGATAATAGAATGGTAGGAGATACGAATGTACCTTTACTGAGAGTAGTTCCGGTTCAAGGAAAGAAGAATAGTGTTGTGTATCAAGAATTTAAAAATCCTCACTATGTTGACGCTTCATCAATAAATAGTGATATGATTCAAGTACTTATAACGAGTGACGACGGGCAACGAATACCATTTGATGGTGGAAAGGTTGTGTTGACGGTTCACTTTAGAGAGAAAATATTATAATGAGTTTGGTACGATACACCCCTGAGGACTCAAAAGATTTTTTTGATGAGTACTACAAGATGCAAGCTGGAAATGGAATTGGAGTGTATAGTGGACGGCGGGTGATGCCTAATATGAGAGGAAATGGACTTGGTAGTATTTTTTCAAGTATACTTAAATCCGCAGCACCAATGCTGAAAAGAGGAGCAATTAGTTTGGGGAAAAGAGCACTGTCTGTAGGTGAAAATGTAGCGCGTGATGTCATCGATGGACAAAGCTTTGCAGCATCAGCAAAGAAGAGGGGGTTGGCGGAGTTGAATGATCTGGGGGGAGATGTGCTCAATGCAGTCCGTATAGATAGTATGAAAAGGAGAAAAACAAAAGGTGGAAAGAAGAGAAGAGGTGTTGGTAAACGTGGCATATTTTAATAGTAGCAGAATCTGCTATAAAGACAGCAGAGCTTGATAACTATATTCATTAAGCAGTAACACCTCAAGCATTCATCATTCGCAAAAGATGGCTAGCCTAAATGGAACAACAGGTAATAAGTTGGAAGGTTCTTCCTACAACATAAATCCAACATTGGATGTATTTGCTACGGAACCAACAAACATATCGGTAGAAAGATCAGAATATGTTGTCATCAGACCTGATAGGTTAGATCCTTATGGTAGTATTGAGTTAACCTTGTCAGGGAGCACTGAACATTACACAGATCTCTACAACTCGTTTCTGCAAGTTGAAGCCACAGTTGTTCAAGATGATGGAGCCGATATTACAGGTAATGATGATGATGCAGTTGTGTGGATGGGGGATTCAATGCATACATTATTCAGTGAGTTGAAAATGTCGATAGAAGGAACCACCGTTGAATACGCTAACAACTACGGTTTACGCTCCTACTTTTCACAACTACTCGAAAACAGTGCAGAAAGAAAGAAGTATCAAGGTGAGATGGAAGGTTGGCTGTATGATGATTCAACTAGCAAAGACGCTGCTAATCATAAAACCGCAGATAAGAAAAAGAGGAGAGCTCTAATCATAGGTGGAAAGACAATAGAATTAACTGGAAAACCTCATCTTGCGTTATTTCAGCAGAAAAAACTAATAATTCCAGGTCCTAGTATGCAGCTGGAGTTTGAGCGTGCCTCCGGCAAACTAGCTTTGTTTGCTGCAAATGAGGTGCCTGCAGGAGGAGCAAAGATTAGAATTGATAAATTTGAACTTCATCTTTGTAAAGTTAAGGTGAATCCTACAATACAAAACTCCCAACTCAGTTTGGCGTTGGAAGGTCACAACTACATTTATCCAGTTGATCGAAAACGGATAAAACTATATGGAATTCGTGCTGGGGTTGCGCAGATTGACATCACTTTGGAAGAAAACAAACAAAAACCTAAACAGATCTATTTAGGTTTAGTTGATCACAACGCAATGAACGGGCGTTTTGCCTTGAATCCATATAGAATGATACACGCTAATGTTGATAGTATTGTATTGAGAGTTGGTGATTGTCCAATTGGAAGAAGATTTGAGCCAAATTATGCTAGAGGGGTTTTTGGAAGAGAATATCATCAGTTTCTACACGCTACCGGAACTTTGCTTGAAGGTGATAGTCTCGGTATTACGAAAGAACAATACCTTGATGGTACTACACTTTATGGATTTGATTTGACTGGTGATTTTCTTAAAGAAGGATTTCACTCTATGAAAAATGTTACAACAAGTGTGGAAATTCGTTTTAGCACTAACACGACTGATGGATTATCCTTGGTAGCATACTTTGTAAAAGACGGTGTGCTGGAGATGGATAGCATTCTTCAATTAACTATCGGGGGAGACGCAGTGCTTTAAACAGAAAGTTAGAGATGAATACCATGCAAATTCGTTCGATCTTATCTTCAGACGTTTTATGTCAAAGCGTAGGGATTCATGTTGGAGCTAGAGAACAGTTTTGGAAGCAAATTTGCAATTTTCCAAGAGGATGTTTCGTATTCAACACTCATTATTCTCACCAACCTGGAGAGCATTGGTTGGCTGTGTACGCTAATGATTCAGAGGTGGATTTTTTTGACTCATTTGGGCGTTCTGTTTCCTTTTATCCGGATGTAAATGAAATACTAAGTATTCATGGAGGATATGAAACAATACGAAGTAATGAAACACAACTACAAAATTTTTTGTCAACTGTATGTGGCGACTATTGTGTATACTTTTGTTTACTGAGAAGTAGAGGATGGAGTATGGATGAAATTGTTAGAAGTTTACGAGACATAGGAGATAGTGAGATGAGAGATCACTCAATACGGAGATTTATCATACAGACCTATCCTAACTTCGAGTTCATAGAAGATAATACAGTAGAAGGAATAGATGGTGTACATATACAAGGAACTAATTTACTAAGTAAATTGTTAAAATAAATTATTATAATTGATTTTTATTTGATATAACAAATAAAATGAATAAAATACAACTTATCTCATTATTTGTGCTAAACACTACAGAACCTATAAAAACTATTATTTTGTAATGTTTCAAGCAAGAAGTAAATAAGATCTTCTCATTTTCTTCCTCAGGAGCGCTCTTTAGTTATATCTAAAAGACATAGTAACTAATGACTCTATCATACATAGTTATATGAATTAATTTTACAAAAATACTTCAGATCCTTCTTTAAATAGATATGAAACTTACCATCATAGAAGACGAGTCACGTCCTTTGTGTTATCGATTAAGACTCCGATATGCTGTTCTGGACAATTCTCTTTTTCATTTTCATCAAAGTAGGAGAGACAGGTGTGCTGCAGCGAAGTATCAAACAGTTCTGAGACTTGAATGAAAGCTTGAAGAGCTGAGAGTAGAATGATGTCGTAGGAAATCATGTTGTTCGTATTTTGTTTTAGTCCTCTGAATACAATTACACCACTTTTTTCCGCCACCACAGATGAAGCTATTTGAGCAGGGATGCTAAGATCTCCAATCAATAGCTCTCCTTTCACCATACATCTGTAATTAGCCACTATAACATCAGCAGTCTTGTTCCAACGAGTATCACATTTTCTTAGCATTCCAGGATTCTCATAAGCTATAACACTTCCTGTCGGAAAATCGTGTAGGTGAGCAACACTGAAATAAGCCTGTATTTGTCTCAAACTCTTGCCATACAATGAGTTGAATGGATCGTTGATCTTTCGATTACATCCATGAGATTCAGCAGTACAAAAAATTGCATCTCCTGTCTTTCCTTCTCCCATATAAATTAAAACAATTGGACGTGTTTGCTTAGCTTTATTAACAAGCAGTCCTATTTCGGTTGAAACATCACTCTTCACCCGAGTTATCTTCTTATCCTTTCGGTAGTTGTAAATCATGGTGCACTTTGATTCATCACGAAATTCAACAGACAACACCTCCATAACTGTTGGTACTGGTAGTTCGCGGATTTCCATGAGTAGTAATATATGAGCAGATCTCCCTACCAAGTGTTTTTTTGTGGATCTGGTCTTGGAGTTTAGGCAATGGGTTACGATGTTGGATGAATTCGCCGAGTTTATATTGTATTTCATTTGAGGGGTACTTGAGTGGCATTTGAGTGGCATTTAAGTGGCATTTGAGTTTTGATTATTTTTTACCTAATTTGAACTCATATGGTAGCTAGATTTTGAATGTATGGCATTTAAGTTTTTGATAATTTTTTACATAACTCGAACTCATATAGTATTTTGAGAGAGAGGAGAGAGAAGTTATATCTAGCTTGAATAAATACATTGATTAAAAATGAATCAATATATGATTATATACATTTATTACATAATAAGCAGGGGTAAACCTTCCCATATAATATAGCTAGAGTCAGTAAAGACTAAGTATTACAAAGCATCAGGTCTTGTAATGATAATCAATGCAAAGTCTTTTTCTTTACATTGCATCTTAAAAATCATTTATTCACTTGAGACTACATATCATCAGCATTTTGAGATCAAGTCTATATATATATATATATATACGATGAATGATTTTTTGTATTATATATATATATAGTAACTATTCTAAAAAGAAGACTATTATGAAGGTTTTTATTTAAGCCAAAGTAGGTTCGGTAGATACTCCATCAGAACACACTCGTCTTTTAGCATAAAAATATGTGAGTCCTCGCTTTATTTGCTTGTATGTCAACATTTTTTGATCCTTTACTACAAATCCTCGATTTTTACCCATAAACGACTTTTTTGTGTTCAATACATTTAGATAATTGTCTTTGTTCAATTGATTAATTCGTTTGTTCAAACCTTTTGAGCTAAACTTGTTTCCTTTTTCTCCCCAGCAATAATAGGATTTAGAGTTAAGAGCAACAATTCCATCTCCGGTAAATTCCTCTTTAAACAATCCAGGTGTTCTTTTTCCATGTTTTAGTACTTTTTCACAACATTCTTGCATGCTCCATTCTAAACCCATTGTTTTGATTCTTAAAAATTCATCTCTATGTTTGTCACAGTATGGTCGTGGAAACCAATCACCATATTCATTGTAAAACTCTTTTTTCATACTTGGTTTTACCAGTGTTTCTAATGTTCCGCTCAACGCCATGTATGCGCTATCTGTATCCATTTCAACATATTGGAAATCACTTCTGTCAATATATCTATAAATAAAAAGATTGCTTCAATTATTTGGAAGTTTTACTTACTTATACATGATAATAGTAGGGGATTAGGTTTTACTTACTTATCCATAAAGTCGTAGTAAAACTGTAGCATTCTCAGTTTAGCATACTGTAGCACGGAGAAACCCAAGTGTACTGGAACATTCATAGTTAGCTGAAATGATGGTGATACTGATTAGCAAAGTAAACTTGTGGAATATAAATTTTGAATTGCAAAATAATTGTTTTAAAACTTACTAGCTGTTTACAGGTTACGATTTCATAAAAATCATCTGCTATCTCTTCCATGGCGATAAATTTGTTTCCTCTGATACGAAATGAAGCTTTTCTGGCGCCTTCGATGAACTTGATGGTGGTATGTTTTTCTTTATCAGTGATTGTTTTTCCATAAGCAGCATTTCCTACCAACTTGCTAGTAGTAGCGAGTAATTCTTGACTAGGGTCTGCATCTCCCATTCTCCTAGCGTCTGAAACCGATGTTCCAAAAGCTTCAAAAGCTTTTCTAGGAATATATTCTATTAGCTGATAAACTTTGGTGACTTTCAATCCTTGTTTCAAGTACCATTTCAACAAAGGACTCATTAGCAATATCTTATCTCTGTACATACTTCCAACTAATGAGCGTTGAGGAGTCTTTAAAAAACCTTCGGCTTCAGCAAAGACTTTCATTTCATCGCTCAAGTGTTCTCTGGTTAACATCGTATTTTTAAAAATCGGAGGCATTTCGGAGAACTTTTCTTCCTCTTCCTCAGGAACTTCGATGTCACATTCAACAAATCCGAAGAATTCTTCTGATTGAACTCTCTCCAACACTTCTTCTTGATTCAGCTTTTTTTCAAGTATTTTAGGGTAGAAAGAATTGTAAAACGTGTTGACAAATTTTTGTAAATTTGTATGAGTTTTTACACGCTTCATCCAGTCACACTCCCAAATCGAGATTACAGTGTAACCTAATGCTCGAAGATATTCTTCATTTTCCATCGTAGTTTTAAACAGATTTGCTTTTGATTTTCTTCCACTAGCTTGAAGCTCTTGCTCTTTAGCGTTGTTATAAGAGCAGTCGTGTCCATGCCAAAAACATCCGTGGAATTGAAAGACATGACGATTTTCAACACAGAAACCATCAACTGGTAATCCTCACTGTCCGAGAGTAACTTCTCCTCCATTGAGCTGATGTCTGATATTGATTTTTTTTGAGAACATTTGGAACTGTAACCAGCTATGAGCTATCTTGCTAAATTTTACTGGTTCAGCAACAAAGGAGTTTTCGATTTTTCTTCTTCGAGGATAGCCAGTAGGCATTGATTGCATCATACACCATAAATAGAGCGCATTTGCATCAACTCCATAGATTCTATCACAAATCTTTGCTTCTTTTCCCAACCAATGTTCTCTAATTTTAGTTATACCTTTTTCGTGATATCTATGCATCACTAGACTTGGCCCACCAACTATGTTTTTCTTTATTAGAGGATAAAGTTCTGCATTGCAGTTGTCAAGCAGACAAATTGGGAGAGTCTGACGAAACGAGTTACCAAGTTTATCAAAATTCAAGTATGTAGAGAGGTATGGAGGGGGTGGTTGAGGAGCTTTGTTAAACATCCATCGAATCGCTAATCCTGGTAAAGATATACCATCTTTTAACATATCAATCCCATGCTCTCTGTAGATCGATCTTTGTCTTTCCAACGCTTGAACAAATGGTTTTACATCCAAGTTGTTGTACCATTTTAAAAATTCCCTCATTGTCTTCATGTCGTTATTTTTCCATGCTTCTTGACAAATTATGTACTCTTCTTCACTGATATTCTTTTGTTTTAAAGAACTGTAAAAAGCTTCTCTTGGAGGTAGATGTTCTTGATTAAGTTGTTCCAAGTCTTTCATCCATTCATAAGGAAAAAATCCTTTTCCGGCTTCACATTTGTATGCTTTGAGATACATTTCATAGCTATATCCAGGAGCGATGAAGTTTGTACAATCTAAAAACAAAAAAGATCCTATTCCGATAACAGGCATCTTGGTTCCTTTTTTTATAACAAAATCAAAACCTGTGTCGGAGACATCTTTCAATTTTTGAAGCAGTTTTCCTTTCATCACATTGACATCATAAGTCTGTGAATTGAAACCTAGAATAGGGAGTTTTTTCATATAGCTGTACAAATCATCCAGAACTTTTTCAGCTCCTGTTCTCCGTCTGAAACGATTTTTTTCAAAATCACTACGAAACTTTTCTTCAGCTTCTTCCAGTCGTTGTAATTCACCTTCTATCTGTTTTATGATTCGCGAAAATTGTTTTTCCAATCGGCTATATGATTCTTCACTAATATCATCCAAGTATTCAATGAACCTTCCAACGCATTCATCATCATCCCCATTATTGACAATACAACACGGGTTGTTGAAGCCTGGTACATTTGAACAAATTGAAATACTTAAAAGTTTATGCTCATTCGTGTAAATGGTTGTGTCTGTATCTCGATCTTTTTCGCAATTAGGTAGCAAACACTCTATGTCAAATGTTGCAAAAAATGGATAGTATCTCAAGGAATCATCTGACCCGATATCTATCCCGAATTGAACCTTCAGTTTGTCGAATATTGTAGCAGTAGGACTGTATTGCCCTCCAGAAAACTGCATAGTTGTTGCCTCTGAGATTGAACATCTATGTCTTTTCAGATTCCCCAATCTATCATAACAAGTAGAACAGGTTGGACATCTGTAGGCTTTGACATATCCTTCCAAGTTTGTAATAAGACTGAAGTGATTGATAAAGAGATCCAAATATAGATTCTCCTTATAACTGGAGTTTGAATTCCAAATAACTGTTGAAGTCATATCATCATTTAAAGAAAACACTGTTATCTTCAGTTGAAATGCTCGCTCCAAAAGCAATAAATCAGCTTCTGTCACTCCTTTCCCATCACACCTTTTACCACTATCACCATAGATGAAACTATGATATTGTTGTTGGTACTCCTTCACCTCCTTAATTATCGGATCTTTTGCAATTCCACCGTTTTTTTGTAGTTCTTTGTGTAATGCTAGACATCTAAAAAAACAAAGATTGTCGGTAATTCGTTTTCCTTTTGTGTTTTTTAACATGGTTCGTATGTGTCTGTTGTTAAGGAGGTGAGAGGGTAAATGCTCTGGCGGTGATCCAACTTTTCCCATTCCGAGTAGTTTGTAGAAATAAAACGAAATGTTTGTGATTAACATCAATCTCCAAGTCGTATTTGGTCTCCGTCTCAAGCTATTTGTACGATGATCAGTCTCCATAACATCAACAAAGAAGTCATCAAGATCTCCTTCAGTTTCAATCAGTTTAGCTTTTGGATATACGGTAGCATTGTTTGATGATGAGTGAAAGTATCGGAGTTCACCATCATTTTTATTTTCTAGTATACAACCTACGCTACAGTTGACTTTTGCTCTCGAGCTCAATTGTCTCCAAACTTTTTTTAGCAATTCTAACACTCTTGAATCATGATAGTCATTTTGGTAGGTATCAGCTTGATCTCTTGGAATCCCATCCCAAAGTCTTACATTTAAAAGTTCTATGACTTTTCCAGCTCTATGTTTCGTTTTCATAGCTCCCCAATATCTAGCTATCAAATCATCCCATTCTTCATCTTGAAAAGTTGGAGCTGTGCTATCATCAACAATACCTAGGGTTGATGCTCGGGTAGGTCTTTCAAAATTTAAATCTTCCATTTCTTCTTCTTCTTGTTCTTCCTCTTGTGCTTCTTCCTCTTCTTCTTCTTCTTCTTCTTCTTCTTCTTCTTCTTCATTTTCTATCATTGGATCATTCTCATTTTCTTCAACTATCTCCTCCACAACCGGCTCTATATCTTGAGCTATTATGCTAGTCTTTGGTGGTGAAGGCTCAGCACCAAATCCTATTTGATTGATTGTTTCATCAGGTAAACGAAAACAAATGAGATTTTCTTCTAACCATTTCCAATTAGGGGAAATTTCAGGGTTTTTTTCTTCTACATTCTCCTCCCGATAATTTAAACTTTGTCTACAATAGAAATGTTAACACATAATAGTTGTTCTATAAAACATTCACATACATTTTATATAAAATGTAACAGAAGAAAAAAATGACTTAAACACCATTATCAATTAATTTTTAAAATGGAATTAGGAAAAAAGACTCAAACATTATTATTAGTTAAGTTTTTAAGAACTTACTGTGTACTATGACATGAATTCCCAACTCCCTCTTTTACATTAATTCTCTGATATTCTGAGTCCTGTCTACAATAAAGAGATAACGCATTATTTTTGCTGATTCATGAGATGAGTATAAAAAAACAGCAAAAAAATTACTCTACTAAAGTTATTAATTTATGATTTTAAAAACTTACTGCTTATCAAAGGCTATTGTATTTTCAGTAGTTGCTGAAACTTGAAAAGTCGAAGGTTTGTCTTGAAAAGCATTTTCAAGTTCCATCTCCATTTCATTTTCATATTCAGCATTGCATTCATCATTCATGTATTCATTATCAGCGTTTGAAAAACTGATATCATTTTGATTTTTCATGAGCCATTCCCATTCCTTATGTATGTCTACATCAGTATCATCCTCTTCTGTTTCCATAGCACTATAATAACAATAAAATCATTACTTTTTAATAGAAGTGACAATAGCACATAAAAAGGTAAGTTAAATGTCTCAGCTAATAAATTTTACCTTGTGAATAAAACTCCTAGTAGTCAGTTGGTATATTATATAGTAGATGTTGAGGCTTCAGTTACTATTGTTGAACGAGTGATTTATTGTGTGAAAGCATTACTTTTTAAGTAGACAAAAAATTAAGTGAGATAATTAAGTCAGATAATTAAGTCTTAAGTTCAATGAAAATTTTCAAATTCACACAGAAAAACTTTTAATAGTCAGTGGATGTAGTAGTAGATGTTGCTCCTCCGATCGCTGTTGTAGAACTGGATGCTTTCTGTGTGAAAACAGTGGCTCTTAAATAGGTAAAGTTGCACTGGTTGAACTCTATGAATACCAACCTTCTTTATAATATAACTATGAATCAGAATTTTGTCCACGCGAAAACCAATGCTTTCGCGGGAATAAATAATTTATTTTCACGCGAATGGAAACCGTTGCTTTCGCGGGAATAAATACTTTGTTTTCACGCGAATGGAAACCGTTGTCTTCGCGGGAATAAATAATTTATTTTCACGCGAATAGAAACTGTTGCTTTCGCGGGAATACAAATTTTATTTTCACACTGATACAAACCAATGCTTTCGCGGGAATAAATAATTTATTTTCACGCGAATAGAAACTGTTGCTTTCGCGGGAATACAAATTTTATTTTCACGCGAATACAATCCAATGCTTTTGCGGGAATAAATAAATTATTTTCACGCGAATAGAAACTGTTGCTTTCGCGGGAATACAAATTTTATTTTCACGCGGATACAATCCAATGCTTTCGCGGGAATAAATAATTTATTTTCACGCGAATAGAAACTGTTGCTTTCGCGGGAATACAAATTTTATTTTCACGCGGATACAAACCAATGCTTTCGCGGGAATAAATACTTTATTTTCACGCGAATGGAAACCGTTGCTTTCGCGGGAATAAATAATTTATTTTCACGCGAATACAAACCAATGCTTTCGCGGGAATACAAATTTTATTTTCACGCGGATACAAACCAATGCTTTCGCGGGAATAAATACTTTATTTTCACGCGAATGGAAACCGTTGCTTTCGCGGGAATAAATAATTTATTTTCACGCGAAAGCATTGGTTTGTATTCGCGTGAAAATAAAATTTGCATTCCCGCCAAAGCAACAGTTTCTATTCGCAGGAAAATAAATTATTTACTCCCGCGAAAGCAACGGTTTCCCTTCGTGTGAAAATAAAGTATTTATTCCCGCGAAAACATTGGTTTGTATCCGTGTGAAAATAAAATTTGTATTCCCGCGAAAGCAACAGTTTCTATTCGCGTGAAAATAAATTATTTATTCCCGCGAAAGCAACTGTTTCTATTTGCATGAAAATAAATTATTTATTCCCGCGAAAACATTGGTTTGTATCCGCGTGAAAATAAAATTTGTATTCCCGCGAAAGCAACAGTTTCTATTCGCGTGAAAATAAATTATTTATTCCCGCGAAAGCAACTGTTTCTATTTGCATGAAAATAAAGTATTTATTCCCGCGAAAGCATTGGTTTGTATCCGCGTGAAAATAAAATTTGTATTCCCGCGAAAGCAACAGTTTCTATTCGCGTGAAAATAAATTATTTATTCCCGCGAAAGCAACGGTTTCCATTCCCGTGAAAATAAAATATTTATTCCCGCGAAAACATTATATTGTATCCGCGTGAAAATAAAATTTGTATTCCCGCGAAAGCAACAGTTTCTATTCGCGTGAAAATAATTTATTTATTCCCGCGAAAGCATTGGATTGTATTCGCGTGAAAATAAAATTTGTATTCCCGCGAAAGCAACAGTTTCTATTCGCGTGAAAATAAATTATTTATTCCCGCGAAAACATTGGTTTTCGCGTGGACAGAATTCTGATTCATAGTTATATTATAAAGAAGGTTGGTATTCATAGAGTTCAACCAGTGCAACTTTAGCTATTTAAGAGCCACTGTTTTCACACAGAAAGCATCCAGTTCTACAACAGTGAGCGGAGAAGTAACATCTACTACACTTTCCATTGCAACTACTAGAAACTTTCTCTTTATAAAAGGTAAAATTTTTAAAAAATTTATTATTCCCTACCTAGCAAAGATCAAAATTAGTTTAGCTATAATGTAAAGTATGAAATAAATAATCTTTTAGTTCCTCATGAAAAGCTGAATTATATATTATTTCTTTTTTAGAATACTATGGAGGATTTTTCTGCTTCTTACACGGATTTAAAGCCAGTCGAAAACAAACAAAAAACATTCAAAACACCCTCCAAAAGAAAAAACTCTAACTCTGTCACAAAAGAAGCAACAATAAAGAGACGAGCTCTTCCAAAACTGGTTTTACCCACAACATCAAACAATATGGAACAAAAAGAATTGCTCACTGATGCTGACAGAGCTCTCAAGATGGCCAAATCTCTCCAAAAATGGAAGGCATGTGATTTGAGAAAGATTGGAGGGTTTCTTACACTAGCATCACTTCCTGTTCCATCAGTTTTGCAAATCGTTTCTATTGAACAGAGTACTGGTGCATATGGAAATTACTACATTCTCACTTATCTTGATAATTCAACTGGAGCGAATTTTCAGAAAGTTGTTTGCCCAAGTAGAGTAGTTGAAAGCTTCAATGTTGATAACTACCCATTACCTTTCAACATTTTGTACTTGGGTGAGATGGAAAACTCAAAAAAACCAGAGACTACTTACTACAATGTCAAACGTATCAGCACAAAACGCTTAACCACAATGGAAGCTACTGCTGAAGCTGAAAAACTGAGAAAAATGAGTGAAGAAGAACTCAAACTCAATTACGACATCGAGTATCTCAGCAATTTCAAAGATTGTTCCATTTTTGCTTACATCGAAGTTGTAGAAAGATTCATTCCTTTCCGATTCAATGGAGAAGAATCCATTGTAAATTGCATTCGCTATGTCGCTGAAAAGAATGGAAAAAGAGAGACGAGAACGCTTTTACTACCGATCAGATACAACGAGGAAGCTAAAAGATGTGCACCTGGTGTGATGATTTACAAAGGAAGAAAACAGAGTAAGAATGGAAATCCTATTCCATACCACAATGTTGTCTTCATTTCTTCAACCAACGCTAGTGATTGGGAGCAATATTGCACACAAACAAATTCCAATGAGGTGCTAACAAAAACGAATAATGAGGATGAAGTTCTTAAGGAATTCCTAGAAAACGAATTACAAGATTTTGATGAACAGCTTGGTGTTGATGGTATGTAAACTCAATATCAAATGCTGACAACAGGTAGTCTCAAGCGGATAATGAATGTATAAAAAAGCCTGTGTATTGATTGGCATTACAAGTTGTACTGTTTTGTATTACTTACTATTTACCAACTCTAACTATATTATATGGAGAGATTTTCCCTACTTATTATACAATAAGTGTATATAATCATATAATGATTCATAGAAAAGTCTAAAGGTTCTCAAGTGATTAACTCACCAAAAGTTCCGGTTTGCAAAATATTTGAAGATCTTCCTATCCCAAGCATTATACGAGTGACTGTACTTTTTTATCCAGTTGAAATGGCTAAAAACTTCAGTTACTTAGTATTTACTGACTCTAGCTATATTATATGAGATTTTTCCTACTTATTACACAATAAATGTATATATTCACATATTGTTTCATTTTTAATCACTGTATTGATTCATTGTAGATATATTTCCTCTCTCTCCTCTCTCTCAAGATATCATATGAGTCGGAATTACAAAAAATTATCAAACCTTAATTGCCTCGCATTCAAAATCTAGACACCCTATGAGTTATAATTATGTATACAATTATGTAAAAAATTATCATAACTTAAATGCCATACATTCAGAATCTATATACCATATAAGTTCAAATTAAGTAAAAAAATAATCAAAACTCAAATGCCACTTAAATGCCACTCAAACGCCACTCAAGTACTCCTTAAATGAAATACAATATAAACTCGGCGAATCCATCCAACGCCGTAACCCATTGCATAACCCCAGATTTTAACCCCACAAAAAACACTTGGTAGGGAGATCTGCTCATATATTACTACTTCCATGGATTCTTCAAGTTTTTCTAGACTATCTGGAGAGAGAGAGTTTATTAACCCAGCGCTCTTGTAGGTGAGAGTGGTTAGTTCATTACTTCCAGCATCTTGAAAGGGTATTCTGGTGTGACGAAAAAGCGTTTCATCTCCAACATCCGTCAAAACTAGTTTTTTGCACTTCGAGCCAGTTTCATTATCATCTTTTGTCAAATCAATAAAAGATCGTTTCCTCATTGATGTTCTTTTTGAAGGTAGCTTGTTAGTAGGAGATGTGAATGAAGTAAAATCTTTTTGGGATTCTGGTTCATCAACCATCAATTGACTTTCTGGCATGCCAAAGATAGGAGAAGGTGATGGGGAAAAGGTTTGCTGGGGTTCTGCTTCTTCATTCATTGGTTGACTTCCTTCGTCTTGAGTATTCATTCTAAAAAACAAAACATTTTGTTTAATTTTTCGTAATTAATTTTAAAAGATCATAAAGATCATAAGTCTTCAGCTAGTTGTGTTAGCTAACAGAAAATAAATATTTTTACTCTTACCTTTATAAAGAAGGTGAGCTCCTAGTAGTTGCAATAGAAGGTTTAGTAGATGTTGCTTCTCCGCTAGCTGTTGTAGAACTGGATGCTTTCTGTGTGAAAACAGTGGCTCTTAAATAGGTAAAGTTGCGCTGATTAAATCCTATGAATACCAACCTTCTTTATAATATAACTATGAATCAGTATTTTGTCCACGCGAAAACCAATGCTTTCGCGGGAATAAATAATTTATTTTCACGCGAATAGAAACTGTTGCTTTCGCGGGAATACAAACTTTATTTTCACGCGGATACAAACCATAGCTTTCGCGGGAATAACTAATTTATTTTCACGCGAATAGAAACCCTTGCTTTCGCGGGAATAAATAATTTAATTTCACGCGAATGGAAACCGTTGCTTTCGCGGGAATAAACATTTTATTTTCCCGCAAATACAAACCAATGCTTTCGCGGGAATAAATACTTTATTTTCACGCGAATAGAAACCCTTGCTTTCGCGGGAATAAATAATTTATTTTCCCGCGAATGGAACCTGTTGCTTTCGCGGGAATAAAAATTTTATTTTCCTGCGAATACAAACCAATGCTTTCGCGGGAATAACTAATTTATTTTCACGCGAATGGAACCTGTTGCTTTCGCGGGAATAAAAATTTTATTTTCCTGCGAATACAAACCAATGCTTTTGCGGGAATAACTAATTTATTTTCACGCGAATGGAAACAGTTGCTTTCGCGGGAATAAACATTTCATTTTCACGCGAATACAAACCAATACTTTTGCGGGAATAAATAATTTATTTTCACGCGAATAGAAACTGTTGCTTTCGCGGGAATAACTAATTTATTTTCACGCGAATGGAAACAGTTGCTTTCGCGGGAATAAACATTTCATTTTCACGCGAATACAAACCAATGCTTTCGCGGGAATAAATAATTTATTTTCACGCGAATGGAAACCGTTGCTTTCGCGGGAATAAACATTTTATTTTCACGCGAATACAAACCAATTCTTCCGCGGGAATAAATACTTTATTTTCACGCGAATGGAAACCGTTGCTTTCGCGGGAATAAAAAAATTATTTTCACGCGAATGAAACAGGAATATTTCACGCGAATAACACTATTCTGATAGAGTTTTCGCGTGAGTGTTTTTATTGGTTATAAGTTAAATGAGTAGGAGTGTCTTATAGTATATAAGAACAACTCTCTCTACATAAAAATCATTCTCTTCAGCAATAACCTCAGGAGCATTAACTACTACAATAACCTCAGGAGTATCAACTACTACAGCTGATTTTCTTGGTGATAAGGTAAGAATTAATAAAAAAAACTATTTTAATCGAAGCTAAAATGTAATTATTTTACAACACTGTTTAATCATCCTATACTAACACATAACTTTTTTATTTTAGTTCATTATGAGTTCAAAGCCATATACAATAACAGACTTCCTCCCAGAGATTTATCACCAGTATATCAAAGAAAATGTAGCCGTGCAGGAAAATGCGAAATATCCATTAACATTGCAAGCTGTGTTATTCTGTATAACACAGCATTTGCTAACTTTAGCATCTTTATACGGAGAGCTACCCATACAGTACCAACCACATTCATTACACCAGAATGCTGACAATCAGAAAACATTATTAAAACTAACAATTCAAAACAATTTTGAGACAGTTTTGAAAATGTCTAAAATCGTAAAAATTAACCATTTTTTAAAAAAAATTAAGAAAAAGGTATGGGATCAAGATCTCACACAAAGATTAGTTAAAGCCCAATGGAGTGAAGAACTAATGCTCAAGTTTAAACCTATTATTTTACGCTATATTCGAACAGATGAATGTTTATATTCATCTATTACTTCGTTTGAAGTTATGTTATGGCTTTTTCAAGAACATAAACTCTAATATATACAATCATATAATATTTAATTTCTATTCAATGTACATAAATATATATATATAGCTATCGAAAAAGTTATCGAAACTTAAATGCCATACATTCAAAATCTATATGCCATATAAGTTCAAATCAAGTAAAAAAATAATCAAAACTCAAATGCCACTTAAATGCCACTCAAATGCCACTCAAATACCCCTCAAATGAAATACAATATAAACTCGGCGAATTCATCCAACATCGTAACCCATTGCATAACCTCCAAGATCTAATCCACAAAAAAACACTTGGTAGGGAGATCTGCTCATATATTACTACTAGTGGGTTCTGGCGGGTTACTACAGAATCGCAGTAAGATCAAGTATTCTTCCTGTATTCAGAGGGAACACCGCCAGAATAGTCCGTGCCACTTGTTACAAGTGACTAGCAACTAGTGAAGGGAGCCTGTGGCTAAGACCAACTAGTCAGATTGCTCTGGCATGAATACAGTATTGTATTGATACAGCTCTAGGGAGGCAATCCTCTAGAGTCAAGTGACAAGAGCAGATATAACATGCAAGTACAAGGGTAGATATAACATACAAGTGCAAGGAGTATAGGCAAGCTCAAGCTTTATCTAGGCTGGAGCACAGGAAGCTAGAATTGCCCTTGACCAATCATGTGCTAAGATTATACATAATAACTAATTAGTTGTACAGGAAGTGATCCAGACAAATAAAAGGACTTGGTGAAAAATAGCAGCACATGAAACAATAATGGCAACTACTTAAATAGAAAGAGCTCCCAGATATAAGGGGCGGAGCTAATGTGTTAATGTCTGCCGCTGTGTGTTCCCAACTCCTGATAGGTAATAGGGCTGAAATATAGGCTGCCGGCGTCTTTTTTTTCCTTCTTTTGGAGATAGATATCAAGCAGACTCATCTTCTGTAGCTCCTTACCTATTCTCAAGTTCTCAGACTATTTTCTTCTATTGTCCCCGGCCCAGTGAGGTTACTACGGGCCCAGTAGGGGTCAATACCATCCCAGTCAGAATACTATCAGCCCTGTCATATTTATAGTACAGGGAAGACAGCATGGCTGGCAGTAGTAATATATGAGCAGATCTCCCTACCAAGTGTTTTTTTGTGGGGTTAAAATCTGGGGTTATGCAATGGGTTACGGCGTTGGATGGATTCGCCGAGTTTATATTGTATTTTATATTGTATTTTATTTGAGGGGCATTTGAGTGGCATTTGAGTGGCATTTAAGTGGCATTTGAGTTTTGATTATTTTTTTACTTAATTTGAATTTATATGGCATCTACATTTTGAATGTATGGCATTTAAGTTATGATAATTTTTTTACATAACTGTATACATAATTATAACTCATAGGGTATCTAGATTTTGAATGTAAGGCATTTAAGGTTTGATAATTTTTTGTAATTCCGACTCATATGATATCTTGAGAGAGAGAGAGGAGAGATGAAAAGAGGAGAGAGAGGAGAGAGGAGATATATCTACATTGAATAAATACAGTGATTAAAAATGAAACAATATGTGAATATATACAATTATTGTGTAATAAGTAGGGAAAACCTCATATAATATAGCTAGAGTCAGTAAATATTAAATAATACAAAACACTACAACTTGTAATGACAATCAATGCATAAGCTTTTACTAAAAAAAATATCTTGAAAACCTTCAAAACATGATCCCAAATGGAAAAAAATGGATGAAGTTAGATATTCATCTATTTGTATACATCTACAAAAAAAGAGGAATTTGGTGAAATATTCTTTTATTTCATTCAATTTTCATTAATTTTTTTGCAAAAAGAAATCATCCTCTAAATGGTTAAATTTCATCTAATTGTACAAATTTACAAAAAAACAGGGTATTTGGTAAAATATTCTTTCATTTCATTAAATTTTCATTATTTTTCTTGCAAAAAAGAAATCACCCTCTAAATGGTTAAATTTTATCTGTTTGTATATCTTTACAAAAAAACAGGGTATTTGGTAAAATATTCTTTTATTCTATTCAATTTTCATTAATTTTTTCAATAATTGCTCAAATATACATTATTCATTATTTTCTTATTGTTAGGTAAGCAACCTATCATACAAAATTAGTTTCTTGAGTGAGGGCTTTATCTCACATTTTCTTTTTTGAATTTTTTCAAAAATTTACCATTTTTTCAAAACAATCATTTATATATACAATTTCCATTATTTTTTTAAACAGAACAATCTCTATCTCTGAGAGGTTGGAGATATTGGGGTAGAAAACTTAGACATGATGATGAGAAGGATATGGATTTACCCATTCAAGAACAAACCATTTTCGATGGCAATTTCAATTCTGAAAACTAAATCAATGTAATTTGTTTTTCAAAATGCAATCATCAGAAAACTTCTGTCATGATGATGAGGAGGTTATGGATTTATCCATTCAAGAACAAACCATTTTCGATGGCAACTTCAATTCTAAAAACGAATTAGAACTGAAGTATGTGGTATTACGTAATCATTTTTTTTTTAAAGAAAAAAAATTGTTTTTCAAAATGCAATCATCAGAAAACTTCTGTCATGATGATGAGGAGGTTATGGATTTACCCATTCAAGAACAAACCATTTTCGATGGTAACTTCAATTCTAAAAACTAAATCAATGTACTTTTTTATTCTTTGTCTCCCATGAAATTGTTCAAACGAATTAGAACTGAAGTATGTGGTATTACATGATAGCTTTTTTAAAGAAAAAAGCACATCAAAATCGACAAATTACTCCTCTAGATAGTTAAAATTTACAATATTTGAGAATTAATCGCAATAGAAACATTAAGCCTACTTGATAATAAAAAATTTGAGTGTTAAATTTGACTAATTGATTCAATGATATTATATGGATCTTTTGAAAATAAACATTTCAATGAAAACATCATATTTAGTCTTTGACACACTTGAAACCATTTTCCAGTAAATTTCACCAACAATATTTTAGAAATGTTTACTATATATTTACAAGAAAAATGCAGTATTTTGGTAAAATATTCTTTTATTCCATTCAATTTTCAATATATTTACAAGAAAAATGCGGTATTTGGTAAAATATTCTTTTATTCCATTCAATTTTCATTAATTTTTTGAGCGAGGGTTTTATCCTAGAGCATCATTTTTATTTTTTTTATGTTTTAAGACAGGGTTTTATTACAAAGTTTTCTTGTTTTTTCAACTTTTTAAAAAAAATAATCATTAAAATATATAGTTTTCGATAATTTTTTTAAAAAAAATAAATATATATAGAGATTTTCACTTTATATTCTTTTATTCCATTCAATTTTCAATAATTTTTTGAGTAAGGATTTTATCCTACACCTTCCTTTTAAATTTTTTATGTTTCAAAACAGGGGTTTATTATATGACTTTTTTTCTTTTTTTAACTTTTTAAAAGATAATCATTGAAATATATAGTCTTCGATATTATTTTAAAAAACGATATATATAGAGATTTTCACTTTATATTTACAAAATTTTGGTATTTGGGAAAATATTCTTTTATTCCATTCAATTTTCAATAATTTTTTGAGTGAGAATTTTATCCTACACCATCCTTTTAAATTTTTTATGTTTCAAAACAGGGTTTTATTACATAGCTTTTTTTTAACTTTTTTTGTACTTTTAACTTTTTTAAAAACTGTCAAAAATCACCAAATTACTCCTCTAGATGAATAAAATTTACAGGTAAATAATTGTAATAGAAAATACCATGTCTAGTTTTTACATTCATAAAACTGTTTTATAGTAAATTTTGTGTAATACAAACTACTATAGCTTACGATATCAATGGTTACAAAGCACTTTTCTTGAACAATATCTTCTTTGATGTTCTGCTGATATATTATTAGTCTCAGAGAGGAATTCCTGTATTCCGTATTCTTTTTGATCCAATAATTGACTAAAATACAAAAGTTATTCATTATATAAATAAATTTTACCGAATTTGAATTTTACTCTTAGCTACATTAGATAGTTTACATTATATATAACAGGAAAATAACTCACTGAGTTACATCATTCACACAGCACTAAGAAGGAAGGTCATGAGTTGAATAACCATATGACATGAGTGCATTCATTACATATAAAATTGTATGCCCTGGGTTTTAAGAAGTACCTTATGCCATCAAATGATAGTTATGGGGATGTCCGGATGGATAAAGCTTTTCTCTACACGAAGACCAATTTTTTTTTTTTTTCAATTGAAAAATTTTGACAAATATTGCTGAAAAAAGAGCCATTTTCCTCAAAAAACATGGCTTTAATGCCCTGGGTTTTTCTTCTCTTCTATTTGTGCTAGAGTAGCAGAATAAACTACATTTAGTCGCCAACATACATTTGCATTGATACGACATCAAAATTGTACCATACCCATTGTAATATTCTCACAAAGAGCATGTTTATACACTGATTAGTGTTGAATAGCGCTAGTGCATTTCAATGGGAGAAATATTTTCACTGTTTGTAATACGCGCCACCAATGCTTTGCCTGAGTGAACACGTATGAGCTTCTTTCATAGTATGTATGGCAATTGTGTAACAGCACTACTAAATACCAATACAAAGACTACATAGCATATGTAATCTTTGACCAAAGGTTGACAACATTTCCTTAGCTAATATGCCCTTTGATTCATATTACTATTTGTCGCTCAGAGAGAGAGAGAGCGCACTATTTTCATTTTGTTCCTGTGACTGCAATCAATGTGGTAAACTACCACAAAACAAACGTTTTTCTATAACTAATGTTACTGTATAGGCATAAAACATTAACTGGCTTATATTTGTTGATTCCGCAAGTAGTGTTTAATTTGATGGTTTTAAATATGATGAATTTATTGTTAGCCAATATTAAATCTGTTAGGCATTATTTCCCACATCGGCTATTAGGGTTAGAGGTAAAGAACTCAACAACTACGTATTTCTGATCAAATGATTCCAGCAAATCTTGGGTCATACAAGTTCCTGTTTCTAGAGTTTCAAAGTTTTACAGAGAAAGTAATAGGATTTTGTTATCTGGTCTTCAACGGAAATTCTATGTTTTTATATAGTGGCGATATTGGACCCACCAAATTGTGGATCATTAGTACCAATGAATATTTAGTGCCTTGTGGGTAATAAATTATCAGAGGGGTCATTAATTTACATGAATTGAAGTTTGCTGGTTTAAAGTTTGGCTCCGTGCAAACTTGCCAAAATTATTGCTATAAAGTTAACACAGGCAAATGAAGCTAGCAATCGTTTGTGAGCATTGTTGAAAAGTCCATCCCACACTATATTCGAACCCAAAACCTTTGGGAGCAAGCTCAACATTCTACCACCACACTACATTGCACTATGTCATTCAGCTCATTTTACTAATGTATTTAACCCCAAGCGTGTTACTGTTGTTAGCTTACTCATCAGGAAGCCACGCATGAGTGAACAGATGAATGCTGTAATAGCTGTAATTCCATACACCTTATCACTCTCCGCTTTCATCACTGCTGCCTTGCTATCAGCAGTTTGCTTGTGGTTACACAAGTATGTGACTACTAGCACTAGTACTTCGCCTTCTCCCACTAGTACAACTATCAGCTACCACTGGCAGCTGCTTCGTGAAGAACTGCCGCAACCTTAACTACTGTTTATGTATCTGTGAGACTGCCTTAAAGCGAGACCTACAGTTTTAGTGTTCGTTCGTCTATTCAAACGGTAAGTAGTAATAAGATGCTATCGATCACATCGTGACCGTCATCGTTATTTATTCAATGATAATAATCATTCACCACTACTCATAATTGAATCTGATTGAGTAGAATAGTATTGATAATCATGATGCTGCCTCCTACCCTCACCCTACCATCATTAATACTTGTAATTACCAGCAAGTCCTCTGGTTGTTAGTTAGTTTTTTCCTCCTTCATATTTTTTTCAACAGCGATATTTGTTTATTATCAGCATCACAGTAGTAGTAATAATAAGAATTAGTAGCAAGATGGATACCAAAAATGCAAGAAGTAATCATAACTGATTGTAATTAACAACTAATCCTGTGGCTTTTAGTGAGTTGTTGCTCTTCCTCTTTTTAGTATTATTTTTAATTTTGATATTCAGCATAATAATGCTGATAATAATAATAGCAAAGAGAATACAAAAAAATATCAATAAATAATAATCCAAATTAATGCCTATATAACTACTCTTATTTTGTTGTTTTTATTGTTTCTACATTTGTTGCTGTTATTATTGTTTGTTTTTTATGAACTTGGTAATAACTCGGTAGCACATCATCCTGAGAGTTGTCAGGATTATTAGTTAAGACTACTGAAGTGCTTGAGGTTGTTGGCTGACAAAGATAGCTCATTAATTGTCAATCAATGTTGAACTGTAGATATGGTGATGATTGATAACTATTAGTGTTTCAACCATTATTATTAACAATAATGGTATTTATTATAATTATTGGCCACGTTGTATATTGCAAACCCCTGTGGCTACTGCTATCATAGTATTAGCAACAGCAGACAGTTTTCATAGTAGCCATAAAGTATTAGCCCGTATTAGCCTACAATTTTGATTCAAGTAACTTTACTGTGCACCTCATATAATCAGATAAATTATAAAAGAAATTTAAGTTTTCACAGTGATGATTTTGGCAAGTGCCTACAAGTATTTGTCTGCTCACTGCCTGCAAGACATTCGCAAAAGGGCAATTGTTAGAAAATAATTGTGTCTGGCTGGCATCCGCCATCCATCTGTAGAGCTAAATGTGGACAAGCTATACATGTGCAGATGGCCACAAATGTATTTGCTATGTTTAAGAATTATTTCTGTATCTTTGTTGTGGGTTACCTTAGGCTGTTTACCTGCTACTCATTCACTGCAAAATGCTAGAAATAATTGCGTCTAGCTAGCAAATGTAAAATGTCCCCACTGGTCAGTAAGCATCTGATTTTCTATATTGCTGCAAACGGAAAAGTTACACATGTATAGTTAGAATTCACTGCTGCTAGCAGCTCATGGACACATACAACTGTATCTGCCTTGCATATCTATACAGTTACCAATCCAATATACTATCAATAATAGATAAAATGATGACAAGTCTTGTCAATTTGGTCTGCTACAATATGTTTCATATTGCACAATGTATTTATTCATTACTGTTTTGCATATATAAAAAGACAGCACGAAACAGCTGCTGGTAATAAAAAAAAATGTGAATATGATTATTATTTGCTACGATCTTCTTTTGTAGATGTTGACAGTTCGGTTTTTCATTTTCTTGTGCTGCTTATCCATTTTCTTAGTGACATGGCAATGAAGTGTCGTTGAGTATTATCATTTCTAATCCCCTCGTGTCTTGTGTGATCTCGAGGTAAAATTGTGATTGCTTATCATAAACTAATAAACAACAGGCTAGATTGCTTCTAAATGGATCCCTGAGGTCTTTCCATTTTTTATAATTCTTTTTTTTGACCGCTGACCCTAGGTTAGCCGGTCATCCTGCAAGTACCAATTCATTCAATATTATACTATTGGGGATTGAAGATTATTCATTTGGCCCAATAATGAATATTCTAATTATTATAACTACTGATATTGTTACTCCTAATAGAGATAGTTATTCTTAATAACACTCATAATGCTGACAATTGAGTCAGTCAGCAATGTAGCTTAAATAGTCATTTATGCTACTTTGCATTAGTACTAGGAATTTTTGAACTCTATTTGAACAAAAATGCATTATTTTTTTGTCGTTTTTTTTTTTTTGTAGAAAAAAACTCAATAAATAGTGGTTTGGACCAGCTAAAATAGCATGCTATATGGCACAATGGTTGCTTATTCTATCAAAACCATAGATTGGAAAGTAAGTGTTGTTCATTTTGTATAGGATGTATGTTTCAGCCAATTCTTTTATTACATTCACCAGTCTTCACTCTCAGACCCAATAACTACTATCAGAATGTTTATCATTATCATTAGTTATTTGTTTCTGTTTTATAGAAAACAAAAATGGTTTTCACTGACACCAGTACTAGCAGCTGTAGCAGAACCTTGTGACGGTTTTCCCTTTCACCCCTTTGTTATAAGGTAGGTACAAAACAAAACAAAAAACTTCGTATTTCATTTACTAAAATGCACAGAAAAGCAGTTGGTTGTCTTCCCATTGGAGTTGCAACTTCCTAAAAAGATGATAACTGGAAAGAGGTTTCAAAGTTGTGCTCTCTATTTGAGGAAAATTAGTACACAACTTCCGTTTTTGATAGTATATTTGCAGCAAAAGCGATAGACTACAAGAGTAGATGATTTCTGGCAAAGTATTAGATTTATTGAAAATCTGAGTATTTTAAAAAGACAGACATTGCATTTAGTGCCACACTTCTGGCAGAAAATTTGTGACTTTGTTTTGTTAATACGTACAAAAATGTTCACTTGATAATAATATGCTCTTAACTTAGGAGCTGCAATTTTATTTACTTTCACTTTCAACGCATGGCAAACTACACAGTGCTTGCTTTATTAGTTCCTTGTATGCATCGATCTCTTGTTTCTCTCTTGCCCCTCAACTCTCTTGTATTGAGGTAAAAAACCAAAACCTATCAATTTTGTTGGATTTCCAGCAACATCTTTTGCAAACATTAAACTGACGTTTATTTGTAGGAAGAGTCCAAAATTCTTTTTGGTTGACCTAACATGTCAAACTTGAAGGAACTTAGCTCGGCTCATTCTGTCATTTGCCAATCCCTCACCTTTATTTACCCGAAGTAATGCAGGTTTTTGTATAGTTTTAGATGCTGATAGGTACTGTTGATTGTGAGGCTTCGAATTGGTCACAAATAGCTCCTGTTATATTTGCAAAGTGAAATGTAAGTACTATTTTATTAACGTATCGATATACGTGCTATGTGAGTTTTTTATTGTGCAAAAGACTTTTATAAAACTAGCAGAAGTATTGTCAACTCATTTCCTTTCCACAAAGTCCATTCTGTGTAATGGCGTTGATTGGTAGTCCAAGGACTTCGCAACCTTGAAAGAAACTTACAGATGCTTTATGCTCGAAAAGAACTGCACAATATGCCTGAAAAATCTTGTCCTATGTATACGTACGACTCCATCTATATACAACTAGGTTCATGCAATACCCTGTTTATCGTTTCCTATGGCACGTAGCCTGCAATGTCTATGTAGTTTTATGTTTATGTACTGTTGTCCGTGTACTTATATGTGTATGTACTACTTATTTTTTTACTCTATTGTCTACATACTACATGTAATTCTATGCCTATACCCTACTACATATATGCCCTTCTGTGTCTATGTATTACTCTGTCCATGTAGCCTACTACTTTGTCTATGTACTACTATGTCTGTGTACTACTACGTCTATGTGCTACTACGTCTACTACTACACACACAGAAAAACGTGGAGGAGTTTTAATCCTATTTCAATCAATTCTTACTATCCACGAACGTAATCACCTGAGCGATTGAAATGTGATTAAACAGAGAGTGATTTATTACCACAGCCAATGCACTGGTTAATGGTCCGTATTCAATCACTTTAGGATTAAAATTTGGATTGAGTTAGTCTCCCAAGGATTAAAAACAAGAGCATTTCTGATCACTGTATATGCATATTTTTAATCGCATGATGATTGTTTTTGGAGCATTGCTAGTCCAGTCATTGATTAAAGTTAGGATCAATATTAATCTTCCTTGCGTGCTATTCCTGTACGGTTTTTCTTTGAGAGCGATTAAATATTGGAAGCGATTTGAATTGGAGGTAGTTCTTTTGTATTGAATCTAGCTGGTAGAAAATGACAAAGCTTATTTCAGAATGTAATGGCAACTTGTATTGCACAAGGAAACTGAGATCAGTACAACACCATTAAACAGGAAATACAGCGATTACAACATAAAACCAACTAAGAAGATAGAAAAGAAATCGATACAAATAACTGGCTCGATTGAATGATGATTAGTATAGTATAGTCTATTAGGACATAGATCCACTGGGGTACACTCCGCGTACATGCAATAGATTCCAAGATGAAACTGAGAGATGATGGCTGATTTTGATCTTCAAGCTCCTAAAATAAGAGTGACATCATTAGGCACATCTTACAATAAGAAGGTATCCCAAAATAAAAATAAACCGAATATAACAAACCTTCAGAAGTTGAAAATGAAGATTGGGCAACATCACAGCTGTTTGTTCATCACCTGTGAGCTCTTGACTTCATGTTTATTCAATTTTCGTTTAAAGAAGGACATCTATAGTTGGTGACTGTTCTAAAATGCAGAATTATGATATAGTAGCAACTTTTATTTGCAGCCACTTCAAGTTCAAAAGTTTTGAATGTGACAAAAAAGAGAACAATCAATTAGTTACTAAACAACATTCAACCTCATCTGTTCAGTTTAGTATTTTAACTTAGTTACTAATCAATACACAAACAATTGTGTATTCATAGTATATCTTATTTACCTGCTTCTGTGTCATCATTAACTTAGAGTTTTGAAACAGCTGTGTAAGCCTTCATCATCTTCGTGTGCTCTCTTTGTTAGTGATTGAAGCGGGAAAATAATAGCCTATTCAGGGACAATAAGACTGTATGCTTAAGCGATCATTGATACCCCCACTTGCTATTAGGTAATCATACTATAAATGCCAAGGCTTTTCTCCATTTTAATCATATCATGAGTAAAATCCAACTTGAAGATAAGAGCCAGAGTTCAATCATTTCGGGATTAAAGTTCTTACTGGGTCAGTAAAGCTAACAATTAAGGACTTGTAGAATAGCAACACTGTAGAACCTCATTGTAATCGCTTGAGGAGTAAAGTTCTTACTAGCTGATTAAAACCAGAGTTTAATACCCTGAGAGTGATTTATTGACCTACCCACAATTTCTGGCAAAGTTATTGTCTGATTTTAACCCTTAATTACTCCTTCCAGCAAACACTCCCAAATTTTCTACTGAAATACCAAATATCACCCCTAGTGATGCCGGATTGTGCTCTTATATTAATCATTAGAGTGTTTAATCACCTGTTTAATCCCAAATGTTCCACTTTTTTCTGTGTGTGTAGTATGCCTATACGCTACTATGTCTTCATACAAGTATGTCTATGTACTACTATGTCCATGCACTACAGTGTCTATGCACTACTACGTCTTGCACTACTATGTCTTGTACTACTACGTCTATGCACTAGTATGCCTATGCACTACTTCGTCTCCGTACAAGTATGTCTTTGTACTACTGTGTTTATTTATGTACTGCTAATTTCTAGGCAATTGCTAATTTCTATTTATATACTGAGGTAGCTATACTGTATTGCTATAACTATTTCCATTAGTATTCATGCAGGATCAAGGGTAGGGTTAACTGTCTCTGGTATTGTAGTATATATTTGGTATCTGGGGTAGCTAATATATGAATGCTAGACTGGTATTTGGTCTGTGTGAACTTTTTTGTGGTAGTATTAGTACATAGTTATCCTTGTAAACTTTTTGATCTAAATATTTGACAATATGTCTCGGCATCATAGTCAAGAAGTTTACTCTGCTTACTATGTTGTCTACATAAAGTTCGATTGTCAAGTGATGGTCTAGTTTGTTTGTGGTTGGTGCCTTGTAATCTTTTTTAATTTTTGTTGATGTTTTTGACTTCCTGTTCGTTGTGTATAGCATGAAGAAATAATGCTGGTTACTTTGTTTAGTTTGTCCGTTTAGTAAAATTGGCAAAATTTATTGATTGTGTACTGATGTATGAGTATGGCTATTACACAAGTATGTACCATAGGCTCTGTAAGTCTGTGCAATATAGGTACACTCTTGTATGTATGTCAATTTAGCCTTTAATATGCATTGAGCTACTATAGTAGATGTTTTTCTCCCATGGATTTCACCCAACTGTTTGTATTCTGTGCTGAACAGTCGCTTCTTTTATTTCAGCCACCAGACGAAACATATAGACGAATGATTAGCTTGAAGCTGGTCATATGAAATGCTTTTGGCCGTAAATTTCTTTGACCACCGGTTCAGTGAGTCGATTTAGTGAGTCGTACATAAACGTAATGTGTTGAAACCAACTGCTCATTTGTATCAGTTTGATAATTTGTCAAGCATAACTAGTGTGATGTTGTTCTTACAGTGCATTGGCTGTCTGGGACACTACAATGCGGTGATAAGCCTGACCGACTGCTATCAACAACAAAAGCCCATTAAATGGCAATCAACAACATACTGGAACGAAAAATATATGCTGCCAGTCTTACTTCAATGATGCCGCTGTAGCTTAGAGTACATTATCAATACACGGCTAAACGATTGCTGCTTTTTTTTGTACATCTGATAGCATATGAGCTGCTGACGGATATAATGTCAGCTTATGGTACCCATTCTTTTATGTCCACAGTATATTGCCCTTGCTGCTGCTGTACTGGGTTTTAGCTGTTATTTTATTACACCTCCAACTCATTTCTAATTCTGATAGGGCAGGTATATGCTGTATGCAGGCATTTCAGAAATGTTCAACTCAATGCTACATGTACTTCACTAGCCTTTGTTGTGTTCATTGTTTGTTATACGGGACAGTTTATATTCATCTAGCGCTATTGAACATAATCCAGCTCTTTAGTTATTGGTCATATATACAACATTGATGTTTTATTGTATGTAGAAATATGGACTCCACAATATAAGCCGATGTAGCTTTTATGCATTCGTTTTTATGTTCTTTGCAAGAGAATCTACAAGGTTGCTATTTGAGCTCAAAAAAACATCAGTGGGGAAACATGATATCATCATAGGCATAGCTTTTCATTTGTTTGTCTTACAATAACAATAGACATCAACATTAAAATGATTTGCAATAGACAATTTTTAATGCTTCTATGTGGCAGAGATGTGCAACACAGATTCATTCCTCGTACTGTCTTAAAAACTAATACATGTATGTATGTGCATATATATTTGTAAAAACTTGCAGGCAAGCATCATGCAGCGTGCCTAGGACTACTAGTAGTTATAATCACAGCAACAGTTCATTCCTTTAGAGCTATAGAGTGCATCCAATCTCTCCACAGCATGCGATGAAATGATATAATGACCATTACATAAACACAAAGCCGCACATTGTACTGCGTGGTGTAATGGTAGAGCGCAGGGATTGAATTGATTTGACTGGGTAATGTCACAGGATCGAGTCCCAGCCGCGGAGTTGGTTTTCGAAAATACATTTACTAAAAATGTTTCTAACAAAGTGCCGCTTGCCTTCTTAGTCTTGTGCAGCTCATTATTTTTTAGGGAAAGTCCTTTATTCTGTTTTCTTTGTACGATATAATGGACTAAAATAAAAAGTGATGTATTAGTATAGCATGATTAAAAATTAATGTAAAATAATTATAAACTTTTGTTATTTTTTCAACTTCTATGTAAAAAAATACACTGATTACACACGAACAGGTCCTTTTTTTCATCTGGATCCGGAATATATATATATAAATATATATATATAATTTAAAAATGTTTTACAACAAACGCTTATGAATTGACCATTTATGTGATAAAACGTGTTATTTACGTGAGAAATTAAGCATTTTTGTAAAATAATTATAACCTTTTGTGATTTTTTTTCAACTTCTAGCTAAAAAAATACACTGATTACACAAAACAGTCCTTTTTTTAATCCGAAATATATATAATTTAAAAATGTTTTACAAAAAATGTTTATGAGTTGATCATTTATGTGAAAAATTAAACATTTTTGTAAAATAATTATAACCTTTTGTTATTTTTTCAACTTTTATGTAAAAAAAATACACTGATTACACAAAAAAGTCCTTTTTTTAATCCGAAATATATATAATTTAAAAATGTTTTACAAAAAAGATTTATGAGTTGATCATTTATGTGAAAAATTAAACATTTTTGTAAAATAATTATAACCTTTTGTTATTTTTTCAACTTTTATGTAAAAAAAATACACTGATTACACAAAAAAGTCCTTTTTTTAATCCGAAATATATATAATTTAAAAATGTTTTACAAAAAAGATTTATGAGTTGATCATTTATGTGAAAAATTAAACATTTTTGTAAAATAATTATAACCTTTTGTTATTTTTTCAACTTTTATGTAAAAAAAATACACTGATTACACAAAAAAGTCCTTTTTTAATCCGAAATATATATATAATTTAAAAATGTTTTAGTAAAAATGTTTATGAGTTGATCATTTATGTGAAAAATTAAGCATTTTTTGTAAAATAATTATAATTTTTTTTGTTATTTTTCCAACTTTTATGTAAAAAAAATACACTGATGACACAAAAAAAATCCTTTTTCAAATCGAAATATATATATATATAAAATTTAAAAATGTTTTACAAAAATGTTTTACAAAAAATGTTCACAAATTGATCATTTAGGTGATAAATCGTTTTACTGTTATTTACGTGAAAAAGAGAAATTAAGTGGTTTTTCATTGTAAGAATACACAAAATTTTCACAAATCAACTTTTTTAAATGATGGTAAAAATTAATAAAACTTACCTATAGTGATATGAATCCCTTGAGTTATAGATTAGCTTCTCGAGAGTTTGTTCTCCACAGTCTTCCTTTTCAGCATCATCGAAGTGGTTGAGAAAATCCTCAGATTTTGGATTATCAGTCAGTTCCGAGGCTTGGACGAAGGCTTGATGAGCTGCGAGTACACTGATGTTGTAGAAAATTGAATTGTCTGCGTTTCGACTCAGACCCTTGAACAAAATCACTCCAAATCTTTCCGATGTCACAGCAGAAGCTATTTGATGAGGAATGCGCATATCTCCGATCAGTAATTCTTCATCTACAACACTTCTGTATTGAACTAGAAGAGTCTCTTCATTCCCATTCCATCGCCTGTCAGATTTTGTTATCACTTCGGGGTTTTGGAAACATATGACACTATCTGTTGGGAAATCCTGAAGATGAGCTACCTCAAAATAAGCATTGATTTGTCTCATACTTTTTTCTGGTAATACATCAAACGCATTCTTCCACCTCAAAGTAGATCCTGTTTCTGTAGCGGCACGAAAAATTGCTTTTCCAGTCTTTTCAACACCCATGTAGATCAAAACCAGTGGCCTTATTTGCGAAGCTTCATTAACAAGTAATCCTGCTGCTACTGGAATAGTGCTCTTCACTCTAACTATCTTTCCATCCTTTTTATAGTTGTAGATGATGGTGAAGTTCGTTTCATCATGGAACTCGACGGTTAACACCTGCATAACTGTAGGTATTGGTAAATCTTCAACTTTGACTATGTTTTCAATGTTTCTTCTGGAAGCTGGAGATAGAGTACTTAACAGAGAGGCACTTTTGATGATGAGAGTTGCCAGAGTATTCAGACTGGCGCTTTGAAAGGGAATCGTAGTGCGTTGAAGAAGTACATTGTCATCAATCACCTTCTTGTGAAGGTTTTGGTTCTTTATTCTTCAGTTGTTTTGTATTGTCTTGTGTCGACATTCTAAAAAATAAAGTAAAAATCCTTGTTATGATTTTTTGATTTCTTTTTCAAACCAATTTGAAGATATATATATATATATACATATATATATATATATATATATATATATATATATATATATATATATATATATATATATATATATATATATATATATATATATATATATATATATATATGCTCAGCTATATATATATATATATATATATATATATATATATATATATATATATATATATATACTAAAAGGTAAAATAGTAAAAGATGTTAAAACTATTGGCTGACTACAAGTTGTTTCATGTGCTAGAAAAAAAGAGATGGAAAAAGAAAATAATTCTAGGCACAATCATCAGGTCGGCTCTCAGTTGTTAAAATGGTGGAACGGGAAACAGTTAGTTCAGACCGGAAATATTAAGTGCACAAGGATCGTATAGTTAATATGTTGTTAAGGGTGCACGGGCGTCAAAGGTGGCTAAGGGCATAGAGCTACGCCTGGCTGAGAGTAAATTTATTAGAGTGTCGGCAGGTGGTGACAACTTCACTCCTGCTGTTGAGGGAAGACAACTCTGGTTGAAAGATGATATAGAATTTTTCAGCCGTACAAAGGTGACATTTCTTATCAGTGTTAGAATACGCTCTGGCATGGGATAAAATTCTCCATTTGATGTTAAATTGGGTGCATGACTCTTTGAGTAACCAGATATGCTTGCTCAGCTCAGTGGAGTTTCTTTTGCTGGCAGTATTAAAAGATGTTTTGTGGTTTCTATATCTAGTTTTAAATTCTCCTTCGGTTAGGCCAACATATGTTTCGACTTTGTTATTAGCTGTGACTGTAGCCTGGTAAATGACACTTTTAATCTGGCAGTTGCCTTCGAGGGGACACTCAGCTTTATTTCTACAGTTGCATTTATTAGTGGTGGTATTGTTGGTGTTGTTAGAGATCTTATTGTTGTGCCCTTGTATGATTGTTTTGATATTGGGCATGCAGCTATAACTGAGTTTGATGGTGTTTTTGTTAAAAATATGACCCAAAGGATGGTTGCTGGGGAAACACTCTTCAACTGCTTTAAGAAACTCATGCCCGATGTTGGTGGACACATTGAGGTCGAAAGGAGGGTTGTACCAGGTGATGTTTCTGCGCCTTTTTCGTTTAGTATGTAAGGTGGTTTCGGCGGGTTTATAAAAAAGGTTGTAGTTGTACCCGCTTTTATGCATGTATATTTACTCAATATCATACTGCTGTTAGTATCTAAATTGATAAAAAATTAAATTTATACTCAATAGTACATCAAGTTGACTTACCTCAAAACAGAAAGTCCTTCTAGCAGTTGTAGTAGATGATGTTGTAGTAGATCTTGCTCCTTTAGTTGCTAATGTTGAAGTGACTGCCTTCTGTGTGAAAACAGTGCTTCTTATATAGCTGAAATCATCCCATTTATCATAAGGTTAAATTAATGAAACATTGTTTTTACGGAAGAACACCAATGCTTTCGCGGGAATAAAAAAATTATTTTAACGCGAATACAAACCATTGTTTTTGCGGGAATAAAGAATTTATTTTCACGCGAATGCAAACCATTGCTTTCGCGGGAATAAACATTTTATTTTCACGCGAATACAAAGCAATGCTTTTGCGCGAATAAACATTTTATTTTCACACGAATGGAAACCGTTGCTTTCGCGGGAATAAATAATTTATTTTCACGCGAATCGAAACCATTGCTTTCGCGGGAATGAATCATTTATTTTCACGCGAATACAAAGCAATGCTTTCGCGGGAATAAATAATTTATTTTCACGCGAATGGAAACTGTTGATTTCGCGGGAATAAACATTTTATTTTCACGCGGATGGAAACCGTTGCTTTCGCGGGAATAAACATTTTACTTTCACGCGAATGGAAACCATTGCTTTCGCGGGAATAAACATTTTATTTTCACACGAATGGAAACCGTCGCTTTTGCGGGAATAAACATTTTATTTTCACGCGAATGGAAACCATTGCTTTTGGGGGAATAAATAATTTATTTTCACGCAAATACAAAGCAATGCTTTCGCGGGGATAAATAATTTATTTTCACGCGAATGGAAACCGTTGCTTTCGCGGGAAAAAACATTTTATTTTCACATGAATGGAAATCGTTGATTTCGCGGGAATAAACATTTTATTTTCACGCGAATACAAACCGTTGCTTTCGCGGGAGTAAATAATTTATTTTCACGTGAATGGAAACCATTGCTTTCGCGGGAATAAAAATTTTATTTTCACGCGAATAGAAACCAATGCTTTCGCGGGAATAAAACATTTATTTTCACACGTTTAGCTATATAAGAGTCAAGGGTTTCAGACAGAGAGCATCCAGTTCAACAACAGTGAGTAAAGGAACAACATCTACTACATCTTCCATTGCAACTACTAAGAGTTCTCTCTTCATAAAGGTAAGACTAAAAATACAATTATTTCCGCTAGCTAACACAACTATCTGAAGGCTTTATGTCATATCTATCTTTAAATTGATTATAAAGAATTGAACCAATTTTTTTTGTTTTTTTCAGAATGAATACTCAAGACGTAGGAAGCCAACCATTGCATCTAAAGTCGGAATCTCAGCCTGATGAAAAGGTAAGAATTAATAAAAAATACTATTTAACACCCGTTGAAAACCTTTAATTATTTTAGTTATCTAATTATCGCTTGTATTTTAGAACAATACAACAACAAATCCAATCTACTTAAAGGACTTCCTTCCAGAAATGTATCATAACTATGTGATAAATAATGATGTTGTTGAAGAAAAAGCTGTAGAACGTTTGACATTCCAAGTTATAATATTCTGTATAACTCAACGCATGATGAGTATGGGGATGTGTTGTAAGAAACATGTATCTACAGAACTTTTTGATGACATTATAAAAAACGGTTTCGAAACCGTTTTGTCAATGGTTGAAGTCGTTAATATTAATGATTTTTTAAAAGAAATTGAAAAAAGTGTTTGGAATCAAATAGTTTTCAAAAAATTATATAACATGAAGTGGAACAAAAAAACTTTTTATAAATTCAGAAAACATGTTTATAATTATGTCCAAATAGATAAAGGTCTATCCTCTTCTGTAGGTATTTTAGAACTAATGTTAGAAGCGTTTCATACATATTTATGAAAAATTTTTTGTTGTTTTTTTTATTATTTTACAATATTTTGTTCAAACTATTATATTTTATTTCTTACCAATTGAGATGTTAAAAGCAGTATACTATTAAGTAAATACATATATATATATTTGAACGCATCCTTTGTTGTCTGTCTCCACATCCCAATAGTTTAATAAGCACATTCTCAATCTATCATAACTCTATGGTCTTAATTGCTTTTGTCATAAATACATATGTATATATATATATAAGAGAGCCGACCTGATGATTGTGCCTAGAATTATTTTCTTTTTCCATCTTTTTTTCTAGCACGTGAAACAACTTGTAGTCAGCCAATAGTTTTAACATCTTTTACTATTTTACCTTTTAGTATATATATATATATATATATATATATATATATATATATATATATATATATATATATATATATAAGACACTCTAACTAATAAATACACTCTTAGACACTCATGCAAATATTACCCTTTTGTTTTTAGAATGTTATGGATGCTCTTTCTGAAGAGCTCCTTTGCACAGATCCATATCCAACAGAAAATAAAATGAAAAACGGCAAAACAACTCCTAAGAGAAGGAAAGCTGCTCCAAAAAAGCGAATAGTAAGGAAACGAAAAAAAATAGTGAGAAAACAAACTACTTCCGTTGATAAGAAAACAATGGAGAGTGCAGCTATAGCTCATTTAACAGTTGAATGTCTCAACGAAAGGAGAGCTAGGGAATTAGAAAAGTCTAAAGGTTCTCAAGTGATTGACTCACCAAAAGTTCCGATTTGCAAAACATTTGAAGATCTTCCTATCCCAAGCATTATGCGAGTGACTGGTGTGATACATCCATCAAGTAAGGAGAAGTGTAGATATTCTCAAGTCCGCTACCATGATCCTTCAGATATAAATGAACTCGAACCCAAAATACTTTTTTGTCCAGTTGAAATAGCTACAAACTTCAACTGTGATAATTACCCCCCTCCGTTTAACATTGTATATTTGGGTAGAAAGGGGAAACCAAAAAATAAAAGTGTTCTTTGGTACGATAGCAAACGTGTTACCAGACATCCTCTAAGCAAAAAGGCAGCTGAAGAGGAATCACTATATTTGAGTACATTGACTAAAGGTCAGCTCAAACGCTTTTTGAACATCAAGACCCTCAATAGTTTCCAACCCGGTGCTATTTTCCCTTACCGAGGTGTTGTTGATAGATTCGTTCCTCATCGATTTAAAGGAGGTCAGTCAAATGTAATTTGTATCCGATATACCATGGAACAATGTGGAGAAACACTGTTGAAGACGCTTGCCATACCAGACAAATATACTTCAGAAGCTAACCAATATGCTCAAGGTGTGATGATCTACAGAGGAAAAAAAACCCACGGAAAATTTAAGACGGAATACGATCTTTCATTTTGCTCTACATACAGTCTTGGTCAAATTTATTGGAGAAAATATTGTGATCAAGCAAAGCACAACAAAGCGATATTAGAAATTGATGATGATGAAGAACTTGAAGATTTTCTACGTGGAGATTTTGATGATTTTGAGACAGGATATGTTGCTGAAAAAAAGGATGAGATACATGATAAATCTCGGTGAGAGCTTTTCTTTTTATTTAATAAATTCTAATCATTGTAAATAATACTTCAACTCAATTTAGATGTAGTTGTAGTTATTTCTAGCCCAAATGATTTTTTGTTTTAGCGATGGATAGTCTCTAATTCAAAAAAACAAGTTGGACAATGTGACTTGGTGAGCTATTTCTATATAATGTAAACTATCCAATGTAACTAAAGCTATAATTCAAATTCATGTAATTATTTTAAATTTTTGTTTAATCATTCTATACTAATACATAACTTTTTTATTTTAGTTCATTACGAATTCAAAAGCACATAAAACAGAAGTCTCCCTTCTTAAGATATAACATCACTACATCAAAGACATCATTGTAAAAAAAGACTATGTATTAATTGTTATTACTTAGTATTTACTGACTCTAGCTATATTATATGGAGAGATTTTCCCTACTTATTATACAATAAATGTGTGTAATCATATATTGATTCATTTTAATCAATGTATATGAGTTTGAATTATGTAAAATGATCAAAACTTAAATGTCATACATTCAAAATTTAGATGCCATGCGTTTAAAATCTAAATACCATATAAGTTCAAATTAAGTAAAAAAATAATCAATACTTTGGCTTAAATAAAAACCTTCATAATAGTCTTCTTTTTAGAATAGTTACTATAACTATATATATATATATAATACAAGAAATCATTCATCGAATATATATATATATATATATATATATATATATATATATATATATATATATATATATATATATATATATATATATATATATATATATATATATATATATATATATATATATATATATATATATATATATATATATATATATATATATATATATATATATATATATATATATATATATATATATATATATATATATATATATAGACTTGATCTCAAATGCTGATGATATGTAGTCTCAAGTGAATAAATGAAGGTTATAGTACTTTGCACTACATAAAATTTACAGTAAATTTTAAAATTTTAATAGATATAATGTTTTCTATTACAATGATTTCCAAAATACTGTAAATTTTAACCATATAGAAGGCTAATTTGAGGATTTTTTAAGATGCGATGTAAAGGAAAAGACTTTGCATTGATTATCATTACAAAAGCTAGTGCTTTGTATTACTTAGTCTTTACTGACACTAGCTATATTATATAGGAAGGTTTACTCCTGCTTATTATGTAATAAATGTATATAATTATATATTGATTCATTTTTAATCAATGTATTTATTCAAGCTAGATATAACTCCTCTCTCCTCTCTCTCAAAATGCTATATGAGTTCGAGTTATGTAAAAAAATTATCAAAATCTTAAATGCCATACATTCAAAATCTATACGTCATATAAGTTCAAATTAAGTAAAAAAATAATCAAAACTCAAATACCACTTAAATGCCACTCAAATGCCACTCAAATGCCTCTCAAATGAAATACAATATAAACTCGGCGAATCCATCCAACGTCGTAACTCATTGCATAACCCCCAAAGTCTAATCCACAAAAAAACACTTGGTAGGGAGATCTGCTCATATATTACTACTGCTGGCTCTATTACCGCCAACAGGGACGGTCACTTACCTGTTGCTTCTGCCAACGTGAGGCCAAAAGAGTGTCTCTGTCCCAAAGAGACAACCTCTAGCAGGTAAAGGTCGATGAAGGTTATTGTTTACTGATTTTGTGCACAAAAGTCTACCTTAATTTTACGAACATTATTTTTTCTTTAATTTAATGGTTTAAGTATCAGAAAAAAATTCAAAAGGTTTATTGATCATCTGAGAAATTTTCAAAATTACTTGATTACAAAGTGACACAGCAAAACTTACATGTTTGGGTGAAAAGTGTGTAGTTTAGACTGGATACAGAACTGAATGTTGCCAGAAGAATGCACATGTGGTAGGTTTTCCAATTCATAGCTTACTTCCTACAAAACACATTTTTTGTATGTACAGATTTAAAACCTAATGCATTCACCATTCTTTTTTAAACTGATATGTCAAAAAATTGTTAAAAATACAACTTTTAGTCGCCCCGTCATGACTATAGAGGAATATGACTGTATATGTATTTAAATGCTTTTTTGTTATTCGTCTTATTCTAATGTGGCTTTAGAAAAAAAATAATTCTTTGTAGTCATTTTTTTTGGATATACGAGTTCAAAAATAGAAGACTCCAAACATAATTTTGATTTTGGTGCAATATTGCATAATTCAATTGTCAATATTGTAGCTTGAGTTTAATGCCTAAAAGCATTATGCCCAATTCCAACCACATATTTTTCTTTCAAAGTAGTGCAAAAGTTACCTAGCTTTGTCAATCAATGACCTACCGATGTAATACTGCAATAGATTTGACATAGCGTGGCCACAACGGTGCAGTAGCATGCAAGTGATACTTGCTGTTGCTACCTACTTTATCTTATTTTTACAAATTGTAATTGACAATGGAGTGAGTCATTCGGATGCACTAGCAAGCATGTGCATGCTTGTTGATAGTGTAGCAGTTTTGCACTATCTACTAGACACAACGGGGTCTCTCCAATCAACTTCTCCAATGAACTTCGGAGTCACTCCGTATTGACGTTAATCACCTTCACGGGGTCCTCGACCCAGACACAAAATGACAGAGTTTCACTTCAATAATATTTATTTCATGATCTGTTTAGCAAGGTAAAAGTGTATCTAACCAACTCCTCAAGACCTCTACTCTAACACACACAACAAGGCTCTTTTTATAGGAGAAATGGAGGAAGACTCACCTCCTTATTAGGGTGAGCCAACTGCAGAACGTAAGGGAAAAAGTAATGCAATCATAATACATAATGCAAGTTTGTATACAAGCTTAACCAATCATAGTCATGAGCACATGTCAACTTGTGCTGGGCATCTTTTGCAACTCTTTTCTGTGGCTTGGGTCTTTTCCACTCCTTATTAGGGCATGCAAGTACTTTTCCACTCCATATTAGGACATCCAGCGCTTAGCTTGCTCTCCTGGTTGTTGTATTCTTCCTATTCACTTTCTGATTAGGGCATTGGGTTCCATAGGTCCCAGGCTAACTCTTCCATCTTCTTTTGACCCAGGCCCGGGGTAGCTGACCCGGGGTAACCCGGGGTAGGTTTATATGATGTAAAGGGCCTATATAGGGTCTATACAGGGTCTGGCCTTTGGTATCCATTTTCGTGGGATAATTTGCATCTAGGAAGAAGGGGAAGGGGTCGGGGTTACATCTAGCTGGCCAGTGGACAACAGGGGTTGGAGGGGGTGTGGGGGTGGGGGGGGGGAAGAAAGGGGGGGTGGCTATTTTATGTAAATCTCTCACAATAACTCTACTGCACGGATGAAATATATAAGGGTTCTCAGAAACCCGAATGGGGTGTAACCAATTTTAGCCAGTAGGAAGAGGGAAAAGTGTCATCCTGGCGGCTGGCAGTCCTTATATATTTCATTGATACTCTACTGTCTGCAGCAGGCAGTCTAGGGTGAATCAGCTGAGCAAGAAAAATCCACTTTTACCGACAGCTGATTGGAATATTCAAATTATTGAAGCAACTTATCAGTTATTATTGCGTCTGCTGGTCTGAATGAAAATTTTTTATATTCTTTACAGCCCGATTATTTTAGCGTGCCATATATGCATCATTTGCATACGTACTTAATAAACTTGTTGAAATTTGCCCAAAAGAGGGCAGAACTGTTCTAGGGCTCTCACAGTGTAGTCAGAAAGCTAATTATTGTGTTGTGTTGTGTTGTGCTATTCACTGCGGCTCAGTGACTTATATCTGTTTTATCTTATTTCTGCAACTTGATATTGTCTACAGAGTGAGTCATTGGATGCGCTAGCAAGCACACGCAAGCTTGCTGATAGCGTGACTCGCTGTAGCAGGTGGTCTACAGTGAAGCGGAGGAACAGGAAAATTCCTCTTCTACCGAATTATCAGGGTAAGCAAACTAGTTATCAATGCGTCTGCTTCTGTGCATGCAAACTCTATTTTTATGTTTTTTTCGGCTTGATAATTTTAGGTAATCATGCGTGCTTTATTTTCTACTGCATCCCTTGCATATTTACATGGTAAACTTGTTGACATTTGCCACGATAGGGAAGAACTGTTTGAGCGCTTGTAATAGATTTGCGTCCACTATTACCTACACAATGGCATCCACTCTCCTACTCTACAACACTCCGGGATTTGTCCCGAATAGACATTAAAAGCCCCACGGGTCCACCACCCAGACACACTACACCATAGTTTACACAAGTAACTATTTTATCACATGAATTCATTTGGTAATATATAAGGGTACTTAACACAATCCACAAGACGTCTGCCTATAAAGCAGCAGAAGAGCTCCTTTTATGGGAGCCAATAAGCAACATTCACCCCCTTATTAGGGGTGAACCAATCACATATAACAATAGAAATACTGTAGTGGACTTTGGCGGGCCGACCAAATGTCTACCAACTACACCTCACTCCAGAGGTCAACTTCCAAACGGAGGAGTATATCAACTCCACAACTGTATTCGGAGCCCACGGCTCAAACGCACAACTCAATGTTTCAATGAGTAAATCATAATGTATTATACAATCACAACCCAGTGTAGTATAAGACAGGCAATGTATTATCCTGCTTGGTACAATCACAAGCAGAATCCCAAATCAAGTACAATGAACAGTGAACAGCCTCTGTATTTTATAGGCAGAATTGGAGATAACATATGCCCAAATAAAGGGCAACAAATCAGCAGTGACAGGAAGTAATTGTACAAATAGAAACACGAGATATAATTACCACAAGGTAGTATTGGCTAAGATAGGGTTGAATGTACAAGGCGCCCAGAAGTAAGGGGAGAAGCTTCTTAGTCAATAATGCCGAATCATGGTGGTGTAATAAGTAGCTCGAGTTTCTGGCTGTTACGGCTTGGGTTCCTTGTCTTTGGTCCTTGTGGTAGTAGCTAAGTTGCAAAGTTGGGCTTTTGCATCTTCTGTACTATTTTGGGTTTGCAGGCTGTAGCCCTTCTTCCTTCACCGACCCGGTATAGGGTCAGTAGTGACACTGCAGGGCCGGTAGTGCATGCTGCAGGGGCGGTAGTGACTGCCGCGGGGCCAGCAGTGAATGCTGTAGGGCCGATGGTGCTTCTGCAGGGCCGACAGTGAATGCTGCGAGGCCGGTAGTGCTTCTGCAGGATCGGTAGTGCTTCTACTGGTTCTCTTACTTGTTTTCTGGCTGTGCCAGACTCAGTTTAGGCTCATCTGACACACAGCAGTTGTCAGGGGGACCTTGTGCACAGATAGTGGTCATGAAAATCCACTACAATATTACACCAATCAAAATATACAACACAATTCATTAAAGAACACAAGCAAATGATACAGGTGAGCACATGGCAAACAGGTGTGGGCTGTCCCCCCCCCCCCCCCCCCTCTTTCTAGAGTCATGGAAAGTTTCCACTCCTTATATGGTTCGACACTTCCTTGGTCTCTGTTCCTGGCTAATAATTTTTAATACCCAACTTCTAGAGGTGGGTAGCCAGTCTTCTAGAGCCCAGGTTATTTCAATCAGCCATCTACTGGACTGAACCGGGGTACTGACCTGGGGGAGACCCCGGAGAGATACTATAAGTTTAATATACATGGATACAGGATGTATACAGGGTTAGGGTAGCCGGTATTTGAATTTCAGGGGAACTTTTTGTAGATATAAGAGGGGTAAGGCTCTGAGGTTACTTTAAACTTTCGTTACTGACAGGGGAAGGGGTGTAGGGGGTTTTAGGGTGTAAGGGGGTGGAGCAGACTGAGTTGACTAAGTACCATGCAAGTCTCCAACGCGCTATCAGTGAGAAGTCTGAAATCTAACTATTTCGTTTTGTTGTGCTGTGCTTTTCACTGTGTCCTAGTATATAATAGGCAAATACCGGTATATATATCCATAGCTGTACTTCTTAATTACTATGTTTCCACATCATTACAAAGTATTGTCAAATCTCTGTGGTTTGCCACCATAAATAATTGGCGACAAGGGCATATATTTCCATGACTCAAAGTTTATCGCCGTTGGTTAAACCAGCCCACAGAGGCAGTTGCAGTCAATTAAGTGCTGTTAAGTGCAATTTAGCCAACCAGCATTGCAGGCTGTCTTTATTATTATTTTCTTATATTGTGGAATAAATATATGAAAAAATATCACAGAGCTGTTGGCTAGCTAGGGGAGCTTTGTGGTGACAAAGAATTTTAGTAGCACATTGGCTATGATTCAATAAATTATAATATTTATTATTAGTTAGTAATAAACAATAATAAGAAACAAACCAAGTGAATTTTTACAAAAGGAAAAATACTACCATTTGTTTGTCATTACTGCAATAATTAATTACCATCATTCGTTTCAAGCCATTTGTCTTGTTTCATAAATAACAGTGTAATAAACCACAAACAAGCCCCGTTAGCAAAATGTTGTAGTAGTTTTGCACCTTCTACTACAACACTACGGTATCACTCCGAAACTGTTTGTTATAATTCGGAGTCCACTCCAAATGAACGTTATCAACTGCACGGGGTCCTCGACCCAAAGACACAATAACTGAGTTACACGAATAATATTTTATTAACTAACTCCATTTAGCAATATAATACAAGATGCTTAGCAAGATCTTCAAGATTTCTGCCTCAAATGCACAAAAAAAGCTCCTTTTATAGGAGAAACCGAGGAACGTTCACCCCCTTATTAGGGTGAACCAATCATACAATGTAACAGTAAAAATACAAAAATCAAAACATACAATACAAGTTTGTACACAAAGTCAGCCAATGATATCAGTGAGCGCATGTCAAAATGTGCTGGGCATCTTTTTCCGCTCTTTTTCCTACCTTAGCATTCTTCCACTCCTTATTAGAGCATCTTGGTATTTTTCCACTCCTTATTAGGGCATGCAGCTTTTAGTCTGTCCTCCAAGCTATCGTACTCTGCTCAGCAACTTTCTGAGGTGGGCATCCAGCCCTATAGGCCCCAGACTAACTATTCCTACTATTTCTGATACAGGCCCGGGGTAGCTGACCCGGGTTGGACCCGGGGTAACCCGGGGTAAGTTATGTATGATATATAGGGCCTACACAGGGTTTATACAGGGCCGAGGTCCTCGGTATCAATTTTCGTGGGGGAATTTGTACTGAGGCGGAAGGGAAAGGGATCAGGGGGTTATGTCTACTTATTGATTGACAAAACAAGGGGTGGAGGTGGGTCTGGGGGTGGGGGGGGGGAGCTGGGAGGGGGGCTGGGGGGCTGACTGTATCATGCAAATGCCTCACATACCCCGCTTCATTAGAGACATAGTCTCTAATTACACGCATTCCGATCATCGCTAGTGTGGGTGGTTCCGGGGAAATGGGGGGAGGAAGAGGAAAGATGTTTTCTCAGGGGTATTAGCTTATGCCAGGTGGGGGCAGTAGGGCTCGTCATTCTAGTCTGCTGGTGGTGACTTCTGGTAGGTAGGGGTACTGTAGGGGGTTTCTCAGACAGTGGCTATAGCTCGCGTGTATGGAAGGGGATGGGGGAATAGGGGAGGATTGCTGAGTTGCCTCTGGTTGATAATGTTTAGAGGGGAAGGTCTGGAAACTCTTGCTCAAGGAAAGAGCTGGCTCTCAAAGGGTTGGCTTTGCAGGTTCTCCATAAGTCTCATCCTGTAGAACCCATCTACAATCAGTCAGGTTTGTTTCTTTTGGACTAAAACACGTAGTAGGCTCCGCGGTGGGTACGTCCAGTAACTGGTCCTCCTGGACACTAAAAGGGGGGGGGGGGGGTGGTACTCAGCTAGGCTGGCTTCCAGTAACAGATCACTGTCGTCTTCTTCTACTTGTAGATAGGAATTAGTGCTTTCAGCCGTCATGCTGATTAAATAGGCATTCAGTAGCTGCAGCAGACAAGCAGTCTGTTCAGTGTGAGTGGCAAAGGAAGAAAGGACTGAATTTATTTTGTCATTTGGCTGTAAACTGGTTTGTACTGGTTTGTGGGGGTGGCCTGGCATTGTAGTGGGGGAAACTGGAGGGGTCTTTAGCGGATCTGCAGGCAGCGGAAAATCAGGGGTGGTTGTGGAGATTTGGTGTGGGGATAGTGCAAACTCAGGCAAGTCGTTCAAGACTACACATGGAGGCGTGGGGTCCTCAGGCTTAGTGGTAAATGCCTTTACTTCTGCCAGCAACCTCAATTTCTTGCAGTATTGTTCCCTCCTAACTGATTCATTCTTTGCAGCCACCTGGTGGCACCAGGGCTCACCATAATAATGGGGGGGGGGGGGTCCCACATTTCACCTAGGGCAACCTATAGTTGCTGGGGCTATGGCAGGGGGCGTGTGACAAGGGGGGACAACTTCTGTGTTTGTTGTACAGCCTCCAGTTCGGCCAGTTCTTGTTAGATTTGGACGATTTTTGCTGGAGGTGCTGGGGGAGGGGTTGGTCTCCTCTCCAGGTTGCGGTGGACTAGGTTCTGCTCTTTGTTCAACAAATGGCATTGGGGGGAGGGAAATGCCAAGGGGAGGTCTTGGGGCAAGGGTAGCTCCAGGAGGGGGAGGGGTACGTCTTGGAGGGGTGGTGGGAGACTTCTTAGCCTCCCGGGAGCAGCACCACGCATATTCGAGCGGCGAGCTGGCTCTAGGGCTGCAGGAGCTTGTCCATAGGGCTCCAGGCAAACTGTATCATGTAAATCTCTCGTAATATGAACACATACAAGCTAACGATGCCATGCGGTTACAATGGATAGTTTTTGGCTTCTTGTTTTATTACGCTTGCCTGGTTTTAACGCTTTTGGTGAAATTATCGTTTTCAACTGCGATAAACATCTGGAAATTGGCTTAGTGCCAATTTTTTGCTTTCAGAGAGCGACAAATGTTTTTCGACAAGTGACTCAGATAAATTTATCAACAATGGTATTTCTAACAGGAGTTTACCTTTATCGCCGGCAGTATAGTCAATTTTTCATAATATGAAAACGTATTAATTAGTCTGGCAGGTTGCATTAATAGTATTTCTGTCCTGAATTTGGCAGAGCACAGTGCTACCTGTTAGATCATGGTAGTTGATGGGGAAGTACACATCATCTTTGGTAGCACTTTCTTTGGTAGAATCCAGCGCGGTACAGTTTGGTACCATTTGGATTTGGTGTTGCAACGGTGTGTAGTAGTATTGGACAGACAATAGTCTTGCCCTAATGTCTCCGATACACTCTATACTAGCTATTTGGTGAAGGTCGGGCATAAATTTTCTACAATATTTTCTCACAAAAATTTTGGACTACATGACAATTTTGTTGTGTCACTAAAACAGCAGTTTGCTTCACTTTATTTAAAGGCTACTTACATGCACCAAGTCATAATTTATACCATTACTCACCTGTACACGTTTAATGTATAGAGTCACAGAGATGCCCTGGTATTGTTATAGGAACGGCTCGGCAGACTAAAACTTTCCACTAGTAGAGCTACGCAAGTAGTGCAGTTTACTTCGAGCTCCTTAGTTTTACTGAATAGCAACATTCACTGTGGAATGTTCTTTAAACCGTCAGTGAACTTTATTATGGGATTGTTGTAAAGGCCCACTGTGTATTGAGAACTGAGCCATTTCCTTATCATTAGCATTCATCATTGATAAACAGAGGCTTACGCATTCATTCTCTAAGCAATGAATGGTTGTTATTAGTTGAATATATAGGCTCACGTGTCATAGGGAATGAATAACATGAACTTTCTAAGAAACATAGCGTCGCAGCTTTTGTTTGTTACTACAAACAAACAATCATGCAACTGATATCACAAATATTTCTGGCTAGTTGCATATTGCGAAGAGTATTGAGTCATTTTGTTTTGTTGTTTTTGATATAAATTAACAATATCGGAAGCCGTTCTTCCTGGTAACTTATCTAGAATATTGATTTTCTCACAAGTGCTCTTTCTCTAAAACTTTTAACGCTTTGATGTTACAAAAGCACTCATGAGATGAACCATGAAGTAAGGACTAAAACACTAGATAATAAACTTCACATGCATATTACTATAATAACGCCATATGTTTTATTTGGTTTTTATTATCTTCAAAGTTGAATGATTGGTGCTTTTTCAACTATGATACAAACTATTGAGATCTGTAAATTTTTGTAAGATTTTATTGTCAAATTGAATGTCGGTGGTGAGATGATTTGTTTTTGATTTCACACCGCACTGGCAGATGGTACTAGAGCTGTATCTGCCAGTTGACTCAGTAAATCTTAGAGTTGTGTAATACACTGCTGTCGTATGTATCCTGGTTTCGCTGTCACTTGGATACATGGTGAATACTCTTTTCACTAGAACAAATAAGTGACAACTGTGTCACAAAAATGGCTGACAAGTTTCAGCCAATTTTTGTTTTTGTAGTCATAAAACAATACAGTTAAAATACGAGTTTATCAAAAGAAGTAACCTCTGCAGTAGCAAGCATTCGTTTTGATGTTTGGTTTATGCAAACTAATAGCGTTACATTATAAGAGTAAACTTAGGGAGAGTGTAATTTCAAGCCAGCATCATTGCACAATATTGCTTATTACAAGTCGCTCTGCATTTCATGCTGTCAAATGAAGTAAAGTAGAATCAGTTTCTTCAAAAATTATTGTTAACTTCTAATTCAAAATATAAAACAATAACTCTAAAGTTATTGTTTTTAAAATCCGGTCTGCTCACAAGTTCATAGAGGTATTTTTGCAGTCAACAGAATTGTTTTGACACATTATAAACTGGTTTTACAAGTCTCGCTATTCACTGGTACTTTAAAGCAATTGCAATTTTATTAACAATCTGACACATAAATACTACGTGAGATGACAGGTTCACTTCGAAAAAATCCTAGTTTTTGAGTTTTGCAAAATTTGGATGCGTGTTACGAAAGGCTAGAAAGGAGCGCTTCAAAGGAATTTTAGTCTGTAGCAAGCGCTGAATTGTTGATTAGCGTAAGGAAAATTTTTCACATACAACAGCTTTTGTGCAATTTCACTGCTTTTTTACCAATGAGGGATCAAAACGCATCATTTAAAATCAAACAAGGCACACTGCGTCCTACCTTTCTCTTTTGCAGGTGCGATATTTCACAGTTACTCACTGACTATGCACTCAAAGGTGACATTAACCTTTTCGTGATTGGGAAATTTGATGGTGTTTCACACGAATCATGCAGAAAACACCTTCCCACCTTCCCTTTTCAATAATTGATAGGATGATCTGATACTATAGTACTATTTGAGCCTACAACAAAAAATAGTCTATATCTATGAAAAAAAAACTATCTATAATTTGTGTGTATCTATATGTTTGCGAAGTACCGTACCCAAACATATAGGTCTTCACCAAGCTTTTGGTATTTGAGCACTAATATCTGATATAGAGCCCTCTAAGGGTTGTTATTGGCTGCTGAGGTCTTTAGTCGATAATTCAATCCTCTGGCTATGGCGGCCATTTTTTTCCAGTCTGGGATACCAACCCAGGGATGGTGCAGTGCCAACACTGTGCTGGTATTGTGCTGGTACTTGGCTGGTACTTGGCCGGTACTTGGCCGGCACTTGGCCGGCACTTGGCCGGCACTTGGCCGGCACTTGGCCGGCACTTGGCCGGCACTTGGCCGGCACTTGGCCGGCACTTGGCCGGCACTTGGCCGGCACTTGGCCGGCACTTGGCCGGCACTTGGCCGGCACTTGGCCGGTACTTGGCCGGTACTTGGCCGGTACTTGGCCGGTACTTGGCCGGTACTTGGCCGGTACTTGGCCGGTACTTGGCCGGTACTTGGCCGGTACTTGGCTTGGCTGCCCTACATTGGGTGACAACTCTGCCGGCTCATTATGTGGCTTGTCCTAGTGATGCTAGATGGTGATCAGAAATAAGTTTATGACACACTTGACGAGAAAGAGCTCCACTAAAAGCCATCATAGTATACTCTTCCCAATAGTACTGCGCTTCATTTACCTTTCGATTTCAGTTGAAATAGCGATATAACTTGATTGAACCTCCTTTCAGTTTTATACAGACTTGATAACGTTATTTTAATTATGAAGAGTCTAAAGTCATCTTACAACTATGTTTTATTGCTCAATACAGAAATGAATTGGATGAGCTCACTTCTGGCTCATGTTTGTTTGTCAACTAGACAAAACTGATGCAGCAATTTTTGAATGTCACTTTTATAACATGCCAATATGCCGTTCTAGGAAAGTTAGCGGTATAAGTATAAGATAAGTAGAAAGTGTGGGGTGGGAAGGAAAACAAGTACGGTGGAATCACTTTATGGGAATAACAGGGAAACCATTAGATGGTAGCCACGCAGGACAGGAAGCTGAAGAGTGGCGTGTTAGAGACAGCAAAGAAAGCAACTACACAAACAAAATACTTTCTTTGTCAATCAGCCATTTGTATTACAACATGCAAAATATAAGTTCCCAGTGAATAATTGATTTACCATAAATCAACTTTACATTATTCCAAAACATTCTCTCATTATCGAATAAAATAATAAAGTTATACAAAATGGTCTGTATTTCTCTTGTCTAATACATTTATCTAAAAATAGGCCATTGAACAACTGAATGCTTCGCAGTCTGAATTTTCATTTCACCCCTTGATACAGTAGGTTCGTTGCACGGTTAAAAACAAAATACCAGTTTTCATGTATGCATATAATGAGCAAGGCTAAGTACACTGTTAGTATTTGGCACAGTTTAACATGAACTAATGGCAGGAATATCGAATGACATAAGCAGTTAAACATTGCTTGTTATGTACGGCGAATTTTTCATTGCTTCATCATAGCTGGGAGGTGGAGCGTAACTCAAATTAATTTCACCGCTATAAGCTGTTGGCAAGGTTGGGTTCATCGTTGAAGTATTGGTTGTTGTTGCTGTCCTTGTTCTTGGTTGACCTATGAAACACAAGTTAGATTTTTAAAGACATTTCTATCCAGGAAAGTAACTTGAAATGAATATCGTGTCTTTAATAAAACTTGTGGCAAACATATAAAAAAATCAACATTTGCTAAAAAATTTAAAGGCAAAGCTTATACACAGGTTTGTAAAACTAATTTGAGGAGACAGCGCTACAGAGTGTGAAAATTATTTTGGAATTATTGAGTCAATCTGTAGATTAATAGTGAAAGATGTTGACGAAAAGCCTGGTTTTTGAACAAAACTCCCTCAATTAAATTATTCTATTCAAGCAGGCTAGTTGATGACTGTTAGTTACTTTTTTTATAAAAAAATGACTGTTGAATAGTGGCTTTTTACTATGATCCCTAGATTTTCTGTGAAGCTGCGCACACATTAGAGCATTTTTTGAAAGAAAATATCTGCGTGTTTTAGTAAGATCTTATTCCGCTAGTAACCATGTGCAAGGTGGACCTAGTTTCAGTCAAAAAGTTTCTCCTTTTCTTCACAAAGCTCCATAAATTTGGTTTCGAGCATAAGCATGACATTATTTATGATATTTTCTATGAATATTGATTAGTTATTTTATGCTCTACCATATTTACGGTTTTTGTCAGTTGTTGTTGTGCTAATATTAAATATTTATCGTCAATCCCTGTTTTTTGCATTCTAAAGTTATTTATGATCTATTCAGTTTTGACAATATTTTTCAACTAATGGATAATGCTGTAGTCTTAAGCATACGGCTGTCAATAAACCATATTGAAATAAGATTGGTGAGTAGAGTTTTTTTAATCACCTTGATGGGTTACAATTCATAATTTTCATTATTAAGAGTAATTTTCGACCTGTTTGCCAAACAAAGTGAAAAAAATAATAGCTGTTCATATTGTAATGGATTCCGGTCTGTTATCACGGACATCCACTAATCTCGAGTATTCTACCTCTCTCCAGAGGGGATACTGTACTGACCGACAGTGACAACTGTGTAGGGCAACCGAATTACCCGGTAAGGCAAGAGCCCATGGCTCAAACAAACAGCACCGTGTAGTGTCTGTAATAATGGCTTTATTCTCTAAGCTGTCCTGAGGGTAATTATTCCTCTAGGGTTTAGCAATATAAGAGTATATGCCATGGCAACATTGTAATGAATGCAAAGAGTAACAGTGTGTGCTCTCCCTTTATAGGAGAGCTGATAAGCACAAAACATATAACAATCAATACACAGGAAGCAGATTAGCCAATACAATTGATTATATAAATAACAAGCCAATCAACAATGCAGTATGTTTAATTAAGGGAGGTGCCAAGTGGCTAAGGGCGGAGTCCTTTCTCCTTATTGTCCAATGAGTAGTCCTGCAAGGCTCCCAGGCTGTATGTAGAGTTGGGTCCATGGAGTTGGTAATCTAAGGGTAAGTACTTCCTGTTCTCGACCTTGACTAAGCTCCTACACACTTTTGAGGATCCTCATCTATGTCGGCCATCTTGTGCCGGCCCAGTACAGCTATACCGGGTTGGTAGGGGTCAATACGGGCCCTGCAGGGGTCACTACCGGCCCTTTTCACTATGCCACCGGCACAGTAGGACTTTCCACCCAAACAGCTGTTAACCGAACGCTGTGGGTGAAAGTCTAGCGCATTGTCTCGCAAGGTTCTAGAGTAAACAACCTGTTCACTACTAGTGTGCATCAAAATCTACCACATACCTCTCTCCATTAAAGTCATAGCCTGGCTTTAATAAAAGAATATCAAGAGCAGATATGTGTGGGGGTAACTACCATACCCAGATTATACATTTGATTATATATATAGTCGAGTGCTATGCCATGAGATGACATAGCACCTCTCTCCAGAGAAGGTCGCCCTTGCAGGTGACCTCCCATAACTCAACTCCTCCTGAATCATAGGGGAAGCTAGTAATCAGCTCCTTTTCCTCCTCTACGGGAGGGCTTGATGCTTGTACCAATCGTATGGTAAGCTTGGGCGTCACGTTCATTTGTGAGCGTGAGTCTACAGCAACACATGCATTACCAGTTTTATGCAACATGTCCATGGGCTGCCTATAGTGCAGCGGGGCTTGCTGTACCATAGCGCCATGTATGGGTGTGAGCAGTGGCCCTGGAAGTTCTAGTGCTGGCAGAACCTTCCTTATCTCAACTTTAGGAGACCGCCGTTCCTTTTCTAAGGAAAGCCAGCGCCTTCTCTATTCTTCCCATTGTACCGTGGGGGTGCAAGCAACATCCCGGGCCGGGGTGTGGTGCACTGTGCTGTGTGGCACTAAGGTTGGTGGTGAAGAGGTCGAGGGACGTTCACCCTTAGTCGCCACCACAGGCTTTCTCTGGCGGTACTGTCTTAAAGGATGACAGCCACCGAGTGCGCTTGCAGTCTCCTGGGACTGGGTTTCCTCGGTACTTGCACTGGCCGAGGCGGTTTCTTCATCAACTACACCTTGGGAGAGGACAGGTTCTTCACCTAACTCAGGGATTTGCATGGTAGGTAGTTCCGTCTCAGTAGAGTTGGGCGTTGGGTAGTTAGGGAGGTATGCATCCGGCAGCAAGTTCTCCTTCACCGTCTTTATCAACGAATGGGGGCCTCTATACAGCTCAGCTGTGGTCATCACCAGTACTTCTGTGTCTGCGCAGTTGGCTGATGGACAATTATCAAGGCCTGCATCCTGCAGCAAATCTGCCTGTTGGTCATCAAGCTCTATGCATTGGTCAGCCGCCATGGCTAATTGGCGGATGGTCCTGTCACTGTCACTGCTAGGTACGAGTGGCTGGTCTGTGCTGCAGAGTAGTTTACAACTTTGTCTCACTCTGCCCGGCTTAACAGGAAGGGTTTGGGTACTGGGAGGTTTTGGCCACTTCTCTAACATCTTTAGACGGTCAGCTACAGTTATTCTGTTACCTGGAGGTTGTCGGGGAGTTCTTCGGGGTAGTCTATTCTTCTTTGTAGGGGTTGGATGGCTGAAGGGTGACTGCCTCTTTCCAGCGATGGGGGTCTCCTCTCTCCATCGCATGGGTGTAGCCAACGGGGGGGAAAACACTGTTTTGCCTCTAGCTTCTACAGTTGTTGTCCGATCCGGCTCAAATCTTTTGCCATCTGCCTGTGGCGGGGGGCTATTCACAGCCTGGTACATTCCACCTGTATTTCTCTCTACAGCGGGTGGTTGTATGGGGACGTCCTCTTCTTCAGGGGTGTAAGGGGGGTTTTCCATCAGCTCTGCTTGTGCTAGATGGACACTATCATTAAGTGGCCGCCCGTGCTTGTCCGTGCAAGGTAACACATGTCCGTCAATGATGACATGGGAGTCTGGAAACCCTAGGGCACACTCGTGTAAGGTGAGGAATGGCATGCCAATTATAGCATCTTCATTAATGTCACTAATGACGAAGTTAACGCTCGTTCTCAGTCTACGAAGCTGCAAGTTTACTTGCAGGGTACCGTAAAAGGGAATCCTAGATCCGTCAGCCATGAGTCCATGCGCCTCGCTGCGTTGCAGCGTGTCCTCCACTGACTGTGGCAATTGCTGATACAGATGCTTCGACAACAAGTTGGTTGTGCAGCCTGTGTCAATCAACAGGGAGGCTGGTCTACCGGCTAACCTTCCAGCCAGGAAGTAGCTGGCCTGGTAAGGTCGCTCCAGCGGTGGCGCTGCCATTTGTGTTCTCCTGGGGGTTTGTCCACTCTCTCCTAGAGTTACAGGACTATAAGGGGGTTGGCGAGCTTTCCGGCTACTGTCAGTCTTTGTTCTCCTGCGGGGTTGTCCACTCTTTCCTAGAGTTACAGGACTATAAGGGGGTTGGTGAGCTTTCCGGCTACTGTCAGTCTTTGTTCTCCTGGGGGTTTGTCCACTCTCTCCTAGAGTTACAGGACTATAAGGGGGTTGGTGAGCAATCCGGCTACTGTCAGTCTGTGTTCTCCTGGGGGGTTGTCCACTCTTTCCTAGAGTTACAGGACTAAAATGGGGTTGTCGAGCTGTCCGGCTGTCCTCAGCGGGCGTCTGTGCTCTCTTGGGGGGTTGCCCACTCTTTCCTAGAGTTCCAGGACTGTATGGGGTATCAGGAGTTGTCCAGCTGCAGTCAACGGGTGTTGATGCCCTCTTGGGGGGTTGCCCACTCTCTCCTAGAGTTCCATGACTGTATGGGGTATCAGGAGTTGTCCAGCTGCAGTCAACGGGTGTTGATGCTCTCTTGGGGGGTTGTCCACTCTCTCCTAGAGTTCCAGGACTGTACGGGGCATCAGGAGTTGTTTGGCTTGCCCAGCGGTGGTTGGTTGCTGTCGGTTGTGTCTTGGGGGGGTTGTCCACTCTCTCCTAGAGTTCAAGGACTATAAGGGGTTGTGGGTGTGGTCCGGCTTGCCCAGCTGCAGTCAGCTGCCGGTGGCGCTACTGCGGGCGCCAGCCGTTTCCCGTCTGTCTGGGGTTGTTTGTAAAGTGAACTGTTCGCTGAGTGTGGGGGCAGGTGCCGATCATGTGGCCTTGTTGCCCGCAGCCCCAGCAGCGTGTTACAGGCGCTGTCTCCAACTGTGGAGAGGGAGCCGCTTGTCTTGCCGCTCTCAGCGACCGTAACTCTTCCGTCAAGAGCTTTAGGCTGTCCATGACTGTTGTCATAGGATCCGGTATGGCAGGTGTAGGGGTGTGGTGTGTCTGCTGTACGGCAGTAGCGGTGGAGACACGTTGGGACAGGCCCTTGGCAACCGTCGTCATCCATTCCTCTTCCTCCTCGTTGGCATCCTCCTCCAACATCCGTACATGAGCCTGGCGTTCTTCAAACGGCGTCTTTATCTGCATGTACTCGTTGCCGGCCCTGACTGCTTCAGCTACGTCAACGGGCTGCATGGCCAACAAGTGTCTTTGCAGGTAAGCGTTTCCGACTGTGGTGCTGAAGATATCCAGCATCATCCTCTGCATGGGTCGGTGAGGTAGATAAGCATACGCAACGCGCACTAGATGCTCTACTTCAATTGCATGCTCTTGGAGCGCCGTCTTGTGTTGGCGGCGTAGGCTGGTCAGCCGGGACATAGCTTCCCTTGGTGTTAGTCCAAAACGTGCTCGTAGTGCAGTAAAGATACCCTGCAGATGTGGAGGCTTTCCACATTCCAGTGCTTTACCTCGTAATGCATCTCTCAGGTACAACATGGCCGTGTTCTCTGGCCAATCGTTCATCTCGGCTACCTCCATGAATCTACTGATAAAGTACTCGACGTCTCCTTCGCCGTCGAACTTTGGAGCCTTTAGCCTAGCTGGTGCATTGTCTTGGTTGGGCCGCATCATAGCCGTCAATGCTTTGGTCAATCTGTCAATTGCTGTAGCTTTTGGGTTGCCAGCGGGTGCTCGACCGGCGCTGCGTGCTCTCTGGGTGGCCATTCTTTGCAGATGGAGGAGTGATCTCAACTTAGATCTAAGAAATGGTCAGTACAACTGGATCCCGGGCCGGTATAGGTGAGATCCGGGCTGGTAGCAGTGTTTCCAGTGGCTCTAGCAGATCTAGGGGTTGGCCCAATGGATACTGTGGCAGTATCTGGCACTCCGTTGCTTGCGACAACCGTTACGAAACTTCTTGTACTGCTGCAGGGCGGAGCAAGCTCTACGCGCCTACAGGCAGTAGTGTAGGGACACTGTGAATGGATACAGTGCCGGGGTCACTGTTACCGGCTGAGTAACACTCCAAGCTGAATAACCTTTGGTAGCTGAGTCTGTATAGCTGATACACGTCTCTCTCTTCTTTCTGCACAGTGTTGGTATCTCTATGTCCAGGGCGGAGCGAACTCTACGAGCCTGTAGAAGATACGGTAGCGTCTGTACTGGACTGCTGCAAACAGAGCAAGCTCTACGGTTGATGCAGAAAGCCTTTAGTAGTGGATACTGTGCCGGTATAGCTGCTGCAGGGCGGAGGGCCTCAACGAGCCTGCAGAGAAATCCGGTAGTATCTTGTGTCAATTGCTTCTTCAGATCTACTACTTCGGTAGATCAATTTTCTTCTCCTCTCTCCAGATCTACACCCGGTAGATCACTTCTCCTTCTTCAGTGGTAGCTGGCCTGCAGTGCATTCGCAAGGCCAGAGGGTAGCTTGAAAGAGCACAGCGTGGGAAGGTACCGTTTATGCCACCGCTGCCACCAATGTAATGGTTTCCGGTCTGTTACCACGGACATCCACTAATCTCGAGTATTCTACCTCTCTCCAGAGGGGATACTGTACTGACCGACAGTGACAACTGTGTAGGGCAACCGAATTACCCAGTAAGGCAAGAGCCCATGGCTCAAACAAACAGCACCGTGTAGTGTCTGTAACAATGGCTTTATTCTCTAAGCTGTCCTGAGGGTAATTATTCCTTTAGGGTTTAGCAATATAAGAGTATATGCCATGGCAACATTGTAATGAATGCAAAGAGTAACAGTGTGTGCTCTCCTTTTATAGGAGAGCTGATAAGCACAAAACATATAACAATCAATACACAGGAAGCAGATTAGCCAATACAATTGATTATATAAATAACAAGCCAATCAACAATGCAGTATGTTTAATTAAGGGAGGTGCCAAGTGGCTAAGGGCGGAGTCCTTTCTCCATATTGTCCAATGAGTAGTCCTGCAAGGCTCCCAGGATGTATGTAGAATTGGGTCCATGGAGTTGGTAATCTAAGGGTAAGTACTTCCTGTTCTCGACCTTGACTAAGCTCCTACACACTTTTGAGGATCCTCATCTATGTCGGCCATCTTGTGCCGCCCAGTACAGCTATACTGGGTTGGTAGGGGGCAATACCGGCCCTGCAGGGGTCACTACTGGCCCTTTTCACTATGCCACCGGCACAGTAGGACTTTCCACCCAAACAGCTGTTAACCGAACGCTGTGGGTGAAAGTCTAGCGCATTGTCTCGCAAGGTTCTAGAGTAAACAACCTGTTCACTACTAGTGTGCATCAAAATCTACCACAATATGTCAATACATCACGAAGTGAACAGAACATCAATTTGTAATATTGTAATTAATTAATGAGCTGTTGTAGTTTACCAAACAAATCGTAAAAAAGATAACTCGGAAACTTTAAAATAAACAAGAAAAGATCCAAATTGAAGAGCTATAAACTTGAATAGTTTGTAAAGCTGCCCCTTTAATATTTTTGAATTTTTTTGAGTATATAAAACCGGTCTATGAAAATAAAAAAAGCGAAGTACCTCGTTATAATTTATTCGTTATTCAGTTTCAGTTACGACTTACGAATTATGTAAATAAACGCTTGACGATATTTTTGATCCAGTGAGCTACGTTTTGTTGACCCACAACTTCCAAAAAAATGGTTATTTATTCATATAATTTATTGCCAGTCTGAGTATCTTTATTGCAGCTTGTTCAATAAAGTTAAGTCGGGAATACTCCTATAATGTTGCATCATCTGTTATGTAAATGACAACAAGGATGTTTTACATTGACTTTTGTTGAAACGATTTTGAGAGTCTGCTAAACATCAATTTAGCAGTGTTTAGATGCTAACCGGAGCTGGAAATCAATAAAAAAAATTGCCCGATAAAACATTCACACTAGGCCAATTTAGAATTGAATTAATTTTGGCGTTTAACCTTTCTAATTTTTACCCAGCGTAATATTTGAATATATCAAGCTGTTTGTGAATGTTGTAAAACATATTTAATAGGTCACTAAGTGGAGCAGTTAAAATTATATTTCATTGTTGACATGGATTAGCATTCATATCAGCTTTTACAAGCCTTTAGAATGTTTAAACTCATTACTTGTTACCTGAGGTATTGCTTATATCTCCATTTCTGCTAAGAGATGCTGCTCTTTGGCCAGAGCGTTGCTGGGTTCTTGGTGTGGGAGTACTTTTTTGACAGCTTCAAAAAACAGATATCAATACAATGAATCACATTATCAGTTATATATCTAGTTGAAAATTTTTTTTGACAGTTCCGTAAACAAAATCCAAAACAAACAGTTTTTACTTCACGCAATCAAATAATTTTGTTTAGTTTTGCTTCAACTTTAGGGTTATTCAACTTCAGTTCATTAACATTTTTAATAAATGAGTCACATTTCTATGCACAGGATTTAAAATCAAAAAGAAATAACTTACTCCATTTGAGTTTGGTGAAAAACTGAAGAACCAAAGTATTTTATTTAGACGAAATGCTCATCATGTTTTCATAAAACCAAAAAATGTGTAAAACTATTTGCAAAAGGCCTACATTTTTCCGCACAAAATCAACTAATCAAATTAAATAAAATGGTGATATTAGGTATATTATATATATTAGGTGTAATAGTTACATTAGGCATGTTAGTTACACCAGGGATATTATTTACATTAGGTATGTTAGTTGCATTAGTTATGTTATACACTTTAGGCATATTAGTTACATTAGGTATATCACTTACATCAGGTATATCACTTACATCAGGTATATTAGTTACATCAGGTATATTAGTTACATCAGGTGTATTAGTTACTTAAATTATATTAGTTAAATTAGGTATATTAGTTGCATCAGGTATACATGAGTTACATTGAGTACATCAGTTACTTTAGATATCTTAGTTACATTAGGGGTGTTAGGCACTTTAATAACATTAGTCGCATTAGATATACAACCTATGCTAGATAATTTAATTACATCGGATACATTGGTTACATCAGGTATATTAATCACATTAGCCCATTAGTTGCATTAGGTATATTAGTCACATTACATTTAATAGATACGTTAGATATATTACGTGTATTAGGCAAATTAGTCACATTAAGTATCTTTATTAAATTAGATATTATAGTCACATCAGGTGGATTTGTCACATTAGGAGTATTGGTTATATTAGGAGTATTAGTTACATTAGGAGTATTAGTTACATTAGGAGTATTAGTTATATTAGGAGTATTATTCACATTAAACAAGCTGGTTACAATGGAAAAGTTGGTCACAATGGACCGTCATTTTGAGATTGCTGTTTTGTAAAAATGTGTTACCTTAAGCTTTTATGGAAAAATAATTGACAGCTTGGTCACCCCAAACAGTTTGGTAGACTAAGCTCATTTTTAGTATTTAACCTTTAACTTACCATTTACAGACTCTTGCACAGGCTACTAGAATAGCCACAAGTACAATAGCTGAAATCAGTCCACCAATAACTACAATACAAACGAAACCAGTAACAAAATACAACAATCAGCTTGTATGTGTTAGGTAGTCGCTGGTGTTTGTTTACCAACTTGTTAGTTCATGTACAATAATTTATAGCCACAGCAACTAAACCAAACTCACTTGCGGGTATGTTAACATTTCTAGAGCTAGAGTTGCTTTGATTATTGTATCCAAAACTTGTTGTCCTTCTGTTCCAGTACGGTGTTGTGGTGCTGGTTGGATAGCTTGGATCTTCCATGCACTCTATAGACACCGCACCGCTTCCTGTAATTTATGTCAGTCAGTTAGCAAAGTGTAACTCTCATAAATGTTAGTATCCTCACTCGGAGAATTTTGAGACTTTTGTAAACTGAGGTTATGTAGTGGATCTTTGGGGGCTTCTAATCCATCAGCTGAGTGCTGTGACCAGCAAACTTGTTGTTTGCTGGCACAGGGAAGTCGGTGGCGTTTCGATGGTATGCTGCTACCATTTACCTTTCAATTAGAGGTAGCAACAGACCGGTACTAGAATGTTCGGTCAGAATGAGAAGTGAAGGAGTGTTCTCAACTTCACAACTAGTATAGACTCCTCGGCACAGACTCATAACTCAGAGCTTTAGAGTAGTATGCATTTATTCTTGTAAAGAATACGAGTACAAGCCCCAATACAAACTGATTAGATATGGCAAAAGCTTCGCTGTTTATAGGCAGAGCACAGGAAGTAACAAAGGGCAATGGCCAATGACACAGAAGTAAGGCATAATACAGCAAATAGACAATCAAATAAAAATACAAGCTAATGAGATCAGGCTTACAGGATTAAATATAAGTTGCACCCAGAAGTAGTAGGCGGAGTGATCGGCTACTTGGCCAGTCAAAAGCGGTTCCAGTTCCTGTATTTAATGTCTTGGTCTTTATAGGCTTAGTTCCTTGCTTTCCCCAGATGTAAGGGTAGGTATCTTAGAAATATGGTCTTCTGCCTCCTCTAGGGAAATTTCCAGATACCAGGCTATGATGAGTCACTTCCTGCCGGCCGGGTATGGCTCCAACAGAGTCGGTACTGACTTACAGAGAGTTGATTCAGGGTCGGTATAGTACCGATGCAAGGCCAGCACCCTACCAATGCAGGCCTGGTCAATCCGATATGATTTACTACCGGTGTTTTAGCCATCTATTGCCAAAACATCGGCTAGACATCTGCGCAGGTGTGGGTTTAATGAAAATCGACCACAGCAGAATAAACCTTTTTGTAGAAAAAGCAGAAAGTTTTAACGGTTGAAGTAGAAATCCTCAACAGTTTGATACAATATTACTTTACAATAATATTACAAAAGAAACCACAAACCTGGGTAGATACCAAACCATGCACCTCTTCTGGAATTTACATAGTCAGAGACAAATCTAAATCCCCCCGATGAACTCTTATAGAAATTTTTGAACAATCCGCCGTTTGGAAATGTGACGTTGCAGTACTTCTGCTGTACATAATCTGAAACATCAAATACATACATTAAGTTCGAACTAGCCAGAACTCACTGTCTCAGTTTGGTATAGTTGGCAAGGGAACAGCAATCAGTGAACATGCTATTGCTAATGTTTCATATCAGCTTTTCAAGCAATTTCTGAATTTACAGAGTTTTCTGTTAACATTCTATTCTTCTCAACAATTTGAGAACTTTAACTACCCAGTGGGCAGTAATACATAAGTAGTAATATATGAGCAGATCTCCCTACCAAGTGTTTTTTTGTGGATCTGATCTTGGAGTGGGGCAATGGGTTATGGCGTTGAATGAATTCGCCGAGTTTATATTGTATTTTATTTGAGGGGCATTTGAATGGCATTTGAGTGGCATTTAAGTGGCATTTGAGTTTTGATTATTTTTTTACTTGATTTGAACTTATATGACATATAGATTTTGAATGTATGGCATTCAAGTTTTGATAATTTTTTTACATAACTATATACATACTTGAGAGAAAGAAAGAGATAGAGGAGAGAGAGGGAGGAGAGAGGGAGAGAGAGAGGAGAGAGAGATTTTTTAGTTTTCTATACATTCATGTATATATGGTTAATTATGTACGTATTTATGGGTATATTTATATCTACATAGAGAGAGGAGATATATCTACATTGAATAAATATTTTGATCAAAAATGAAACATTATATGATTATATACCTGATTACATAATAAGTAGGGAAAATCTTCCTATATAATATAGCTAGAGTCAGTAAATACTAAGTTATACAAAGCAATACAACTTGTAATGACAATCAATGCATTCATACATACATACATACATACATACATACATATGGTATCTTGAGAGAGAAAGAGAGAGAGGAGAGAGAAATCTTTTAGTTTTCTAGCAATTAATGTATATATGGTCAATTATGTGCATATTTATGGGTATATTTATATCTACATAGAGAGAGAGAAGAGAGGAGATATATCTAAATTGAATTAATACATTGATTAAAAATGAATCATTATATGATTATATACATTTATTACATAATAAGTAAGGAAAATCTCCCCATATAATATAGCTAGAGTCAGTAAATACTAAGTAATACAAAGCACTACAACTTGTAATAAATACAAAGTAGTAACAGTTAATGCATAGTTTGTTCCTTTACAATGATGTCTTTGATGTAGTGATGTTATATCTTAGGAAGGAAGACTTCTGTTCTATGTGCTTTTAATTTCGTAATGAACTAAAATAAAAAAGTTATGCATTAGTATAGAATGATTAAGCAAAAATGTAAAATAATTACATGAATTTGAATTATAGTTCTAGTTACATTGGATAGTTTACATTATTAGAAAAGGGAAATAACTCACCAAGTTACATTGTTCAACTTGTTCTTTCTTGAGCATTATTTTCACCAAGTGTTTTTGATTCTCTTTCATCTATCTAAAACAATTACCATGAAAATGTATATATTCAGCATTTTGTTGTAAAAAATACACTAATTACATCAAAAAAGTCCTTTTTTCACCTAGAAAATGTATATGTTCAGCATTTTTGTTGTAAAAAAATACACTATTTACACCAAAAAAGTCCTTTTTTTCCCTGAAAAATGTATATATTCAGCATTTTGTTGTAAAAAAATACACTAATTTCACCAAAAAAGTCCTTTTTTCACTTGTAAAATGTATATATTCAGCATTTTGTTTAATTTATGGTAAAAATTAGTAAAACTCACCTATAGTGATATGATAGCCTTGAGTTATAGATTAGCTTCTTGAGCTCTTGTTCTGGACAGTTTTCTTTTTCAGCATCATCGAAGTAGAATCCATGTAGTTTGAGTCTTCATTGGTTTGGTATCATCTAAGCAGGAGAGAAAGTAATGTTGTGTAACATTGAGTCTTCATTGGTTTGCTATCATCTTATCTTCAAAATCCATGTTATTTGAGTCTTCATTGGTTTGCCATCATCTAAGTAGGTGGTAGATCTTGAAAGGAATTTTTGCTGTGTTGGAGAAGTATGCTGTCTTCAAAACTCATGTAGTTTGAGTCTTCATTGGTTTGGTATCATCTAAGTAGGTGGTAGATCTTGAAAGGAATTCTTGCTGTGTTGGAGAAGTATGCTGTCTTCAAAATTCATGTAGTTTGAGTCTTCATTGGTTTGATATGATCTAAGTAGGTGGTAGATCTTGAAAGGAATTCTTGTGAAAGGAATTTTTGCTGTGTTGGAGAAGTATGCTGTCTTCAAAACTCATGTAGTTTGAGTCTTCATTGGTTTGGTATCATCTAAGTAGGTGGTAGATCTTGAAAGGAATTCTTGCTGTGTTGGAGAAGTATGCTGTCTTCAAAATTCATGTAGTTTGAGTCTTCATTGGTTTGATATGATCTAAGTAGGTGGTAGATCTTGAAAGGAATTCTTGCTGTGTTGGAGAAGTGTGCTGTCTTCAAAATTGATGTAGTTTGAGTCTTCATTGGTTTGGCATCATCTAAGTAGGTGGTAGATCTTGAAAGGAATTCTTGCTGTGTTGGAGAAGTATGCTGTCTTCAAAACTCATGTAGTTTGAGTCTTCATTGGTTTGGTATCATCTAAGTAGGTGGTAGATCTTGAAAGGAATTCTTGCTGTGTTGGAGAAGTATGCTGTCTTCAAAATTCATGTAGTTTGAGTCTTCATTGGTTTTCAAAACTCATGTAGTTTGAGTCTTCATTGGTTTGGTATCATCTAAGTAGGTGGTAGATCTTGAAAGGAATTCTTGCTGTGTTGGAGAAGTATGCTGTCTTCAAAATTCATGTAGTTTGAGTCTTCATTGGTTTGATATGATCTAAGTAGGTGGTAGATCTTGAAAGGAATTCTTGCTGTGTTGGAGAAGTGTGCTGTCTTCAAAATTGATGTAGTTTGAGTCTTCATTGGTTTGGCATCATCTAAGTAGGTGGTAGATCTTAAAAGGAATTCTTGCTGTGTTGGAGAAGTATGCTGTCTTCAAAACTCATGTAGTTTGAGTCTTCATTGGTTTGGTATCATCTAAGTAGGTGGTAGATCTTGAAAGGAATTCTTGCTGTGTTGGAGAAGTATGCTGTCTTCAAAATTCATGTAGTTTGAGTCTTCATTGGTTTGATATCATCTAAGTAGGTGGTAGATCTTGAAAGGAATTCTTGCTGTGTTGGAGAAGTGTGCTGTCTTCAAAATTGATGTAGTTTGAGTCTTCATTGGTTTGGCATCATCTAAGTAGGTGGTAGATCTTGAAAGGAATTCTTGCTGTGTTGGAGAAGTATGCTGTCTTCAAAACTCATGTAGTTTGAGTCTTCATTGGTTTGGTATCATCTAAGTAGGTGGTAGATCTTGAAAGGAATTCTTGCTGTGTTGGAGAAGTATGCTGTCTTCAAAATTCATGTAGTTTGAGTCTTCATTGGTTTTCAAAACTCATGTAGTTTGAGTCTTCAATGGTTTGGTATCATCTAAGTAGGTGGTAGATCTTGAAAGGAATTCTTGCTGTGTTGGAGAAGTATGCTGTCTTCAAAATTCATGTAGTTTGAGTCTTCATTGGTTTGATATGATCTAAGTAGGTGGTAGATCTTGAAAGGAATTCTTGCTGTGTTGGAGAAGTGTGCTGTCTGCAAAATTGATGTAGTTTGAGTCTTCATTGGTTTGGCATCATCTAAGTAGGTGGTAGAACTTGAAAGGAATTGTTGTTGTGTTGGAGAAGTATGCTGTCTTCAAAACTCATGTAGTTTGAGTCTTCATTGGTTTGGTATCATCTAAGTAGGTGGTAGATCTTGAAAGGAATTCTTGCTGTGTTGGAGAAGTATGCTGTCTTCAAAATTCATGTAGTTTGAGTCTTCATTGGTTTGATATGATCTAAGTAGGTGGTAGATCTTGAAAGGAATTCTTGCTGTGTTGGAGAAGTGTGCTGTCTTCAAAATTGATGTAGTTTGAGTCTTCATTGGTTTGGCATCATCTAAGTAGGTGGTAGATCTTGAAAGGAATTCTTGCTGTGTTGGAGGAGTATGCTGTCTTCAAAACTCATGTAGTTTGAGTCTTCATTGGTTTGGTATCATCTAAGTAGGTGGTAGATCTTGAAAGGAATTCTTGCTGTGTTGGAGAAGTGTGCTGTCTGCAAAATTGATGTAGTTTGAGTCTTCATTGGTTTGGCATCATCTAAGTAGGTGGTAGATCTTGAAAGGAATTGTTGTTGTGTTGGAGAAGTATGCTGTCTTCAAAACTCATGTAGTTTGAGTCTTCATTGGTTTGGTATCATCTAAGTAGGTGGTAGATCTTGAAAGGAATTCTTGCTGTGTTGGAGAAGTATGCTGTCTTCAAAATTCATGTAGTTTGAGTCTTCATTGGTTTGATATGATCTAAGTAGGTGGTAGATCTTGAAAGGAATTCTTGCTGTGTTGGAGAAGTGTGCTGTCTTCAAAATTGATGTAGTTTGAGTCTTCATTGGTTTGGCATCATCTAAGTAGGTGGTAGATCTTGAAAGGAATTCTTGCTGTGTTGGAGGAGTATGCTGTCTTCAAAACTCATGTAGTTTGAGTCTTCATTGGTTTGGTATCATCTAAGTAGGTGGTAGATCTTGAAAGGAATTCTTGCTGTGTTGGAGAAGTATGCTGTCTTCAAAATTCATGTAGTTTGAGTCTTCATTGGTTTTCAAAACTCATGTAGTTTGAGTCTTCATTGGTTTGGTATCATCTAAGTAGGTGGTAGATCTTGAAAGGAATTCTTGCTGTGTTGGAGAAGTATGCTGTCTTCAAAACTCATGTAGTTTGAGTCTTCATTGGTTTGATATCATCTAAGTAGGTGGTAGATCTTGAAAGGAATTCTTGCTGTGTTGGAGAAGTGTGCTGTCTTCAAAATTGATGTAGTTTGAGTCTTCATTGGTTTGGCATCATCTAAGTAGGTGGTAGATCTTGAAAGGAATTCTTGCTGTGTTGGAGAAGTATGCTGTCTTCAAAACTCATGTAGTTTGAGTCTTCATTGGTTTGGTATCATCTAAATAGGTGGTAGATCTTGAAAGGAATTCTTGCTGTGTTGGAGAAGTATGCTGTCTTCAAAATTCATGTAGTTTGAGTCTTCATTGGTTTTCAAAACTCATGTAGTTTGAGTCTTCATTGGTTTGGTATCATCTAAGTAGGTGGTAGATCTTGAAAGAAATTCTTGCTGTGTTGGAGAAGTATGCTGTCTTCAAAATTCATGTAGTTTGAGTCTTCATTGGTTTTCAAAACTCATGTAGTTTGAGTCTTCATTGGTTTGGTATCATCTAAGTAGGTGGTAGATCTTGAATGAAATTCTTGCTGTGTTGGAGAAGTGTGCTGTTGGTAGGTCTTAACCAGATGTTTTATAGTCTTTGCTACTGATGCATTTCGTCTCAAACAAGAGTCCAAAGTACACATTGTGTCTACAAAATACAAAAAATTGATTGTTACAATTGATTCATTTATTTTCATTGGCTTTATATACAGCGTTTTGTCTCAAACTAGCATAAAATTTAAAAATAAATAATTAGAGCTTTCTACTAGTGTTAAATAATTATTGATATTGATTAGTTTTTACCTTATCACCGCTTAGAGCCAGATGATTTAATTAACTAAAGACAAATAATTATTTTAGCATCTCTTACCTTGATGGTCTCCTAGTAGCTGTAGTAGATGATGCTTCTCCGCTTACTGTTGAAGAACTGGATGCTTTCTGTGTGAAAACAGTGGCTCTTAAATAGCTAAGGTTGCACTGATAAAACCCTATGAATCAGCATTTTTTCCAATGCTTTCGCGGGAATATAAACTGTTTTTTCGCGTGAATAAAAAACAGTGTTTTCGCGGGAATAAATAATTTATTTTCACGCGAATGGAAACCGTTGCTTTCGCGGGAATACAAATTTTATTTTCACACAAATACAAACCAATGTTTTCGCGGGAATAAATAATTTATTTTCAGGCGAATACAAACCGTTGCTTTCGCGGGAATAAATATTTTATTTTCACACGAATGGTAACTGTTGCTTTCGCGGGAATAAATACTTTATTTTCACGCGAATGGAAACCGTTGCTTTCGCGGGAATAAACATTTTATTTTCAGGCGAATACAAACCATTGCTTTCGCGGGAATAAATAATTTATTTTCAGGCGAATACAAACCGTTGCTTTCGCGGGAATAAACATTTTATGTTCAGACGAATACAAACCGTTGCTTTCGCGGGAATAAACATTTTATTTTCAGGCAAATACAAACCGTTGCTTTCGCGGGAATAAATAATTTATTTTCAGGCGAATACAAACCGTTGCTTTCGCGGGAATAAATAATTTATTTTCACACGAATGGAAACCGTTGCTTTCGCGGGAATAAACATTTTATTTTCAGGTGAATACAAACCGTTGCTTTCGCGGGAATAAATAATTTATTTTCAGGCGAATACAAACCGTTGCTTTCGCGGGAATAAACATTTTATTTTCAGGCAAATACAAACCGTTGCTTTCGCGGGAATAAATAATTTATTTTCAGGCGAATACAAACCGTTGCTTTTGCGGGAATAAATAATTTATTTTCACACGAATGGAAACCGTTGCTTTCGCGGGAATAAACATTTTATTTTCAGGCGAATACAAACCGTTGCTTTCGCGGGAATAAATAATTTATTTTCAGGCGAATACAAACCGTTGCTTTCGCGGGAATAAACATTTTATGTTCAGGCGATTACAAACCGTTGCTTTCGCGGGAATAAACATTTTATTTTCAGGCAAATACAAACCGTTGCTTTCGCGGGAATAAATAATTTATTTTCAGGCGAATACAAACCGTTGCTTTCGCGGGAATAAATAATTTATTTTCACACGAATGGAAACCGTTGCTTTCGCGGGAATAAACATTTTATTTTCAGGCGAATACAAACCGTTGCTTTCGCGGGAATAAATAATTTATTTTCAGGCGAATACAAACCGTTGCTTTCGCGGGAATAAATAACTTATTTTCACACGAATGGAAACCGTTGCTTTCGCGGGAATAAACAGTTTTTATTCCCGCGAAAGCATTGGAAAAAATGCTGATTCATAGGGTTTAATCAGTGCAACTTTAGCTATTTAAGAGCCACTGTTTTCACATAGAAAGCATCCAGTTCTTCAACAGCAAGCGGAGAAGCATCATCTACTACAGCTACTAGGAGAGCATCAAGGTAAGAAACGCTAAAATAATTATTTGTCTTTAGTTAATTAAATCATCTGGCTCTAAGTGGTGATAAGGTAAAAAACAATCAATAATAATTTAACACCAGTAGAAAGCTCTAATTATTTATTTTTAAAATAAATAATAAAAACTTGTGAAAATGAACTGGTAACATTACGTTGACTGAAATAATGCCTAAAACGTCTCGCATAAATTTTGGTCTGACCAAAAATGGACTGAAAACCTTTACCTTTAGAGCGAGTACAAAATTATCGTAACTTGCTATAGCGAATATTCTAAGAAATATTTGTTTTTTCCGTTGCTAACTTGACGTAAATATTTGTAACGGATGTCACATGATCTCAATCGGTTTTTGCCAACTGAATCACTTAGTTACTCGTAAAAATTTGATACTCGCTTGATCTTTTGGTTGATAACAGCAATGTCCCAATTTGGTTTATCGTAAATATTTCAAAAACGGATATCGCGTGATTTCTGTTAGTTTTTTCTACTGAATCGCTTAGTTACTCGTAAACATTTGAAAATCGCTTGACTTTTTCGTTGATAAAACCTGTCGCAAGTATCTATTAACAAATATTACCGTGATTTCGATCAGTTTTCCTTACTAGATTACTTAGTTACTCATCAACATTTTATAATCGCTTTCATTAATCGTCGTTGCAAAGCAATGTTGTATTTGAAAAATATTACTACGATTCCAATCAATTTCCTTACTGAATTACTTAATTACTTGCAGGTATTTCATAATTTCTTTCACTAATATTTACAAAGTAATATTGTAAATACATAATGCAGTAGATGCTAAATTGACACAAATTTCATTTATATGATTCTAAAACTTAACTAATGTAGTTTTTTACCAGAAATAATAATAGTTTTTAAACAAAAATCAAAAATTAACGCTGATTACATGTATGGTAAACATAATAAGTGTAAATATATATAACTAAAAGAAATATTTATGCTCTAGATAGTTTCATACTCACACAAACTGTTTCTTCGCTACTTTATGTATATGTAGATAAAGTCAATGAAAATAAATGAATCAATTGTAACAATCAATTTTTTTGTATTTTGTAGACACAATGCCTACTTTGGACTTCTGTTTGAGACAAAACACAGTAGCAGCAAAGACTATAAAACATCTGGATAAGATCCAATTGAAGTAACTGCAGATAAAAAAGGAAAAACATGTGCTACAGCATACAGAGTGAACAAGGTGTGTGTAGATTATTACTCAGTCTCATTACACTACTATTACTAAGAATTATTGTAGGTGTTGGATAAAGGATTGAGCAGTAATGTTAATAAATTCTAACCATTGTAAATAATACTTCAACTCAAATAAAATTAATGAAAATTGAATGGAATAAAAGAATATTTCACCAAATACCCCTGTTTTCTTTTGGATATATACAAATAGATGAATATCTAGCTTCATCTATTTTTTTCATTTGAGTGCAATTATTTCCCCTCCTCTGTCCTCTTTTCCTCTCTCCTTTCTCTCAAGATACCATATGAGTTCGAATTATGTAAAAAACTATCAATACTTAAATGCCATACATTCATAATGTTTTCTATTGTAGTTATTTCCCAAATACTGTAAATTTTAACCATCTAGAGGTCTAATTTGACGATTTTCCAAGATATTTTATAGTATTCAATATACTTATTATGTAAATAACTAAAAGAAATATTTACGCTCAAGCCTCCTCTCTCTCCTCTCTCCTCTCTCCTCTACCAAATACTCCTCTCTCCTCTCTTGCAGTTATTTCCCAAATACTGTAAATTTTAACCATCTAGAGGGCTAATTTGGTGATTTTCCAACATATTTTATAGCATTCAATATAGTTATTATGTCATAAATGTATATTATTCAATCTAGATATAAATATATCCATAAATATGTACATAATTATCCATATATACATGGTTGTATAAAAAACTAAAAAATACACTACTATTACTAAGAATTGTTGTAGGTGTTGGATAAAGGATTGAGCAGCAATTTTAATAAATTCTAACCATTGTAAATAATACTTCAATTCAAATAAAATTAATGAAAATTGAATGGAATAAAAGAATACTTCACCAAATACCCTAGTTTTCTTGGGGATATATACAAATAGATGAATATCTAGCTTCATCTATTTTTTTCATTTGAGTGCAATTATTTCCCTCCTCTCTCCTCTTTTCCTGTCTCCTTTTTCTCAAGATACCATATGAGTTCAAATTATGTAAAAAACTAGTAATACTTAAATGCCATACATTCATAATGTTTTCTATTGTAGTTATTTCCCAAATACTGTAAATTTTAACCATCTAGAGGTCTAATTTGACAATTTTCCAAGATATTTATGCTCAAGCCCCCTCTCTCTCCTCTCTCCTCCCTCCTCTACCAAATACTCCTCTCTCCTCTCTTGCAGTTATTTCCCAAATACTGTAACTGTAGATTTTAACCATCTAGAGGTCTAATTTGCTGATTTTCCAACATATTTTATAGCATTTAATATACTTATTATGTAATAAATGTATATTATGCAATGTAAATGTAAATATATCCATAAATATGTACATAATTATCCATATATACATGAATGTATAGAAAACTAAAAAGTCTCTCTCCTCTCTCTCCTCTCTCTTCTCTCCTCTCTCTTCTCTCCTCTCTCATCTCTCCTCTCCCCTCTCCCCTCTCTCCTCTCTCTCTCTCAAGTAACCATATGAATTCGAATTATGTAAAAAAATTATCAAACTGTAAATTTTAACCATCTAGAGGTCTAATTCGACAATTTTCCAAGATATTTTATAGTATTCAATATACTTATTATGTAAATAACTAAAATTCAATGTAGATATATCTCCTCTCTCCTCTCTCCTCTCTCTATGTAGATATAAATATAGCCATAAATATGTACATAATTAACCATATATACATGAATGTATAGAAAACTAAAAAAATCTCTCTCCTCTCTCTCTCCTCTCTCTCTCCTCTCTCTCTTTCTCTCAAGATACCATATGTATGTATGTATGCATTGATTGTCATTACAAGTTGTAGTGCTTTGTATTACTTAGTATTTACTGACTCTAGCTATATTATATAGGAAGATTTTCCCTACTTATTATGTAATCAATGTATATAATCATATTATTTCCCAAATACTGTAGATTTTAACCATCTAGAGGTCTAATTTGGTGATTTTCCAACATATTTTATAGCATTTAATATACTTATTATGTAATAAATGTATATTATGCAGTGTAAATGTAAATATAACCATAAATATGTACATAATTATCCATATATACATGAATGTATAGAAAACTAAAAAGTCTCTCTCCTCTTTCTCCTCTCTCCTCTCTCTTCTCTCCTCTCTCATCTCTCCTCTCCCCTCTCCCCTCTCTCCTTTCTCTCTCTCAAGTAACCATATGAATTTGAATTATGTAAAAAATTATCAAAACTTGAATGCTATATGAGTTAGAATTATGTATAGAATTATCAAAACTTAAATGCCATACATTCAAAATCTATATGCCATATAAGTTTAAGTTAAGTAAAAAAATAATCAAAACTCAAATGCCACTTAAATGCCACTTAAATGCCACTCAAATGCCCCTCAAATAAAATACAATATAAACTCGGCGAATTCATCCAACGCCGTAACCCATTGCATAACCCCAGATAATGACCCCACAAAAAAACACTTGGTAGGGAGATCTGCTCATATATTACTACTTACATACTTCAACACTGGCACTTGCGTGGTTTTGCAAAAGTGTGATATGTTCATTTTCCAAGCACAGCACATCGGAGAGCTATAGCTGATTGTGACCAGTTTAAATAGCACTTGATGACCAAGATAAAACTCCTACTACTCCATCATTTTCCATCAAAGTTGATATTTCCTTTTTTATTCGCTTGAAAAAATTCTGAACATTCAACTAAGCAAGCAATAATAAACAACCTGAGAAACTTACTATACAGACTAAAGCCAACATAGTCCCAGCATGACACGGAGGTTTTTGTTTCTAGCTCTGCAAACAAGAGCATGACAGTTGTTGGGTCATTTGTTAGTGGTTTCACATTGCACTGGCAGGTGGTACTAGAGCTGTATTTGCCTGATGGCTCAGTAAACCTTGGAGTGGTGTAATACACTGCTGTCGTATGTATCCTGGTTTCCCAGTAACTTGGACACATTGAAAATACTCTGTACCCTAGAAAGGAATAAATGATATTTGCATCACAAAAATTTCCGATGGGTTTTAAGCCCGTTTCTGCTTTTGTAGTCATAAAACAAATACAATTGAAATACGATTATAATGAAAAGTAAATTTTGCATTACCAAGCATATGTTTGGCTGTTTGGCTCATGCAAATCAAAAACCTAACATTTCATTAGTGTCTGATAAAGATGGTGAACAAGTTATTTTAAATAAGCATAGTTACACCAAGTATTTCATTGCAAGTGCTTTTGCAATTAATACTTACAAATATTCCGTCTAAAACTATGACAAACGCAAAATAAGCTTATCCACTTATGATTTTAAGCTTAACAATACACAGCATAGCTTCAACTTTCGAAACTAGTTTTGATCATTAGTTAATGGAGGTAATGATGCTGTCAGAAGCATTTTTCGATTATCATTAACTGGTTTGAGAAGGTATAACGCTCGATGATACAGTGATGCAGTTATTATTTCATCTTGAACAAATATGTACATATTACGTGAGAAAACTGATTGTTTTTTGAAGAAAGCCTCTTATAATTTCTTCAATCTTCCATACCTAAGATGTTTGTCACAAAGGCTATAGCATACGAGCTTTATAAAAAAACTATTCTGCGAAAAACCCTGACTTGTGAAAATGTTTATTTAAGGCAGATTTTTACATTTGCTCTACATGCCAATCCAACAATGAACAATGGTATCTCATCGATCTGTTTCACTGAAGTTTTGAAATACATCTACTTACCGCGTATACATTCAAAGGTTACATCAACTTTGTTTATGTGTTCACAGTTTGATGGTGTTTCACTTGCATGATATAGAACACACCTTCCCGCTTTCCCTTCACAGTTTTTGATTGGCTGATCTGACACCATCATACAATTTGAACCTACAACATAACATAATACGTGTATATAAGTTCACCAAAAGACAACCATGCTTAGCAAAAACTGCTTGCTATTTAATGAACAACTTTAAAACCAATTGTTAAGGGATAGCCACACAAACCGTTTTGTGTTGGAGAATGTGCTATTTGGTGAAAAGTTGTTCAGACCAATTCAGCCAGTAAGTTGCCTCACAGGCTATGATAACTGAACTTTTAACACCACAAAGCTGATCGGATGTAAAAAAAATGCTATGTCTAGCTTACTTCAGTAACTTTTCAGTGCAGAAATGAGTAACTAACAATAATGACCAATGCTTGTTTTGTAGATCATTTGAACTCTTTTGGAGTTCTTCTGGGGCTGCATAACACAGATGCATAAATTCTTCTAAGAAAGTTATAATGAACATGTTTTGCTCATTTTTTTATTTGTTGTTAACAATATTATGAATTGTTATTTAAATTCTAATTAGTTATTTAGGAGAAGCTAATCCTGTTATACTTATATCATTACGATTTATTAATAATGTTGTGGATTTTCATAGCATACACTCCTGCGCACCTTATCATTATCAAGCCTACTAATGACTAGGCTCAGAAGCAATCATATCGGTCAATACCGAACTGACCGACCCTACATGGTAGGACTATACCGATCCTGTATAGGACCATACCGACCCTGTATAGAACTATACCGACCCTGTATAGGACTATGCCGAGCTCACCGGGTCGGCAGGAAGTGAATCATCATAGCCTGAGGACCATAAACTATCCTAAAAGCCTCAGGAGGAAGGATCCAGGACTTAACTACCCCTAAACCAGAGGAGGAGCAGATACAAAGGCTGGACAGGAAGTAGACAAGCCATTGATTGGACAATTGCATTATAATCCCTCCTACATTCTATGGGACCATATCTATCCTAGTGTTGTGATTCATTGTTTATTATTATAAGCTTTTGTATTGGTTAAATCAAGTATTGTTACCTTGTGATTGGTAGTGACAAAGATCACTTCCTGTCACTTCCTGTGAGATGCCTATAAAAGGCAGAACACTTACCATTATTCTTTGGTTAGTATTTGTGCATTGTATTGTTTGTAACTTTTCACTAGACTCGTATTTATTCTGGGTGAATAAATGGCTTATTACTCGATAGCACTGTAGTAATGCGTTTGAGCCGAGGGCTCCGTTTCGGTTGTAGAGTTGAGACTCTATGTCGGTGGCATACCGACCCTGCTGTTGTAGCAGGTGAAATATAACAACTGGTGGCAGCAAGCTACCGACCTCAGCTAGTGGGTTTCAGCCCCCAAAATCCACTACAATAATTACCATTGATATTTATTCTTAAACTTGTATTTATTTTAGTTATAAATATAATTTAGCTACACAATCTAAGCTTGATAATAGTTAAAAGTATTTCAATTATTAGAGACTATCAGTAGAGCTTGCGGCCGTAATGCTTTAAACAGTAGTGTTGCAGTGAATTGTTAACAGACCAATGAGAGTCGAGCCAATTTTGAATTTCTTGAAAGAATCAGCAATAAAGTTTGCCAAGCATGACTTCTGAAAAAATGCCTGCAGATGTCGTCTAAACTAGTGACTGTTGGCAAAATAAAAAATTTGTTTATGCCGCCATGGTCCTAAATTAAAGAAAAACCAGCTCATGTGGACAGATTTTAACAGGTTTACGAGACAGTGAAAAAGAACTCTGCACTTACTTTCTGAAGAGTTTGATGATGAGTTGTATGTTAAGCGTATCTGACTGATATGTACTACATCCTCTGAGTCACATGTCAGCCGTACCCATCCAATAGAACCGTTCTCTACAAACTCACTGAAGTGAGCCTGATAATTAACTCCTGTGACTGAAATTTTACAATAAGTTTTATAATTGATTTTTTTTGATTTCCGATACAAACTTGAACTTGTAAAACGATGAAACATTGTTTACAGTTGAAAAACGAAATAAAAATATGTGCAGATGTTTTAATATATTATTTAGCAATTTTTTGTGACAAATGTTTGTAACTACTTACTTTCCACATTTCGTACAATTGGTTGAATGGGTGGAATGTATTCTGTACAAGTTATATCTACTGAACCATTAGCTGCATCTATAGGCACACAGAAAATGCAATCAAACATATATTTTGTCTATCAATTAAAAAAAAGTTTGAACAATTTTGATGCCAGTTAGTGCAGAATAGTTATATCACACCATTATACGGAGGAACTGCTTGGAAAAATGTATCGTCAGCAATTTTTATAACTTATCAGTTATAGCAAAACATGGTGAGATGAAAAAGAGATTATATGTGACAGGAAGTTATCCTCTGTTTGCTACATGTTACCAACCGCAACAAATACAAAGGCCAACGAATGCAAAAAAAATGATTTTATGCAAATAAAGCCAAGGTAAATACTCTTGATTTATATAATCAGGAGTATTTCTTTGACTAGAATGAACCGCATTCCCATTTTTCCAACCTCAAAAAGTTCTTTTTGATAAATGAACAAACAAATGGTGTTTGTAGGTATTATGACAGAACAGAAAATTTGTGAAAGTCAACTAACCTGGCTGAATAGCCATCCATGCTCCGGTCTGTTCCTGAAATGAGTCAGAGTAAAACTGGATGTAGACAGACTCGTTCTGAGCATATGTTCTAGTTATTGTACCTGGAGTATCTTTATTGACATTGCAAAACTGCTCACCCAACAGCGCTGCAATAGGCAGTGTACGTTGTTCTAATTTGCAGATAAAGCTAAAGTAGCCTTCTGAATGAACATTGGCAGCACTGGTTTCCACAGTGTACCTACTACAGCTCTAGCCATCTTAATGTGATAACCAAATACACTTTAGAGTAGATTCTACATTGCTTTATATTATTAAAAGCAAGAAAGTGGTTGCCATTGACACATCTGTTAAACATCTCCATCTCATTGTGGCATAACAATACTTACCAGAACTTCCTAGCTGAATGTAATCGTAACATTCAGTTTCAAATTTAGTCTCTAGATCAGCGTATAGTATTTTTATTGAGACAGCACTGCCATTACTAGGTACAGCCCTACACACACAGTTGTGGTCATGAGAGTAAGTGGGTGAGTTAGGAAAGGTATGAACAAAGCCTTGTGTGGCCAGGTAGTTAGGTTCCTCATACGAGCTGTTTCTTGTGCCACCTGAGCACAGATAGTCAATTTTTCGCACTGCAACAAAAACACATCAAGTTAGTACGGTTGAATGTTTTCTATGTTAAATTGTTATCTTATATCAAGCAACTAAATTTTTAGACCTTTGAAACTACTTCAGGTCAATTAAAATTTTGAGGGAAGCAAATGTTTGTGTCGCTAACTATCCCTTTTAACTTTTGGTATTGTTGCAAGTTCTCACAATCATAGCAATTGTCATTATTTATATCTCATTACCACTGAGTTACAGGCCATGTAATGATGCTGAACATTCAAGGTTTTATTGGTAGAACACACTCGCTGAAATAACAATTTTAAAAGTTTTCAGTTAGATTTAATCAAATAATATAGAAACTGTAAGAGCTGATTATCTGCCCTCATTGTTACTGAAAGCACTTCATGGTGGGCGAAGCTTTCTTACGCTCAAAACAATCATTGATTCACCTGTAATGTATACAGTTTTCGGTTTAAGCTTTGTCTTGTTCCTTACCTATTAAGTATCTTTAAAATAGTGCAGTATTCTTACGGATATTGAATTTTTTTTCAAGGTTTTAAAGCTGCATGTGGAGTGGTGTGGTGGATTTTATCAGACAAAAGACCCATCAGTAGCTATCAAGGTCCCTCTGATACCTGCAGGTATCAGGTAAGCCTAACTTAAACAACACACTAAGACCTCCATTCATTGAAGTTACCCCATTAGTTTAATAAGGATCATAATGGCTATGTGATTTTACGGGAGCAATAAATTTCAATGTACCAGTCCTGGTAAACTATTCCAGCTGTCAGTGAGATGCCTGTCATAGACAGAAAAAAACATAACCTATGGGTCTCCAGAGCCTGCATGCATATCCTTGGCATCCTTCGAAGCCAGGATTTCATAAACTAAGCCTGCCAAAGATCAGGATCTCTAGAGGAGCGAAAGAGCCATCTAGAGGCATTTGCTACTTGCTGGTAGATCATTGACCCCACCTCTTACTTCTGGGCCGCAGATCTCACTAATGAGTTATCTTACATCCAATCAGTCACTATTTACACCTGTTATGCTTATTTGTCTATTCTTGATGTTTTTGCATGCAGTTGGAGTACATGGTTAACTGGGCCAAATACTGTGGTAGATTTTACTGACTACATACAGGGACCACTACTGCACATAGGTCCCCCTGTTGATGGCTACCAAAGGCATGCCTCCCTTGATTATGACAGACAAATACCAGTATCTGTTACGGCAATTATATTGTGGTAGATTTTAGTGCACACTAGTAGTAAACAGGTTGTTTACGCTAGAAACTTTGCGAGACAATGCGCTAGACTTTTACCCACAGCGTTTGGCTAATAGCTGTTGGGTAGAAAGTCCTACTGTGCCGGTGGCATAGTGAGCAGGGCCGGTATTGACCCCTGCAGGGTCGGTAGTGACCCCTACCGACCCGGTACAGCTGTACTGGGCTGGCACAAGATGGCCGCCTTAGAGGAGGATCCTCAAAAGTGTCTAAGAACTTAGTCAAGGCCGAGAAAAGGAAGTACTCACCCTTAAACTACCAACTCCATGGACCTAACTCTACGTACAGCCTGGGAGCCGTGCAGGATCACTCATTGGACAATCAGGAGAAAGGACTCCGCCCTTAGCCACTTGGCACCTCCCTTTATTATTCACATTGCATTGTTCATTGGTTTGTTATTTATATAGTTAATCGTATTGGTCAATCTACTTCCTGTGCCTTGACTGCTATATGTTTTGTGCTTGTCAGCTCTCCTATAAAAGGAGAGCACACACTGTTAATCTTTGCATTTATTACAATGTTGCCATGGCATATACTCTTATATTGTTAAACCCTAGAGGAATAATTACCCTCAGGACAGCTTAGAGAATAAAGCCATTATAACAGTCACTACACGGTACTGTTTGTGTGAGCCATGGGCTCTTGCCTTACCGGGTAATTCGGTTGCCCTATACAGTTGTCACTGTCGGTCAGTACAGTGTCCCCTCTGGAGAGAGGTAGAATACTCGAGATTACTGGATGTCCGTGGTAACAGACCGGAATCCATTACAATATTTGCTCTTATAAGTAATTATTATTATTTCGGCACTAAGTATTCACTATATCGACCCTGGGTTGCTATCCCGGGTCGGCAACAAGATGGCCACCATGGCCAGGATGATGAAACCTAGCCTAAGAGTCTCCGGATACCACCTCCCAAAGCTAACCACCCTTGGATGTACGAGAAAGTGGACCCAAGGCCGTGTAACGCCCAAGAACTATACTAACCAATCACTGGCCAAGTTGCCTGTGGACTCCGCCCCTTATTTATGGGCGCCAGTGATGTTTAACTTGCCTAGCTTATCTTATTGGACAATATCATTTACTATGTATTCTATTGTTGCTATATATCATATAACTTCCTGCCATGCTTCCTGTGCATGGCTGTTATTTTCCACAACTCTGCCTATAAAAGGGAGAAGTTTGCCCATACTCATTGCACTTACTGATATGGCAAGAGTCTGTTCTCTTGTTTTGTATTGCCAGCATTACCTGTTATTCTGTGATGAATAAATGGTTTATTTACACACTATTAAGCTGTGTATGTCTGAGCCGAGGGCTCCTTGCTACTGTTGTTAAAGTAAGCCACTCGCTTTACATACTGTGTTTGTATCGAATCGGTACAGGGTCACCTCTGGGTTGAGGTAGACTGTGACTTGTCAGGCCTGAAGAGGCTGACTGCCTCGTTGTGGCTGCACAGATGGCGCGTCTGCCAGCACAACCCCTAGCGGAAGGTAGTGGACATAAAAAATCTGCTACAATACTACCCCTCCCTTCCTGTAACTCAGCCTATAAAAGGCCAGGCTTTGCATAAATCTATTGTATTCTGCATTCTACATTGTGTCTGACTTTACACTCTTGTGTATATGCCACTCTATGTTTGGTTAGAAAAAATGCAGAATACTGTGGGAGATTTGTGTGAAATCAGTGACCCCAGCCCCTTCCCTTCCCCCTCAACCCCCCTACCCTGCACCCCTTGCCACCCCTGAAAGAGTGCAATAGAATCCCTTCCCTTTGTCTAGAAGTATCCTTAAAATACCTGAGTTGTGCAACTACTATAACTTATCATGTATGCCCAGCCACCCACTATACTGATGAGTCATTCGGAGATTACTCGGTCATATATGGCCACCATTCGGAGATTAACCGGTCATAAATGGCCACTGATGGATAAGCTTGAGTGCACAAGAAAGCATGACAGCCTATTGAAGTCATACAAGAGAAAGAGCATTGAAGTGGGACCCAAGCTTAAGGAGGAGGAGCCTTGGAGCTAGTAAACAATGTGCCATGTGTGCACTATTTTATTTGATTGTCTTTGTTTATTTTATGTATTGATTGTGATGATTTGTTGATAATTTATAAGGATCTGTTATATTGGTTTACCCTAATAAGGGAGTGTGCCTTCCTGGTGTCTCCTATAAAAGGAATTGTTGGAGACCAGGGAGGCAGAAGTTATTGTGGATTACTGTGGAGTTATTATGCATGGCTTGCAGTAATAGTGGAGTAATCATTGTACTTGTGTCTTGCTAAATAGAATGTTAATAATAAAGTATTATTATTAACAAGGAACACTCGTATCAATTGTCTGGACATTATTAGTATCAACAAGGAATACATGGAAGCCGTTGTGTCGGTGGTGTAAGTAAAGATAGAAAAACACTACAATACTCAAAAGCACTGAGTTTTAAGCTCTGGCCAAGGGCTCACCACAGTTTTAAAATATAGGTTGCTCCTTTGAAGTAGTTTGAAATGCTATCCAAGCACGGGATCAGGTCATTGGAGAGGTTAATTTTTGATTGTCAGGCCCTAGAACGCTGACTGTATTGTTTTACCTGCAGAGAGTAGCTTGCTCGAGTACAACTTTCTAGGGTACCAGTAGTGAACTGCCAAAACATACTATAATGCTCTTTTAGCTCAGCCCATCAACATAGTTGTGATATTTGTATTTCACAGAATAGTCCACCACACAAATAATAGAACAGATACATGTTCACTTGTCTTTAAACAGATTGAAAGGAAAAGCCGGTAATAATAATGACTCCAAAATTCACTAAATTTCATATGATGGGTATAAATTTGATATATTGGAATGAAACAACTGGATGGACAAGTCATAATAATTAGTGATTTTTCAGTCCTCATAGTATGATATCAACACATGATCAGAATTCATTCGAAAAATATGTCAACTACATTCATAGACCTTCAGCTCAAGGTAGAGAGTTTACTGTTTGAGGAAAAAGGAGATTATTTTAATTACTACGAAAATCTGCTTCAAACAGTTTGGTATTGTCATTTGTTACATCAAAAATTGCTATAAGAGACATATATACCATGTCTCTATATTGTAGTGGATTTTAGGGTTCACTAAGTCTGCGCACATGCTGCGTCACATTCTGACATACTTATAATAGCCATTGGATGGCCAGAATGACTGGAAACGGCTCTACCAAGTGGACTACAACTATATCTGTCTAGACCGACCCTGTAAGGAGCTATGCTGACCTATAACGACCTATACCGACCCTGTATGCAGCTATACCAACCCCACTGGGCCGGCAGGAAATGAAGCAATGAAGCCTGATTACCCAAAAGTAGCCTGGGAGATTTCCATCCCTAACCCTTACGAAAGATGAAGGACTAACGCTACAAAGACCGAGGACCTGGAGACTAACTGTGATTGGTGCATGAGCCTCTAACTCCAGCTACTACTACAGGGCGCCTATTCTATTTAAGCCCTTTCTGATTATCTTACTGGCTATGTATTTATATACCCACGTTCATTGGTGCATGTTGTAATATTATTCTGTGATTGGTTAATCACTTCCTGTGTATTGCCTATAAAAGGCAGAACTTTGCTTGTATTTATCAGTTGTAAATATGTAATGGGACTTTTACCAACTCATTTTATTCAGGAGGAATAAATGCATATGTACTCAATAGCACTGAGTTATGCGTCTGAGCCGAGGGCTCAATACTGGTTGTAGAGTAGAAATACTCTCTCTTGTATTGGTTCGGTACATCACCGACCCTGTTGTTGTAACAGGTAAAACTAACAACTGGTGGCAGCTTGTTACCAACCTCAGCTAGTGATTTTCAGCCCCAAAAATCCACTACAATATCATGACAAGTTGGCGATACTGCCGGCGATGAAGGGAAATTCCTGTTGGAAATACCATTGTCAATAAATTTTTCTGACTTGTGAAAATGTTTATTTAAGGCAGACTTTTACATTTGCTCTACATATCAATCCAGCAATGAACGATGGTATCTCATCAACCCGTTTCACTGAAGTTTTGAAATACATCTACTTACTGAGTATACATTCAAAGGTTACATCAACCTTGTTTATGTATTCACAGTTTGATGGTGTTTCACTTGCATCGTATAGAACACACCTTCCCGTTTTCCCTTCACAGTTTTTGATTGGCTGATCTGACACCATCATACAATTTGAACCTACAACATAACATAATACATGTATATAAGTTCACCAAAAGACAACCATGTTTAGCTAAAGCTGCTTGCTATTTAATGAACAAATTTAAAATCAATTGTTGAGGGACAGCCACACAAACCGTTTTGTGTTGGAGAATGTGCTATTTGGTGAAAAGCTGTTCAGACCAATTCAGCCAGTAAGTTGCCTCACAGGCTATGATAACTGAACTTTTAACACGAAAAAGCTGATAAGATGTAAAAAAAAGGCTATGTCTAGCTTACTTCAGTAACTTTTCAGTGCAGAAAAGAGTAACTAACAATAATGACCAATGCTTGTTTTGTAGATCATTTGAACTCTTTTGGAGTTCATCTGGGGCTGCATAACACAGATGCATAAATTCTTCTAAGAAAGTTATAATGAACAGGTTTTTTTCATTTTTTTATTTGTTAATAACAATATTATGAATTATTATTTAGATTCTAATTAGTTATTTAGGAGAAACTAATCCTGTTTTACTTATATCATTACGGTTTATTGATAATTACAATTGATATTTATTCTTAAACTTGTATTTATTTTAGTTATAAACATAATTTAGGTACATAATCAAAGCTTGATAATTGTTAAAAGTATTTCAATTATTAGAGACTATCAGTAGAGCTTGCAACCACAACACTTTAAACAATAGTGTTGCAGTGAATTGTTAACAGACCAATGAGAGTCGAGCCAATTTTTGAACTTCCTGAAAGAATCAGCAATAAAGTTTGCCAAGCATGGCTTCTAAAAATATGCCTGCAGATTTCGTCTAAACCAGTGACTTTTGGCAAAATAAAAAACTTGCTTATGCCGCCATGGTCTTAAATTAAAGAAAAACCAGCTCATGTGGACAGATTTTAACCGGTTTATGAGACAGTGAAAAAGAACTCTGCACTTACCTTCTGAAGAGTTTGATGATGAGTTGTATGTTAAGCGTATCTGACTGATATGTACCACATCCCCTAAGTCACATGTCAGCCGTATCCTTCCAATAGAACCGTTCTCCACAAACTCACTGAAGTGAGCCTGATAATAAACTCCTGTGACTAAAATTTTACAATAAGTTTTATAATGGATTTTTTTGGTTTCCGATACAAACTTGTAAAACGATGAATCATTGTTTAGAGTTGAAAACCAAAGTAAAACTATGTGCCGATATGTTAATATGTTACTTAGCACTTTTTTGTGACAAGTACTTGTAACTACTTACTTTCCACATTTCGTACAATTGGTTGAATGGGTGGAATGTATTCTGTACAAGTTATATCTACTGAACCATTAGCTGCATCTATAGGCACACAGAAAATGCAATCAAATATATATTTTGTCTATCAATCAGAAAAACAGTTTGAACAATTTTGATGCCAGTTAGTGCAGAATAATTATATCACACCATTATACGGAGGAACTGCTTGGAAAAATGTATAGTCAGCAATTTTTATAACTTATCAGTTATAGCAAAACATGGTAAGATGAGGAAGAGATTATATGTGACAGGAAGCTATCCTCTGTTTGCTACATGTTACCAACCGCAACAAATACGAAGGCCGTCCAATGCAAAAAAAATGCTTTTATGCAAAAACAGCCTAGGTAAATACTCTTAATTTATATAACTAAGAGTATTTCTTTGACCAGAATGAACCGCATTCAGATTTGTCCTACCTCCAAAATTTTTTTTGATAAATAAACAAACAAATGGTGTTTGTTGGTATTACAACAGAGCAGAAACTTTGTGAAAGTCAACTAACCTGGCTGAATAGCCATCCATGCTCCGGTCTGTTCCTGAAATGCGTCAGAGTAAAACTGGATGTAGACAGACTTGTTTTGAGCATATGTTCTAGTTATTGTACCTGGAGTATCTTTATTGACATTACACAACTGCTCACCCAACAGCTCTGCAATAGGCGGTGTATGTTGTCTAAGCAGATAAAGCTAAAGTAGCCTTCTGAATGAACATTGGCAGCATTTGTTTCCACAGTGTACCTACTACAGCTCTAGCCATCTTAATGTGATCAACAAATACGCTTTTAAAGTAGACTCCATATTGCTTTGTATTAAAAAAAAGCAAGAAAGTGATTGCCATTGACACATCTGTTAAACATCTCCATCTCACTGTGACATAATAATACTTACCAGAACTTCCTAGCTGAATGTAATCATAACATCCAGTATAAATTTTTGTCTCTAGATCAGCGTATAGTATTTTTATTGAGACAGCACTGCCATTACTAGGTACAGCCCTACACACACAGTTGTGGTCATGAGAGTAAGTTGATGAGTTAGGAAAGGTATGAACAAAGCCTTGTGTGGCCAGGTAGTTAGGTTCCTTATACGAGCTGTTTTTTGTGCTACCTGAGCACAAATAGTCAATTTTTCGCACTGCAACAAAAACACATCACATCAGTATGTTTTCTTTGTTAGATTGCTATCTTATATCAAGCAACTAGATTTTTATACTTTTGAAACTACTTCAGGTAAATTAAAATTTTGAGGGAAGCAAATTTTTGTGTCGCTATTAGAATTTTCCAACTAACTATCCCTTCTAACTTTTGGTATTGTTGCAAGTTCTCACAATCATAGCAATTGTCATTATTGAGTTCTTATTACCATCAAGTTCAAAGTCATGCAACGATGTTGGACATTCAAGGTTTTATTGGTGGAACACACTCGCTGAAACGACAATTTTAAAAGTCTCCAGTTCGATTTACTCAAATAGTTATAGAAACTGTATGAGCTGATTATCTGCCCTCATTGTTACTGAAAGCACTTCTTTGAAGCTGAAGCACTGAAGCTTTCTTACGCTGAAAATAATCATTGAGTCACTCGCTATGTATATAGTTTTCGGTTTAAGCTCTGTCTCGTTCATTACCTATATTAAGTATCAGTATTCTTTAAAAAAGTGCAGTACTCTTACGGATATTGAATTTTTTTTAAGGTTTCAAAGTTGCATGTGGAGTGATGTGGTGGATTTTATCAGACAAAAGACACATCACTCAGTAGCTATCAAGGTCTCTCTGATAGCTGCAGGTATCAGGTAAGCCTAACTTAAACAATACACTAAGACCTCCATTCATTGAAGTTACCCCATTAGCTTAAATAAGGATCATAATGGCTATGTGATTTTACTGGAGCAATAAATATCAATGTACCAGTCATGGTAAATTATTCCAGCCGTCAGTGAGATGCCTGTCATAGACAGAAAAAACATAGCCTAAGGGTCTCCAGGGCCTGCATGCATATCCTTGGCATCCTTTGAAGTCAGGATTTCATAAACTAAGCCTGCAAAAGATGAGGATCTCTAGAGAAGCGAAAGAGCCATCTAGAGGCAGTTGCTAATTGCTGGGAGATCATTGACCCCACCTCTTACTTCTGGGCTGCAGATCTCATTAATTAGCTTACATCCAATCAGTCACTTCTTATACCTGTTATGCTTATTTGTCTATTCTTGATGTTTTTGCATGCAATTGGAGTACATGGTTAACTGGGCCAAATACTACCCCTCACTTCCTGTAACTCAGCCTATAAAAGGCCAGGCTTTCCATAAATCTATTGTATTCTGCATTCTACATTGTGTCTGACTTTACACTCTTGTCTAAATGCCACTCTATGTTTGGTTAGAATAAATGCATAATACTCAAAAGCATTGAGTTTTAAGTTCTGGCCCAAGGCTCACTACAGTCTGAAAATAGAGGTTGCTCCTTTGAAGTAGTTTGAAATGCTATCCAGGCACGGGATCAGGTTATTTGAGAAGTTGATTTTTGATTGTCAGGCCCTAGAAGGCTGACTGTATTGTACCTGCAGACAGTAGCTTGCTCGAGTACAACTGTCTAAGGTACCAGTAGTGAACTGCCAAAATATACTATAACGCTCTTTTTGCTCAGCCCATCAACATAGTTGTGATATTTATATTTCACGGAATAGTCCACCACACAAATAATAGAACAGATACATGTTTACTTGTCTTTAAACAGATTGAAAGGAAAAGCCGGTAATAATAGTGACTCCATAATGCACTCAATTTCATATGATGGGTATAAATTTGATATATTGGGATGAAACAACTGGATGGACAAGTCATAATATTTAGTCATTTTTCAGTCGTAGTAGTATGATATCAACACACGATCAGAATTCATTCAAAAAATATGTCAACTACATTCATAGACCTTCAGCTCAAGGTATAGAGTTTGCTGTTTGAGGAAAAATGAGATTATTTTAATTACTATAATAATCTGCTTCAAATAGTTTGGTATTGTCATTTGTTAAATCAAAAATTGCTATAAGAGACATATATACCATGTCTCTATATTGTAGTGGATTTTAGTGTTCACTAAGTCTGCGCACATGCTGCGTCATATTCTGGCATCCTTATAATAGCCATTAGATAGCCAGAATGACTGAAAACGGCTCTACCAAGTAGACTACAACTATATATGTCTATACCGACCCTGTAAGGAGCTATGCTGACCTATAACGACCCGTACCGACCCTGTATGCAGCTATACCAACCCCACTGGGCTGGCAGGAAATGAGGCAATGAAGCCTGAGGACCCAAAAGTAGCCTGGGAGATTTCCACCCCTAACCCATACGAAAGATGAAGGACTAACGCCACAAAGACCGAGGACCTGGAGACTAACTGTGATTAGTGCATGAGCCTCTAACTCCAGCTACTACTACAGGGCGCCTATTATCCTTAAGCCCTTTCTGATTATCTTATTTGCCATGTATTTATATACTCACGTTCATTGATGCATTTTGTAACACTATTCTGTGATTGGTTAATCACTTCCTGTGTATTGCCTATAAAAGGCAGAACTTTGCTTGTATTTATCAGTTGTAATCAGTGGCGGGTCTGGAAAGTCACAGAATGGGGAGCCCATTTTGCAAGAGAGCTAAAACAAATTTCGCTTGCCTCTTTCTCAAGGAATGCTCTCCCTTTTAAATAAATTGTTCTCCCTCTGACTCAAAATTGGCTCCCTAATATACAGTGGTTGAGAAACTGCTATGACACACTGGATTCTAGCACCAGATTTTTGCAAGTTTCAAAGATGTAATATAACTGCCAGTGTATAGCACCTATAATACATTTGAATAAAACTTAAGAAACAATAATAATTTTAAAAAAAGTAATAAATAAAAAAGTTTATGTATTTATGATGAAGCTTACTCTAAATTAATAATAATAAAACTGTCATAATAATAACAATAAAGTCTTCATTATGATGATGTAACAGTTTAATCATTAGATATTACATAATCAATAAAAAATTATTATCACTATATCATCATTAATAATCATTATCCTCATAATAATGAGCTATCATCATTTAATATTATAGTTAAACTATTACCACTACATCATAAGTAATAATAGCAAACAATAATACACATGATAACCATAAAGAATAACTTCAAAGATAATAATTAAACAGTCATTGATAATCAGTACTGTTATTATTATTAATTATTATAGAAAATAATAATAATAATAATAATAACAATAACAATAACAATAACAATAACAATAACAATAACAATAACAATAACAATAACAATAACAATAACAATAACAATAACAATAACAATAACAATAACAATAACAATAACAATAACAATAACAATAACAATAACAATAACAATAACAATAACAATAACAATAACAATAACAATAACAATAACAATAACAATAACAATAACAATAACAATAACAATAACAATAACAATAACAATAACAATAACAATAACAATAACAATAACAATAACAATAACAATAACAATAACAATAACAATAACAATAACAATAGTAATAGTAATAGTAATAGTAATAGTAATAGTAATAGTAATAATAATAGTAATAATAGTAATAATAGTAATAATAGTAATAATAGTAATAATAGTAATAATAGTAATAATAGTAATAATAGTAATAATAGTAATAATAGTAATAATAGTAATAATAGTAATAATAGTAATAATAGTAATAATAGTAATAATAGTAATAATAGTAATAATAGTAATAATAGTAATAATAGTAATAATAGTAATAATAGTAATAATAGTAATAATAGTAATAATAGTAATAATAGTAATAATAGTAATAATAGTAATAATAGTAATAATAGTAATAATAGTAATAATAGTAATAATAGTAATAATAGTAATAATAGTAATAATAGTAATAATAGTAATAATAGTAATAATAGTAATAATAGTAATAATAGTAATAATAGTAATAATAGTAATAATAGTAATAATAGTAATAATAGTAATAATAGTAATAATAGTAATAATAGTAATAATAGTAATAATAGTAATAATAGTAATAATAGTAATAATAGTAATAATAGTAATAATAGTAATAATAGTAATAATAGTAATAATAGTAATAATAGTAATAATAGTAATAATAGTAATAATAATAGTAATGATAACGATAACGATAACGATAACGATAACGATAACGATAACGATAACGATAACGATAACGATAACGATAACGATAACGATAACGATAACGATAACGATAACGATAACGATAACGATAACGATAACGATAACGATAACGATAACGATAACGATAACGATAACGATAACGATAACGATAACGATAACGATAACGATAACGATAACGATAACGATAACGATAACGATAACGATAACGATAACGATAACGATAACGATAACGATAACGATAACGATAACGATAACGATAACGATAACGATAACGATAACGATAACGATAACGATAACGATAACGATAACGATAACGATAACGATAACGATAACGATAACGATAACGATAACGATAACGATAACGATAACGATAACGATAACGATAACGATAACGATAACGATAACGATAACGATAACGATAACGATAACGATAACGATAACGATAACGATAACGATAACGATAACGATAACGATAACGATAACGATAACGATAACGATAACGATAACGATAACGATAACGATAACGATAACGATAACGATAACGATAACGATAACGATAACGATAACGATAACGATAACGATAACGATAACGATAACGATAACGATAACGATAACGATAACGATAACGATAACGATAACGATAACGATAACGATAACGATAACGATAACGATAACGATAACGATAACGATAACGATAACGATAACGATAACGATAACGATAACGATAACGATAACGATAACGATAACGATAACGATAACGACAACGACAACGACAACGACAACGACAACGACAACGACAACGACAACGACAACGACAACGACAACGACAACGACAACGACAACGACAACGACAACGACAACGACAACGACAACGACAACGACAACGACAACGACAACGACAACGACAACGACAACGACAACGACAACGACAACGACAACGACAACGACAACGACAACGACAACGACAACGACAACGACAACGACAACGACAACGACAACGACAACGACAACGACAACGACAACGACAACGACAACGACAACGACAACGACAACGACAACGACAACGACAACGACAACGACAACGACAACGACAACGACAACGACAACGACAACGACAACGACAACGACAACGACAACGACAACGACAACGACAACGACAACGACAACGACAACGACAACGACAACGACAACGACAACGACAACGACAACGACAACGACAACGACAACGACAACGACAACGACAACGACAACGACAACGACAACGACAACGACAACGACAACGACAACGACAACGACAACGACAACGACAACGACAACGACAACGACAACGACAACGACAACGACAACGACAACGACAACGACAACGACAACGACAACGACAACGACAACGACAACGACAACGACAACGACAACGACAACGACAACGACAACGACAACGACAACGACAACGACAACGACAACGACAACGACAACGACAACGACAACGACAACGACAACGACAACGACAACGACAACGACAACGACAACGACAACGACAACGACAACGACAACGACAACGACAACGACAACGACAACGACAACGACAACGACAACGACAACGACAACGACAACGACAACGACAACGACAACGACAACGACAACGACAACGACAACGACAACGACAACGACAACGACAACGACAACGACAACGACAACGACAACGACAACGACAACGACAACGACAACGACAACGACAACGACAACGACAACGACAACGACAACGACAACGACAACGACAACGACAACGACAACAACAACAACAACAACAACAACAACAACAACAACAACAACAACAACAACAACAACAACAACAACAACAACAACAACAACAACCACAACCACAACCACAACCACAACCACAACCACAACCACAGCCACAGCCACAGCCACAGCCACAGCCACAGCCACAGCCACAGCCACAGCCACAGCCACAGCCACAGCCACAGCCACAGCCACAGCCACAGCCACAGCCACAGCCACAGCCACAGCCACAGCCACAGCCACAGCCACAGCCACAGCCACAGCCACAGCCACAGCCACAGCCACAGCCACAGCCACAGCCACAGCCACAGCCACAGCCACAGCCACAGCCACAGCCACAGCCACAGCCACAGCCACAGCCACAGCCACAGCCACAGCCACAGCCACAGCCACAGCCACAGCCACAGCCACAGCCACAGCCACAGCCACAGCCACAGCCACAGCCACAGCCACAGCCACAACCACAACCACAACCACAACCACAACCACAACCACAACCACAACCACAACCACAACCACAACCACAACCACAACCACAACCACAACCACAACCACAACCACAACCACAACCACAACCACAACCACAACCACAACCACAACCACAACCACAACCACAACCACAACCACAACCACAACCACAACCACAACCACAACCACAACCACAACCACAACCACAACCACAACCACAACCACAACCACAACCACAACCACAACCACAACCACAACCACAACCACAACCACAACCACAACCACAACCACAACCACAACCACAACAACAACAACAACAACAACAACAACAACAACAACAACAACAACAACAACAACAACAACAACAACAACAACAACAACAACAACAACAACAACAACAACAACAACAACAACAACAACAACAACAACAACAACAACAACAACAACAACAACAACAACAACAACAACAACAACAACAACAACAACAACAACAACAACAACAACAACAACAACAACAACAACAACAACAACAACAACAACAACAACAACAACAACAACAACAACAACAACAACAACAACAACAACAACAACAACAACAACAACAACAACAACAACAACAACAACAACAACAACAACAACAACAACAACAACAACAACAACAACAACAACAACAACAACAACAACAACAATAACAATAACAATAACAATAATAATAATAATAATAATTGTAACAGGAACCGGAAACGAACAAGGCCCCTGGGAGAAAGACACTGGATTCATTCGATGCGCGGACGAGCTACCTTAAGGACTAACGAGGATCACGCCGAACTTATTAAAAGGTAACCAAGTACTATTACATGGTGTCAGAATAGTTCCACGTACGCCTAAACGAGTGGGTTTAGTGTTGAATAACGCCAATTGGGTTGAATTAATTGGTTAGGTTAAGGAAAGTGTTACCGAGGAATAGTTCGGCATCTTCTGTGCTTACCGTTGCGCTAGCTAGCTAGGAGGAGGTATCGTTATTGTCGTTGTTGTTATATTATGAATGATTGCTATTACTACTGGTAATAATGTGACGGACGGCGGCCATATTTAATCAATATGACATTCTATGCTCACACTCTAGGACTATTCAATCTATGCTTATTTCTGTTACCATCGCAGCAATTCTAGTTACACACAATTGTATATGTAGCACATGTGAGTGCATCCAGCCGTAGCTGTGAAGCCAGCCTATTTTTCTGTATACCTATTCCTATTTGTCTAAGCCTTTCTTAACAGGCGTGTCTTATAATATTCTTTTGTCATGTCTTGTTTACCAAATTATTATTATATAACCTTTTGTATAAATAGCCGTGTTAAGGCAGCAATAAATCAGAGTCAGCTTGCCCCACTCTCAGAAGTTTCTTTGTTCTCTAACAATAATAACTTCACAGCGCTAGTACATGCTCGTACACCGAATGCTCTATTACTCGAGTAGTAATATACAAGCAGATCAGCCTGGACCTCTGCTGGCCGAACCTAGCTCTGACTAGTTCGCCTTCAAAGTTCGGTCACTGAACTGCACTCTGCAGAATAGTGCGAACCTCTGCTGGCCGAACCTAGCTCTGACTAGTTCGCCTTCAAAGTTCGACCTCTGCCTTGCACATTGAAACAAGCTAACGCAGCCGGCAGTTAGACTAGTAAAATAGGAATGGTTACACACCATTCCCAAGGATACTAGTCGACCTGTGGAAGGGTTGTATTGCTCAGCGATAGACACAGTTGCCAACTCAGTTCGGGAAGTGTGCAGGTAGGCCGAGCTACCAACTCACACAGTGAAATCCTGCACATTGGTGGCAGCAGTGGGATTGGAGACACCCACAAGCAGAACCCGACTGAGCGATGGCACAGAGAAGGAGAGCACTCAGCATCGACCGAGATGAGCCATCCGGCATGCAGATGATGAACACCCTCACTCACATCTTGGACAGGATGACCATGACCTCGACCAGAAGCAAGTTCAAGGTGCCTCAGTTCGACGGCACAGGAGAAGTAGACTACTTCTTGCAACGGTTCGGAGAAGTGGCCAACGCCAACCAGTGGCAACCAGATGACCGAGTGATACACTTAAGGCAAGCCTTGACAGGCAAGGCCGAACAGTGTGGAAGAGGAGAGACGGTGGAGGAGGTGACCATGAAGCTGAGAGCTACCTTTGGGCTCACACGTTCCGAAGCACAGGCGAAACTACTGAGCTACAGACGAACGACCAGGGACAGCCTGAGAGATCATGCGACCACCGTGGAACGCCTCATCAAGGCTGCCCACAGCAACCTCCCCAGACAGAACCAAGAGGAGCTGGTGCTCCAGACATTCCACAGCACGCTGGGACACACTTACCTACAGCGACATCTGCTAGCTGTTCGCCCCCAGAGCTTGGAGGAAGCGATACAAGCAGGCAACGAGTTTCTGCAGGTTCCACACCAGCCGCTAGGAGGACCCCATGTTCGAACAGTGGAGGCCGAAGACTTAGCTCCGACCCCACCAGGAGAGACTGCTCGTTCACAAGAGGTGCAAGACCCTCTTACGCAGCTCCTCCGCACGGTGGAAGGACTAAGCAAGGAGATAGCGGACCTCAGAACAAGGAAGAAGGAAGAGATTCCCAAGAGATGCTGGGGTTGCCAGCAGGTTGGACACCATCGGAAGGCATGCAGGACTGCTCCATGGCCCAGCCACCAGGGAAACGACCACCGCCCGCAGCAGTAGGGAGGCCTACTGGCTGCGCACGGGCACCTCAAGAGAAGGCGCAGGCACCTCCGAGGAAGCGGGACCAAGCACGACGGGTGACTCCTACTTTGGACCTCCTGACCAGTCCTCCGATCGCTTTACACAACCGATTCTCCAGTCTGTCGACACTCGACAGCCCTGTCACACGGGAATCGGATAGCGAGGAGACTTTCAAGCAGCAGGAATCAACCAGGCCCAAAAAGAAGGACAAGCAGACCCAAACGCCACCACCCAAGGAGGAACGGTTCACACCCAAGCCTGTAAACCTTCAGTCAAACCAAGTGGAGCGACCTTACAGCTCCAGCTACTACCTGCCAGGACGGATAGAGGGAGAAGCAGTCACACACCTCATCGACACGGGATGCAACACTAACCTGTTGGCAAAACGCGTCTTTGACCGACTACCCTCTCACCTACAGCAGGCTCTACAGCCGTACGACTCGCACGGTCTCATGGCAGACGGAACGAGGCTACCCTTTTACGGATTGCTAACCCTGAAAGGACGAATACGGCATGTCAAGTTCACCGAGACCTTCGTAGTGAGTCAAATCAACGAGGACGTTATCCTCGGGATGCCATTTCTGACGAGCCAGGAATGCCAGCTAGGGTTCGACCGACCTGTATTGATGATACAGGGGAGAGAGCTGGCCTGCACAGATCGGCATGGAAGGAGCCTTGTCTCCAAAGTACAAGTTCGGCAAGACACCAGTCTGCCCCCACAGACGGAGGTCACCATACCCTGCCACCTGAGTGCCAGGGAAACCTGTCCTCAGGGAGTGATAGAGAGCCTGCAGGGTGGGTTGCCGATCGCCACGAGCATCAACAGGCCAGACGCAAGAGGAAGAGTGTTGGTACGATGCTTAAACCCAACACAGGACACACTGAGGCTGTCGGCAGGAGAAGTGATTGGCACCTTCACCGGAGTAGATGAGGGTGGAATCCAGACGCTGAACGAGCCCAGGGAGACAGACGAGCGAGCAGCGGCAGGAGGAAGAGTACCCCCCCACCTGCAAGAACTCTTTGACAAAGCCAAGAGAGGGTGTCAGACACCCCAGCAGGAAAGACAGCTCAAAGGGTTACTGCTCCAGTACCAGACGGTGTTCAGCAGCCACAACGGAGACCTGGGCCGAACCACACTGGCCGAACACTCCATCCCCACCATAGAAGGAGCTCGACCAATCAGGTGCCCCCCCCCCATCGGCTGGGACCCGAAAAGGAAGCAGAGGCGGAAAGGCAAATCAAGGACCTTCTGGAGAAAGACTTGATAGAGCCAGCAGACGGAGCGTGGAGTTCCCCCGTTGTTTTGGTCAGGAAGAAGGATGACTCGTGGCGGTTCTGTGTCGATTACAGGCGACTGAACGACATTACTAAGCAAGACGCTTACCCTATTCCCCGCATAGACGAGTCTCTGGACGCCTTGGCCGGCAGCAAGTACTTCACAACGCTGGATCTGACCAGCGGGTACTGGCAAGTGCCTCTGGACGCAGACGCTCGGGACAAATCAGCCTTCACTACACGCAGTGGACTGTGGAAGTGGAAGGTGCTCCCCTTTGGATTGACGTCGGCTCCCGCCACCTTCCAAAGGCTGATGGAGAAAGTGTTGAAGGGTCTACACTGGAAGACGCTGCTGCTGTACCTCGATGATGTCATCATCATCGCCCCGGACTTCGAGACACACCTGCAAAGGCTCGGAGAAGTATTGGGACGCCTACAGCAAGCCAACCTGAAAGTGAAACCCTCCAAGTGTGAGTTGCTTCAGAAGGAAGTGAAGTATCTGGGCCACGTGGTGAGCGCCCAAGGAGTAGCCACCGACCCAAGCAAGGTCGAAGCGGTAAGAAAGTGGGAAGCACCTAGAGAGGTGAAGGAACTGCAGGCATTCCTCGGGACGGCTGGATATTACCGACAATATCTACCAGACTATGCAACCATAGCCAAGCCGTTGACGGTACTCACCGGAAAGGAGATGCCATGGAAATGGGGAGGAGAAGAACAGGCAGCGTTCGACCAGCTCAAGGCACGACTAACGCAGGCTCCTGTGCTAGGATACCCCGACCCCAGTCTGCCCTACACCCTCGATACTGACGCCAGTGCAGTAGGAGTCGGCGCGGTGCTATCGCAAGTCCAGGAAGGAAAGGAGAGAGTGATAGCTTATTTCAGCAAGACCTTAGCGCCTGCTGAAAGAAATTACTGCGTCACTCGGAAAGAGCTGTTGGCAGTGATCAGAGCGGTCAAGCACTTCCGCCCCTACCTCTACGGACGGGAGTTCAAGCTCAGGACCGACCACGCCTCCCTACGCTGGCTATGTCGACGAAAGGAGCCGTCGAATCAGATCGCCCGTTGGCTGGAAACGCTAGCTGAGTTTCGCTATAAACTGGAACACAGAGCAGGAGTACGCCACGGGAACGCTGATGGGCTCAGTCGCCAAGGTGTTTGCACGGACTGTCGGCAATGCAGTTCAATTGAGCGGAGAGACGGAGGACCCTCGCACGCAGAGCTCGCTCAGGAAGTCCAGTCAGCCCCGCTGAAGAATGAGAGAGTCAACATTGCGGTGACCAACCCAATGCAGACCACCAGGGACTTGGCTAAAGAGCAGCAGGAAGGAGGAGGACCAGTGGCTCGGATCTACGCCGAAGTGAAGCGGCCAGGGAGCATATCCGAGAGAGAACTGGCAAAAGGAGAATTGGAGCTGAGGACCCTGTATGAGAGGCGGGAGGCCATGAGTATTCGGCCAGACGGCATACTCACCATCAAGCTCGCTCACCCCACTAAGCCGAAGCAGTGCGTGATCTGCCCCCCCAGCAGGAGAACACAGGTTGTCTGGGATACACACAAGATGGCTCACACAGGGATACACCGAACCAGACAACGAATCCTTTTAGATTGGTACTGGCCGGGTATCTCTCCGTTGGTGAGGCGACTCATCAAAGATTGTGAGGTGTGTCAGGTGGCAAAGAATGGCAGAAGGACAGAGAACCCCGGCAGGCAGCGCATGTACGCAGGACGCCCCTTTCAGAAGTTGGCAGTCGACCTGGTCGGCCCCTTGCCACTGACGAAGAGGAAGAACCGCTGGGCCCTGGTCTTAACTGACCACTTCACCCGCTGGCAAGATGCCATTGCACTGCCAGACGCGACAGCCCCCACGGTTGCCACAGCGCTCGACGAGCGAGTATTCGCATACTGGGGACTACCCGAACAGCTGCACTCGGATCAAGGAGCGCAGTTCGAGTCGGTGCTCTTGGAGGAACTATGCAGTCTCTGGGGAGTAAAGAAGACCCGTACCACACCGTACCACCCGCAAGGAAATGGAGTCGTGGAAAGGCAGAACCGCACTCTGGGAGACGCCCTCCGCACACTAATCCTGACGAAGGGGCAAGACGAGTGGGACAGCCTACTCCCCCAGATTATGCGGGTATGCAGAGGTACCCCCCACTCAGCCACTGGAGAGACGGCCAACATGATGATGATGGGACGGGAAATACGCCTTCCCGACCAGCTGACGGGAACACCCCCCTCCCTGGACCCCCAGAACATTACCGAGTATACGGCAGAAATCCAAGAGAATCTGCAGAAGGCTCACAGCTATCTGCGGGAACGCCAACAGGAAATAAGGAGCCAGGAGAGCGAGGAACCCCCCGTGTTCCAGAAAGGAGAATTAGTGGTGCTGGAAAACAAGCGCAGAGTCAAGGGAAGCAACCCCAAGCTCCAGCCACGATTCGTCGGACCATACCAAGTCGCCGAAGTATTCCCAAATCATACGTATAAACTAGAGAGGAATGGGCAATGGTCAATCCAGAACGGCCAACTCAGGCGAGTTAAGCAAGTCCTGTCCTGGTTGTCTTCTCCTGTTCTCTTTAATTTTCCCGATTTAGTAGTTGTCTTTCCTTTTTCTGGTATATGTTATAATGTAAGTTGTTATAACACTTGATTTGTCCATGTTACTTCCAAATATTTCACAGTTTTTTTATGCAATTTTCATCACCAGCTGTTGAACCTTCTCAATTTTTCTTCTAAGCTCATTCTTTGCACTGTTAGTCAAGTTTTTCTCACTTTTTCACGAAAAAATGTTCCAGTTTATAACACTTGATTCTAGAGAGTTAACAACTTGTAAAACATTGAACTTGTGCTCTATGTAATCTCAACATATTGAATATGCATAATAATTCTTAAAACGCCCATTGTTTTCATTTATTCACAAAAATTGACCCGATTTGTTTTTTCATTATTTTGCGTCAAATTTTTGTTCATAACTTGCTGTAACATCTGATATATCTCAGTTAACTCTCAGTTTTTCTCAACTACGTTATGCACTTCCAATTCTCAGCTACTGAAGGCTTGCATCATTTTGTAAAAGTCATTTTTTTGTCCTCTACTTCCTGTTTTTGTTAATTTTTTTTCAATTTCTCCACCAACTTTTCCCACTTTGCTCAGAAGGGTGATCAATGTCCAAAATGATAAACTAGTGCTCAGTGTACGCTTAACATGTCCAACATCCCAATAACATTTTAGAAGTCGTGATTCGTTTGATGCATTTAACTTCAAACCAATGACTTTTCCACTTTCTTAGCCCTCTGACCTGCACATTTTCAATCCACCTCCTGATCGAAAACAAAACATTTTTATGTGAAGCTGTCAAAGCATTTACAGTTCAAAATTGTTTCATGTGTCAACATCAATTTGTTTTATGCAATTGTACCAGTTTTCGTCATTCTTGTTATTTATGTGTTCATTTATTCTCAGTTTAAACACAAATAATCACTTCAAATTCCTTCACAATAGCCACAATAACTACTGAAAGAAACCCTATAGCAAATGCAAACTTTCTAATTTGCTTTTCAACTTTTTCTTTCACTGGAACATATGCTACAAATTATTCAAGTGTCTTTATGCACGCATCCTCTTTGTTTCACAATGATCAGCATTCAAGTCACGCCTCCTTCGATCTCCATCATTTCTAATGGTTCATGGCAGCCTTTTCTCAGGTGTACCACCTTTCATTTCAGAAAATAAAAAATTGAATCCGAAACCATTGATCACTTTGTTTAAATCGATCGTCAACTTCTCAGTAAAGATATAAATGTAAAGTCAATTAGTTTTTTTCTACACTCTCTTATTAACATTGAAAATAATTCCCCACGTTTTACTCACATCTGAAAATTGGATTGAAGCGGATAGTGAAGAGATAGATTATCAAATGAACTCATCGTTTGTTGCTTAGGAAGGAAGAAACAATATGAGGACCGGAGACAAAATAAAACACAATTTTTTCAATTCCGATAATGCACTGAAATATGATGCACCTGTTTTCTAAAAACTAGTCCGCACATGCCATGTTCGGTTAAATGATTAGCTTTTTGATGTCTAATGAATTTATTCATTCACATGATATGAAGCTGTAAGTTTCGCAGCTAATAGCGTGAATATAAAATTCATTGGTGATAGTAAAAGACACAGAGTATGATTGCAGTTTATTGTAGTTGAATGAAAGAAAGTTTGGGTCAATAGCATAAAGCAATACATCTATCATGGAAGACTGCAAAGTAGTTTACATAAGTTCAATGCAAGTTACATAACATGGTAGTTCATGAAAGGCAAGTCACATAACATGCAGCACTATCAATAAACTTTAAGCCCAAGCAGGTGAAGAGTAAGCATTCCTGGTGTGTGAGTGTCAGCTCTCTCTACAACAATAAGTATATAATAATAACAATTACAAAATGCACATTAAGATAAGTTGACTAATCCAGATCCAAAAACGATTAACTATTAGCTCTTGTTCTTGTTAAGTTATAGTGATTGATTGTTGTGAATCTACATACATGTAAAATATACATACCTACATTTACGATAAACCAACATATAAGAATCATTTTGCAAGTTTATGATATCTGCATGTAAAATACACCTACTTTTACAACTAGCTTACATGAAGAGAATACCTGCATGTACAATTTATCTAACTTTGCACTCTAGCTATATTTACAACATAACTACACTTACAATTTGTCTATGTGTATATGGACAAGTTTTCTATGTCTATATATACTTGCAAGTACAGCTTATCTACATGTACAGTATAGTATAATTATAGATACAATCTAACTAAATGTACAATATACCGACGTGTACCATATACAACCATGTACAGTATAGTAACATGTGTAATATACCTATGTGTACAGTATACAGACCTACAGACACATTCTACCCACATGTACATCATACATACCTACACAATTTATCTGCAAGTAGAGTAGTTATACATCAACTTAGTATCACAAGCTTGTTCACTTGTAGAATCACTGACAGCAGTCATTCTTGCTTATCACCATCATCTGTAATTATACCAGACACTAATTAGTTGGTCAGATGCAAGATATGATTACATAACGCTTTTCATCTTGTAATTTCTAATAAGTTAACACCATTCAGGTGAACAAAAGAATATATCTATTAAGAATATAGTGAACAGAATTTTCATAATAAACAGTTAACAAGTCTATATATGAGTCTACAAACAAGTCAGCTTTGAATGTTTAAACATGTACAATATTCGCCATACACATACCTGTACAGTTCATCTACAGGTAAGATATACCTACAGGTACAAATATACATAAATGTAGAATGTATCTACATGTAACATACACATAAATTTACAATACCTCTACATGTACATCATATAAAGCTGTATAGTAAAGCTACCTGCACTGTATACCTTCATATAAGGTGAACATATGCATACACTTTATCTACACTCGGAGTATATTTATTTACAGAGTATACCTGTATGTACAGTATACCTACATGTAAAATATACCTACTCTAACAGTATATCTACCTGTACAGCTCACCTACATGAATAATACAGCTATATCTACTGTGTATTCACATGTAAAGGATACACACAGGTAAAATATAATTATATAGATGGTTTACCAAAATGCACAAAATCTATTCATATACATTATACTAACATATCTATATATCAACATGTAAATAAATCAAAAAAAAATAAACATATAACTATATGTTAATATATATACATGTAGCTATGTTGTACAGTAAACTACATGTACAAAACACCGAAAAGTACAATGTACCTATGTCTACAATATACCTACATGCGCACTTCACTTGCAATTTTGTTGATATACATGCACGCAAATAAAATATATTTTCATGTACAGTATGCATAGATTGATAATAAATTTACACGTGATATATAGCTACAAGTACCACATTTATATACATATAATACTTTATTGGCATCAATATCATTTTATAAAAATGTTTTTCATAAAGTGCCATAGCTAGAAGAAAAAGAACAACAAAAATCAAAAATATAACGAAAATGTAAAATGAACACAGAAAAAAATAAGTCTACTCAAGTACAGTTTATTTAAAATAATTTTCCATTGGTGTTTAAAAGATCCGGAGATAAATTTAATTTGAAAACAGAAAGGGATTGTGTGATTTTCAGAGAAGTAGGCAGTTGATTGAATGTGGCAGATATATTTGTTTCTATTGCAGTTTGGGTGTTGGCATAAAGTTTCTTTCATTTACGAAAATTAAAATTGCAGTTACGACTGGTAGTAAAATCAACAGAAATAAAGCTAGAAAAAATATTATTGGAAATTCTAAAACAAGTTATTTCCGTGAAATATTGATATGACAACAGGAACAATTTACTTGGATGGATAGTATACATGCATGTAAAATATACATACATCTACATCATACCAACATATACAGTATATCTACATATACAGTATGTCTACATGCACAGTATACGTAAATGTTCACTGTACATACATGTATATCATATCTAAAGATAAATTATACCTACATGTACACTATACATATATACCTGTACAATTTCTCAACGTGTACATTGTACACACATCAGAGTATACATATATATATATATACGGCATACCTACATGTACATTATACCTAATGTAAATCACACATATATTGGCAATGCACTTATATGTACGCTTCACCTACGTATGCAGTAAATTTATATATAAAGTATAAGTATATGTTTGATATACTTCCATGTACAATGTGGGCTTATCGTAGTGTTTTATTTTGCGACACACACATCTGCAATAAACTTACATGTGCATTGTGTCTGCATCTACATGTAAAATATCCCAATCGGTACAAAAATACTGACATTTATACTGTATCTAAATGCGCAATATACCTACATGTAAATTTTTTCTAAATGTGGAATGTTTATTTATGTACAGAATGCTGACATGTATGATAAATCCACATGTAAAATACCTCTACAAGTGGAGTAGACCTACAGGTACAGTTTACCTAAATATGTAACAAATTCATATGTAGAGCAAGTCTATACCTTTGATTCTGATATAACTACTTGTGCAAATCAAGTACATGTACAATATAAACACATGTAACGCATGTCGACATGTACAGTATTTCTAAATTTGCAGTATACCTACATTTACATTTTAACTACATATACAATATTTTTACACCTACAGTATATATGTTTAAAACATAGCTATTGTACGATATGCCTATGTTTACAGTATACCAAAATATACAGTATTTATACGAGTATGATATACATACATACCTGTATACTTATATACCTACCATACAATCAGCTTACATGTTAAACATACCTTTGTGACCATTATACGTAAATTCCAGTACAATTTATCTACACTCAAAGTATATATATATTCAATGTATACATATATCAACAGTGTACCTAAATTTACAAATAACCTACATGTAACAAAGCTACATGTGAAGTATGTTTACAAGCACCATACACATTCATGCCCATGTAGGTATATCATAGTAATGTATTTTATAATACCTACATCTACAATATCTACATCTACAATGCCCCTGTATCTATATATGCAATACACAAACAAGTACAGTGCTGTTGGATGTGAAATATAATTACAAGCACAGTACACTTGCAGATAATAAAACATATTTACGTCTACAAATAAACTACATGTACGCTTTAGGTACCTGTAGGCATGTCTACATGAACAGCATACCCATACGTACAAAATATCAAATGAACAGTAATTTTAAATATGCAGTACACCTTCATTTGCAATAAAACCACTTACACAATATACATACAAGTACAGTAAACCTACATGTACGATATACCCACATGTAGTGTGTATCTGCATGCGCCACATACCAACTTATACAATATACCGACATGCACAATATACCTACATGTAATATATAGCTACATGTACACTCTACATAGATGTACCACATACTTGCATGTAGAATATACCTTTGGGTATAGTGTATATATGTGAGCAATATATCTGTATATATCGTATACGTAAATGTATGGTATACATACCTGTACACTGTATAAGAATGCACAGCATACCTACATATACATGATACATACCTGTGCAATTTATTTACATCTCGATTATATTTATATAAGCAGTAAAAGAATATCGAATCACTTACGTTTACAATACACCTACATATTCAGTGTACCTACATATATATATTGTACGTACATATACACTATACCTACATATGCAGTATAACCACATGTACAGTATACCTACATATACATCATACCTACATATACAGTATACCTACATACACAGTGTACATGCATATACAGTATACAAACATGTACAGTATACCTCCATATTCATTATACCAACATGTACAGTATACCTACATATGTATATTGTACATACATATGCACTATAGCTACATATACATCATACCTACATATACATCATACCTGCATATTCAGTATACCAACATGTACAGTATACCTACATATGTATATTGTACATACATATGCACTATAGCTACATATACATCATACCTACATATACATCATACCTGCATATTCAGTATACCCACATGTACAGTGTACCTACATGAGCAGTATACCTACATATACAGGGCAGCTACATGTACAGTGTGCCTACATATACAGCGTACTACACATACAGTAGACCTAAACATGCAGTATACCTACATGCACAGTGTACATACAAATACAGTATACTTATGCATGCAGTATACCTATATATACAGTGTACTTACATGTACAGTATACCTACATCCACAGTGTACATACATATACAGTATGCCTACATATACAGTATACCTACATGTACAATATACCTTTATATACAGTATACCTACATACGCAGTGTACATACATAGACGGTATACGTACATATACAGTATACCTACATACGCAGTATACGTACATGTACGGTATACCTACACACAGTATACCTACATGTACAGTATACCTACATACGCAGTATACGTACATGTACGGTATACCTACACACATAGTATACCTACATGTACAGTGTACCTACATATACAGTATACCTACATATACAGTATACCTACATATACAATATAGCTACATTTACAGTATACCTACATATAGTATACCTACATATACAGTATAGCTACATATACAGTATACCCACATATACAGTATACCTACATATACAGTATACCTACATATACAGTATACCTACATATACAGTATACTTACATATACAGTATACCTACATATACAGTATTCTTACATGTACAGTATACCTACATATACAGTATACCTACATATACAGTATACCTACATATACAGTATACCTACATATACAGTATACTTACATATACAGTATACCTACATATACAGTATTCTTACATGTACACTATACCTACATACGCAGTGTACATACATATACGGTATACCTACATATGCAGTATACCTACATATACAGTGTACCTACATACACAGTGTACATACATATACGGCGTACCTGCATATACAGTATATCTACATATACAGTATACCTACATGTACAGTGTACCTACATGTACATCATACCTACATGTACAATATACCTACATATACAGTATACCTACATACACAGTGTACATACATATACGGCGTACCTACATATATACAGTATATCTACATATACAGTATACCTACATGTACAGTTTACCTACATGTACATCATACCTGCATATACAGTATATCTACATATACAGTATACCTACATGTACAGTGTACCCACATGTACATCATACCTACATGTACAATATACCTACATACACAGTATACATACATGTACAGCATATCTACGTACACAGTGTACATACATATACAGTATACCTACATATACAGTATACCTACACATACAGCATACCTACGTATGCAGTATACTTACATTTACGGTGTATTTACATACGCAGTGTACATACATATACAGTATACCTACATGTACAGCCTACCTACATATACGATATACCTACATATACAGTGTACCTACATGTACAGCCTACCTACATATACGGTATACCTACATATACAGTATACCTACATGTACAGCCTACCTACATATACGGTATACCTACATATACAGTATACCTACATGTACAGCCTACCTACATATACAGTGCATCTATGTGTATTCTTACTGGTATATTACAAATATCTTGACAAAATCTCGCAATGTGGTGTATGTCTGTATGAAAAGTATACATATAAAAAATTCATACCTGCATATGTAGTGTACCTATGTGTGCAGTATAAATGCATGTAAAATAAGCCTACATCACACTGGATCAACATATTCAATGTGTCTACAGTTTACATACCTGTACAATGTATCTAGATGTACAGCTTACTTACAATTACTTTATAAGTAGATGTACATGTCTTTAGATATATATGGACTACTGTAGTTGAAGGGTCAATATGGCTTGTGGGATTTTGTGGCACTCCACTAGCAAACACCCACCAGCATCTAGGAAAGAACTGAGTTTCTGGAGAGTTGTCTTCTTTTATTTTTACACAAATCCACAAAAGAGCTATTTTTCTTCTTCAGAGTTGCTTTATAATGAGTAATATAAGAAGCAAATTTATACCTAGCAACATTTGAGATGGATTCAATGCTTAGCGTTGTCTGTGAGACAATTATACTGCATCATAACGTTTGCAAAGTGGTCAACTTCCAATTTTTAAAGTTTAACCGTTGTTTTTTTGTATGAATAATATGCTCCGAGAGAACTTTTTTCAACAAGAAGCACTGTAGCTACATAATCACCAGGGATAACCTATTAAAATACGATAAAATTATTTACATTTCTTTTGGGTTCATACCCGCTATTGTTAAAAGAAGAGGACAACTCTCAGTATTTTAAGGTTTTTCCTAGAAGCTGGTGGGGGTTTGATAGTGGAGCTCCACAAAGTCCCGCAAACCGGCTAGGCCCCGACACTAAGTATACTTAAACATATGGCATATGCATACATACAGTATATGTACTTGTAAGCTAAACACATATGTAAATTACAACTACATGTACAATGTATTTAATTGTAGAAGATACATGTATTTACAAAGTGTCTACATATTAAAAACACATTCCAAATGATACAAAATTTATTAGCAAGAGTTATTTGTTGAAATGCTTACTTTTTTATAAGAACCTACAGGGTAATAGCGTCATAGGCTTGATCACTTGTGAAAGGCGCTAGAGTGGCTGAGAGTATTCAATGTTGTTCATCACTGCCATCTGCAATTATACAAAACAATAATTATTTGATGACGTGTAAGGTATGGTTACTTAACGCTATTAATTTTGTACTCCCTATACATTGGCAAGAATAACTTAAACAGACTTGGTACACTAAATAGTTGACCAAGCTAAGTTTGCGTCTACACACATCAGCTTTGTTTCTTCAAATATGTACAATATGTACCATACACAGAACTGCACAGGAGACCTATATTTTCAATAAACTTACTGTACAATGTATTTACATAAATAGTATTCCTATACTCGTAGTATACACATTTGTGCAATAATTCTATATGTGAAGAATATTACTTTCAAAATACTCCAACACATACAGTGCACCTACATATGCAGCAGAGCTAAATGTAAAATGTGCATATATGTAAAATATACACATTTGTATAATATAGCTACATCAAAAACATACCTTTGTGCTAAGTATACTAATCTATCTACATGCTGAATGTATTTATATGAAAAGTATACCTACACGCACAATATACCTATATGTACAACGTAACCACACATGCAGTGTACCTGCACGTACAATATACCTACATGAACAAAAAACTATACGTGTTGATTATACATATATGTGCGATACATTTACCTTTACAATCCACCTACATGTAGATATATCGTAGAAGTAAATATATTGAAGAATGTATCTACATGTGAAATATTCCTCAAAGTCCAATCTGACTACCTGAAAAATATATTTACGTTTTCATTTTAACTACAAACACAACATATATGCATATACAAGGTACATGTATGGACAATATACGCACATGAACAACATACACATATATACAATACACATATGTGCACAATATAAATTCATGCACAGTATACATATATGTACAATATGCATGATAGTGTAAGTTACGTATGTGTATGATATACGTGTGTGTACAATATGTGTGTGTACAATATACATGCAAGTGCAGCATATATAAGCGTACAATACACATATATGTACAATTTACTTAGATGTACGGTATACTTACATGTAAAATATGCATAAAAGTACAAATATATACGCATTGCAGTATGTTTACATGAACAGTATTCATACATGTACAAAATATTGTGATAAATTATATTTACATGTAGAGTATACATAAATGTAGAGTGTACATAGTTGTACAATCTGACTACATGTAGTGTATGTATACGTGTACAGTGTACATATATGTACTGTATATCCACATGTACATTATACCACCATGCCGAGTACCTTCATGGACAATATATTTGCATGTACGGTGATTACGTTCGCAGATAGTAAGAATTGATTGAAATGGGATTAAAACTCCTCCACGTTTTTCTGTGTGTGCACATGTTTACTAAATATTAATTTACAAAGTACCTACATGTGTACACCACATTCAAAGTGAGCGAAAGTTTATCACCAAAAGTTGCCTATTAGAATTTCTATTTTTTGATACGAACCTTCGGGGTAATAGTACTACAAGTGAGAGTTTCTGACAGTAGTCAATCTTGGTCACCACTGCCATCTTCAATTAAACAATACATTAATTAGTTGTTGATCTGTAAGATATGATTACATAATACTTTTTAAAGAGTTTACGCATTTCAAGAGAACAAAAAATTGTTAATAGCAATAATAACTTGAACAGATTTGACACACTAGACAGTTCACAAAGCGTACTATGCATCTACACACAAATCAGAAATTTACATTATGTACCATACACATACCTGTAAAAGACACCTACTTGTTCAATAAACATACTGTACAACTTATCTACATAAATAGTATTCCTGTACTTGTAGTATACATATTTGTATAATAATTCTATAGGTGAAGAATATTAAATTCAAAATATTCCAACACATACAGTGCACCAACATATGAATAAGAACTAAATGTAAAATGTGCTTACATGTAAAATATACGCACTTGTATAATATAGCTACATTCAAAACATACCTGAGTGCAAAATATACATACTTGGGTAATTTAGCTGCATGTCGAGTATATCTATATAGAAAGTATACCTATATGCACAATATACTTATATATACAACACAACCACACATGCAGTGTGCCTGCACGTACACTATACTTCTATGAAAAAAAATTTACATGTGTGTTATACTTATGTGCAATACATCTACCTTTACAATACACCTACATGTAGATATATATGGTACAAATAGATACATTGTACAGGTAAATATACTGAAGAATGCATGTACATGTAAAATATTGACAGAAGTACAATCTTATTACCCAAAAAAACATTCTAACTTTCACGCTTGACGCGCATGCACAATACAAATACAAGCGCAATAAACATTTATGTACAATATACACACACGTGCAATATACATAAGCATATGAATAGAATAAAAATACATGTTCACCTCACATATGTGTAAAGTATACACATCTGTAAAATATACATGGTTGTACAATATACATATGTATATACTATACATATGTGAACAACATACGAATGTTACAGTATACATACGCAAACAATATAAATATATGAAAAATATGCACACATGTACAATATAACCACATGTACATACATGTACAATATACGATGCGTGATATGCCTACATTTACAGTATACCGACCTGCAGATATGTTATAAATACCTGTACAATCTATCTGTATGTAGAGTAGTTACACATCAACTTGGTATAACTAGCTTGTTCACTTGTAGAATCACTGAAAGTATTTAATCTTGTTTATGACTGCCGTCTGTAATTAAACAATACACTACTTAGTTGCTGGGCTGCAAGATATGATTACATAAGGCTTTTCATCTCCTACTTGCTAATAACTTTACACATTTCAAAAGAACAAAAGATTGTTGTTAACAAGAAAAGCTTTAACAGATTTCACACACTAGACAGTTGACAAAGACCACTATGCATCTATGCATTAGTCAATCTGTTTCATCATTTAGTAGCAAAGCTCAGTGCCAATCTTACAGAGGCATTTAAATGTAACCTTAGGGTTCATCTGTTTGTCAAACCTAAAAATTTAGCACCTCCAGCTATGATATGCATTGTTGCCTTATCTTGAGAACAAGTTGAGAGATTGCAAAAATAACCAAAAAGATTGGACCTGATATCAAAGGAATAAAAACAGTGCTAACAGACAGGGAATAAAAACAAATAAGAATGCCTGAACGGTCACTAGATTTTCTTGAGTATTGTTTTCAACTCTGTAATAGCAGTGAATGATAACAATTTACAAAAAAACAGAACCCTAGCTTCACTGTTCTAACAAAATACTTGCAACTTTGACAAGAGGAGTTAGTATAGTGGTATGCTAGAAAATCTTTGTCATAATTTGCTAAGTCATTGTGACTACAGTAGCAATTTCCACTAGGCCACCACCTTAATTGCGTTTTTGTAGACAGGGGCGTTTTGCGCAACTGAAATAAGTTTGTTTTCTGATGTACCCTCACAGTCCATGCTGGAAAATTTATGAGCACTAATGTAAAAATTGGACAGTTTTTTTCCCATGAACTGTTATGAAACTCCAATTTTGTGCAGAAAGTTGGCATAAAATTTGAGCCTTAAAACCTGATTTTGATTAGCTCAGCTAAAACATGTTTATAATCTAATATAGAAATCAGTGCCGGCACATACTCAGATGAAAAAAAAACAGATTTGAAATGAAAAATTTGCCAAAACTTGATCCAAAATTTTTTTAAATTTTTACAATGAACTAGGAGCGCAATAGTGTGACTTGCTTTGTTACTTGTAGCAATCATCAGCATCGCTGGCACTAGTCACTCTTCTTTGTTATCACCACCTATAATTATAACAATCTGTAATTAGTTGCTGTGATATAAGACATGATTACATAATACCTATCACCCTATGCATATATATGATAAGCATACAAGTTTTCACTGACCAAAATATTGGAAGTAGCACACTTCAGTTGAAACCAGTTAGCGTACTTTGCAGTAGAAAGCTAGTTATGCATTCACATGCAAGTCGACTAATGTTTATTAAATGGTAGCAGGTCTTCATGTATACCAACTGAAGGCAATGCAGGAATATGCAACAGGAGGACTCCTCACTCAGCTACTTCGAAATGAGTTGGCAACAAAATTAAATGCAAATCAAGAAAACCAAACAATTTTCTAGACAAATGAGAACAATAAATTTACCTAGTCCACACAAAACATTAGGATTGAGTAAGAATCACACACAATCTGGCAAGAAACTGTCAAAAACAAGAACAAAAATGTGGATTGTAAGTTGAGATGCAGTGGTTTTTGGGAACCAACAAAAAGATGATTGTTTAAACCTACAACAAACTAGGTTTTATATGTGCTGAGAAAACTACTGGAGACAAAGACTTTAATTTTTGACCAAACCCAAATAATTCACAAAAGCATGTTGAAAATGCCAATTGAGAAATTACAAATTTGGTTGCAATGTTCACTTAGCAAAGAAACCGACAAAAAGGCAGGAAAGCTAAAAACAAGTAAAAAAAATGTAACAGAAAATTGTCTCCATTATTGCGGTAGGCTGATCATGACACGGCAGAAATTTTTGAAGAACACTGAGCAAAAAACCTTGAGTGAAAAACCACGGAGAAGAAAATAAGTTTAAGGGTTGTCAAAAGTTGTTCATGTCAAAGTCTAAAGTAGGTTGTAGTGGAAAATGTAGAGTGACCAAAATGCTGTCTCAAAAATATAAATGATAAAATTTTGAAATCATTGAAGGACGAAAAAAGACAGTAGAAAAAACTATAGTTGTAAAAAGAGCAAAAGCTAGTAAGAGTTGATGTTTAAAGAATTTCACCATCAGGAACGATGCTGATTCTTTCTGTGTAAATGAATTTATACCAAATATGTAGAACTACAGATAATTAACTATTACACGCAACCAAATTATTTACCTTAGGAAGTTTGAGCTGGATAGATAAGTGGTGTCTCTCCTAAGCAGCATTGACCAAATGAGCTGTGCTGTAGATAAATGTACTTGCCTAATGAGTGAAAGGTGCCTGTAAGCATTGTATGACCAGTATAGCCCAATTAACAAAGAGAGTTCGCCCAAGTGCGAAAAAATAAGAGAGCATAACTCCTCGAACAAAAACACTAAACAGGAGAAGACAATGATGGCATGAATTGCTTAACTCACCTGAGAACGACTACGGTCCTACCGCACCTGCGAGGAGCCTGTAGGGCGGGCGCCCACGTGTCGGGAGCCAGCTCTGATGCCAAATATGAAGGGAGCCAGGAGAGGTCGGCCACCCAAGAAGAAGCACTTCCCAGCAGGGCCCGACGAAGCGGTCGCCCCATTGCCAATGCCACTACACTGGATAGAGCGGCCACTCACCCATGAAGAGCGTGCGCCAACACCTCTACCCACATATGAAGAACGTGCGCCGACACCACCACCCACCAATGAAGAAGAACCCCCAGCGGTAGTCACCGAAGAGAGGAGGATGCCAGAGAGCACCGACACTATAGAGGAAGAAACGTTGCCAATAGAGGAGGAGCAACAGCCAGTGGAGGAAAGGAGAAACGAGACACCTCCCCCCGAGGTCACCAGAAGGTCAACAGTGACCCCTGACCTAGATGCCAACGAGTGGCCACCACTCAACCCCACAGGGACGACAGCCTCTCCATTAAACCGGCCTACAAGGGAAAGAAATCGACCAAAGAGATTCGATGACTATCAGTGTTATCAAACAGAAGATCGTCCTAGCCAAAAAACACCAACTGGCCAAGCCCAGGGAGGAGAGAGAGAAGAGACACCAGGAGACACCAGCCCAACCATCAAGACTGCAGAAAATTGCGAGGAAAACGGTTGGGTGCTGGTAAAAAGAAAGAAGAAATGGAGGAGTTACGATCAGAAACAACAAAAGAGTGCAGACGAAAAAATCAACGAAACACATGGGGAGATAAACCCCACTGACGATTTAACCACCAACCCCGCCATACTACGTCACGAAGAAGTGGCACAGGAGGAGACAACCCCCAAGGAAACCACCGGTGAAAACTCTTTAATAACCGCGGAGTTACGTCACCCAGAACTCGTCACGTGGGAGGCGGTACTAAGGGAACACGTGGGAAACAGAACCAATGATAATAAAGAGCGAGGGCGAGCCCGCCAACGCTCAATGCCAAGCCAGCAGCCAGACGATCACCAACCTCCACTCCACACAGAAGAGATACTACGAGAACTGTTAGCAGTAATGGCTCGAACCACCGAACAATACGAAAGGTTAGATATTACGTCAACTACCGACGAACGAATACCTAGAGTAACGGTGGAGTCCTTAACTCGAGCACTCGACCAGCCAATGAAGAGAATATCAACCCGAATCCCACACAAGGAGAACATGAAGGAGCTAACAACAAATGTCAACAGAATCAATCTGGCCGATGAGCCAAGACAAGTAAAAGCACCGACACGAAAGGTGAGAGAGAACTGGATCAGCAACCAAACGGCCAACCGCATCAAGGAAGCCATGATCCAGGGAGAGGGAGATGAATGGAAATGCACACAATGCGAATATCAACATGTAAAGAGACGTGTAGCCTACCACACCAGGCAACACTACACGTTTTTCTTTTGCCAATGTGGAAGAAGGAGTGCATCCCGAGACACGATACTAAAACATATAAGAGTACAAGGGGGAACAACCGAACATGGAGGAAAAGACAAGCCATTGTTTGAGGTCGATGCACACAACTACGATGAGTTCTGCCGAACAATGGGATGGACAGCACCACCACCGTTCGGGACGCCAACACCCAACTTCGACAAGGAGGGCCACTCGTCTATAAGGAAGCGACTAGGACCAGTGGTCGAACCATCGACAACACAGAAAAGAAAGAGAGTAGCATCCCCTGAAGCGACCGCACCTAAGAAGGAAGGCAGATATTGGCGAGCAGAAAGGGAAAGATCAGTGGAAGAAGAAAGACGAAGGAAACGGCAAGACAAAATGAAGAAATTCGAAGACTACGATAAGGAGATACATCGACTAACAACAGAAGCCTATGAACTATTGGGAAAAGCCGAGAAGGTGAAAGAGAAAATGAGACAGTTAAGTAATCAATAAATCAACCAGTACCGACGCCGCCGACTTATTATTAATTGGCCACCATCGCCAATGGGGCGGAGTGTGTGACGGACGGCGGCCATATTTAATCAATATGACATTCTATGCTCACACTCTAGGACTATTCAATCTATGCTTATTTCTGTTACCATCGCAGCAATTCTAGTTACACACAATTGTATATGTAGCACATGTGAGTGCATCCAGCCGTAGCTGTGAAGCCAGCCTATTTTTCTGTATACCTATTCCTATTTGTCTAAGCCTTTCTTAACAGGCGTGTCTTATAATATTCTTTTGTCATGTCTTGTTTACCAAATTATTATTATATAACCTTTTGTATAAATAGCCGTGTTAAGGCAGCAATAAATCAGAGTCAGCTTGCCCCACTCTCAGAAGTTTCTTTGTTCTCTAACAATAATAACTTCACAGCGCTAGTACATGCTCGTACACCGAATGCTCTATTACTCGAGTAGTAATATACAAGCAGATCAGCCTGGACCTCTGCTGGCCGAACCTAGCTCTGACTAGTTCGCCTTCAAAGTTCGGTCACTGAACTGCACTCTGCAGAATAGTGCGAACCTCTGCTGGCCGAACCTAGCTCTGACTAGTTCGCCTTCAAAGTTCGACCTCTGCCTTGCACATTGAAACAAGCTAACGCAGCCGGCAGTTAGACTAGTAAAATAGGAATGGTTACACACCATTCCCAAGGATACTAGTCGACCTGTGGAAGGGTTGTATTGCTCAGCGATAGACACAGTTGCCAACTCAGTTCGGGAAGTGTGCAGGTAGGCCGAGCTACCAACTCACACAGTGAAATCCTGCACAATAATTATCGATTGTTAATTATTAATTAATTATAATATTAAGCATAGTAATCTAGGCAAACGGCAACTCCTGGAATTGTATTATCTGGTAGCTGTAAACTAGTTTGGATGAACTAGAATTGAATTCAAGTAGTATCATCATTATTATCATCCAGTAGAGGCTACAGCTTGATCAAAAAAATTGTTTGTGTTTAGAAGTGTAAGTGCACTTCGTTGCTACGTTGTCATATATAGATATTTGTCGAAGTCATAAAGAGAATGGCGGAGGGTTCCTCGACCAGAGACGAACGGTTTGTGAAAAAACTGAATTTTTCAAGTGAATCATTGGCACTTGACTGGAAAATGTTCAAGGCACAATTTGAAATATTCAAAGTGGCAAAAAAATATGGAGAAATGAGTGCCGAGGAACAGATTGCAAACTTGTTAGTACTGATGGGACCCGAAAGTGTTCCGATTTATGCCCAGTTCCAGTTCAACAATGAAGCCCCAGCACAAGCAAAAACACTAGCAAACGTTATTAGATTATTTGATACCCACTTCGAGCCAGTCAAAAATGTGGTATATGAACGAGTAAAATTTAATAACATTAAGCAAGGTGGCAATACAATACATAAGTTTATCACAGAACTGCAGTCGCAGGCTGATAGTTGTGAGTACGGAACTGTGAGGGATGACTTGGTCCGGGACAGGATTGTTGTCGGGGTGACAGACAATAAATTGAGAGAATACCTCATCGATACGGAGGACTTGACCTTGCAAAAAGCAATACAGAGGGCTAAACAATATGTTAGTCATCATGAGCAGGCGGCCATTATGAATAGTAGTGTTAAGGACGACAACCTTGACTATGTTTCACAGCCACGTTTCAAACGAGGAATTGCTGTAAACAAAAGACCGGATGTGGAAGAGAGGCCTGTGGCAAGTGAGAACAGGTGCCCATATTGTTATTGGAAGAGACATGCCAAAGGTCAGTGCCCAGCACGCAACGCGACTTGTTACAAGTGTAAAGGAAAAGGACACTGGGCGAAGGCTTGCAAAAGGAGACAAGAGTCAAGGACGGAAGAAGTTGATTGTGACACTGACATGGATGGGTTATTCTTGGGCGACCAGTCATTATGACTAGCTGCCTTCAAGTCAGTGGAAAGAACTGACAAGTCATGGTTTGTGACCATTATAGTAAATAGTGTTCCTGTAAAATTCAAAGTTGACACAGGTGCCGCCGTCACAGCAATGCCGTCATACATGAAGGAGTCCTGTAAATGCCAAGTTAAACCGTCTCGTAAAATATTAAGAGGGGCAGGGAATAATAGGTTGAAAGTCTTAGGGGAAGCAGAAGCTTTACTCGACCTAAATGGCAAAAAGACCCGAGAGGTGATATATTTCATTGAAGGGCTAGTTATGCCACTTCTCGGGAAACCGTCTATAGAACGTCTAAATCTGATCAGAGTTGTCGATAGTGTTGGTCTTGGTGTGTGCCATGACTGGAGGGCTAGTTACCCGAAGCTGTTTAGTGGGCTTGGCACAATGGCCACTGAAGTTGAAATTCAGCTGAAAGGGGAGGTGGCGCCGTTTGTCCAAGTCACTCCTCGACGAGTTGCAGCAGCTCGAAAGCAGCCATTATTGGAAGAGCTAAGGAGAATGGAAAAGTTGGGAGTCATAGAGAAAGTGGAAACTCCAACTGATTGGTGCTCTCTATGTGTGGTGGTCCCCAAGAAAAATGGGAAATTGAGAGTGTGCATCGACTACACGAGATTAAACAAAGCAGTAAGGAGAGAATACCACCCTTTACCAACTTCAGAGGAAACGTTGAGCGCACTAGGGAATGCACGGATATTCAGTAAGCTTGACGCCAACTGTGGGTATTGGCAGATGAAGTTGAGTGAGAGTTCGTACTTACTCACTACATTTATAACGCCTTTCGGACGGTACTGTTGCAAAAGACTCCCATTCGGCATAAATTCGGCCCCTGAGATCTTCCAGCGGGAAATGCAGAAAATCCTTGTAGATTTAGACGGGGTGGTTTGTCAAATGGATGACATTCTAGTTTATGCAGAGAATCAACAGGATCACGATGCTAACTTCAAGCGAGTCTTTGACAGGTTGAGTGAGAGTGGTGTGACTTTAAATGCAGAGAAATGCGAGTTCAATAAAACGGAGATAAAATTCCAAGGGCACGTCATAACATCAGAGGGTATCAAGGCGGACCCGGAAAAGACTAGAGCCATCGTGGAATTCCCAACACCCAATAGCCGGCATGATCTGAGGCGTTTTTTTGGTATAGTGAACTACTTAGGAAAGTTCTCCGCAGCTATCTCTGGATGCACCGTTCAGTTGAGGCAGTTGCTGGGTAAAGATAGTGACTGGCGTTGGTCCACTGAACATGCAGATGAATTCAGGAAGCTGAAATCACTAATGGTAGCCACACCAACGCTAGCCCCGTTTAGACTTGAGAACAAGACTATGCTTAGTGCAGACTCCTCGTCATTTGGTCTGGGTGCAGCATTGCTGCAACAAGTAGAGGGAGAGTGGAAGCCAGTGGCGTTTGCATCGCGATCTCTGAACAGTGCGGAAAAACGTTACGCGCAAATCGAGAAAGAGGCACTAGCCATATGTTGGGCTTGTGAGAAATTTAGCTACTTTCTATCGGGGCGCGACTTTACGGTGTTAGCTACTTTCTATCGGGGCGCGACTTTACGGTGGAAACAGATCATAAGCCACTGGTTGCTGTGCTTGGAGACAAGGAGTTGTCAAAGTTACCGATACGTGTGCAGAGGTTTAGATTGCGGATGATGTCGTTCAGCTACAAAATAGTCTATACACCGGGGAGTAAGTTGGTGCTGGCAGATGCTCTCTCACGGGCACCTCTTTCAGGGACATCAGGGGGAGGTGATGAGGAGCCTCTGATCATCCAGGAGCTGGTTGATGCACTACCAATATCGGCGTCTCGGCTGGAGAGGATTAAAGCTGCAATGTTAATGGAAGACGAAGGCCAATTGTTGATCAAGTACATTATCGAAGGGTGGCCCGTAATGCCCAAGATTGGGGAATCGATGAGACAATTCTATACCTTCCGAGACAGCTTGACAACAATCCAAGGAGTAGTTTTCTTTGAAAATAGAATTTACGTACCCAAACTAGAAAGAGATAGGATACTGACAGAGATCCACTCTGGCAACAGATATAGTGTGGTGGCCAGGCATGACGGCTGAAATACGTGCGTTAGTAAAAGCATGCCCCAAGTGTGAGGAGTTTCGATTGAAACCACGGGAACCCCTAGTTAGCACACCCCTGCCTGAGCGCCCATGGTGGCAGGTGGCGGTCGATTTATGCGAAAAGGATGGGAAGACATTTATGGTAGTTGTAGATTACTACAGTAGATTTATTACAACCAGTGAACTGACTGGAACAGCGGAGGCTGAAACAGTTGTCTCCAAACTGGAGGCATTGTTTTGCTTGTTAGGGGTACCAAATTCGTTGGTAAGTGACAATGGCCCACAATTTGTCTCAGAAAAGTTTCGGTCATTCATGACCAAATGGGACATCATACACATTACTAGTTCTCCGAGATACCCCCAGTCCAATGGAGAGGCAGAGCGGGCAGTGCGAACAGTAAAACAGCTAATGAACAAGAATGTCAACTTACAAGCTGCCCTCTGTGTCTACAGGGACACTCCGCTGGCCAACGGTTACTCCCCTGCGGAGCTTATGTTTGGTCGTTCTATGAATTCGATGGGCGTTGTGCCGGAAAAGACAATCGATTTAAAACGACTCCAGCGATTTGAAGCATCCCAACGTCACAAGCAGAGGTTGTATTACAACTCGAGGCATAGGGCCAGGGAAAGAAGTCCTATCGAAGTGGGGCAGCCCGTAGCAATACGAGGTAGCGATCAGCAGAGGTCAGATGGGGTAGTAATCGCTACTAGAGGGCGCGAGGTGGTTGCCTCCAAGGAAAATGGTAGACTGCTCCGTCGGAACCGAGCACTCATAAGCAGAACTGAGGCACGCAGTCCTCAGATTGCAACAAACCCTTGTGAGATGGAGAGACCTCCCGACACCCCTGAGCCAGAGTGCAGATCAGGTTTAAGGGACAAGTCACCGGCTGTGGACGCAGCTGGAACCCTTCCTACTCGCCGCGATGTAACAGTTCCCGTAGAAGCTAATAATGTGCCGATGTCTCCGGTCAGGGAACCCTCGCCAGTCGCGCGTACTAGCAGGTATGGGAGAAAAATAAGATCACCAAAACGGCTCAACTTGTAAACTGTTTTCATTACAGCATGCACTCTTATCTTATCGGAAATTCATTGGTAAGGAATGTTGTATCTAGATCCTGGTCAACCATATGTCTCCCTGGGGCTAACTGGGAAGACATCATCTTGCATGTGCTACACAATGCTAACGAGTTTCGGAACTCCTTCCTGTATATTCTGGTGGGACCAGTGAGATTTACGCGCCTACACCGGACCCATGGTCGTAAGGGGTGTGTGTTGAATGATGTTTCCGTAGGAACCCCAAAGTCGGTGTTCCGCCAGTTCGACAGGGCTGCAAGGAACCTTAACATTGTACCTGTTCTATGCACCATATACCCTCTGGATTTCCACGATTACAATCAGCATATCAAAAAGCAACGCCTAATATGTCAGGGCTTCTATGAGGAGTGGACGGAGAAATTGAGGGGAATGGTGACAGTGGAAAACAGACTGATAGTCAATTTTAACATCACCCGTGGAATGGCGACACCATACATTCATAGGCGAATTTACCACCGTAGCCATGGCAAATACAGGATGCGTAAACAATTCCTTAGAGACGGCCTGCATCCTACTGACGCCATAACCCGAGAATGGATCGGGGAAATTGAACGAACAGTCAGGTTAAACTGTCAAGCATGGCGTCAGCGTCATGCATAAGTTTACTGTACATATTTGATTTATATTTGTGTCTGTCTCGTTTATTGTTTGTCCGTTGCAGTACATGTCTTGCGTACAACTCTTTCTCTCTCTCCTTAGTGAGCAGTTGTATCTTTGTCATAATTCAATTAATAGTTGCAAGTGCGCGTTAATGTTCTCACTAATAAGCAATGTACAATGGTCTCGTGAGTGTGGTTGCACTGCCAAACTGATGAGTACTTGATGACTCCTTGGAGATGTGTACCATGTATTGGTTTTGGTTGAGTGCATACTGCTGTGGCATTGTTCTCCCCTATTGTAGTGTAGGGGTGTGGGTGCACCCTAGACACAGCTCACCGGGAAAGCATATGAACTTGGAAGGAAGGTGTAACAGGAACCGGAAACGAACAAGGCCCCTGGGAGAAAGACACTGGATTCATTCGATGCGCGGACGAGCTACCTTAAGGACTAACGAGGATCACGCCGAACTTATTAAAAGGTAACCAAGTACTATTACAATAATAATAATAATGATAATGATAGTGATAGTGATAGTGATAGTGATAGTGATAGTGATAGTGATAGTGATAGTGATAGTGATAGTGATAGTGATAGTGATAGTGATAGTGATAGTGATAGTGATAGTGATAGTGATAGTGATAGTGATAGTGATAGTGATAGTGATAGTGATAGTGATAGTGATAGTGATAGTGATAGTGATAGTGATAGTGATAGTGATAGTGATAGTGATAGTGATAGTGATAGTGATAGTGATAGTGATAGTGATAGTGATAGTGATAGTGATAGTGATAGTGATAGTGATAGTGATAGTGATAGTGATAGTGATAGTGATAGTGATAGTGATAGTGATAGTGATAGTGATAGTGATAGTGATAGTGATAGTGATAGTGATAGTGATAGTGATAATGATAATGATAGTGATAGTGATAATGATAATGATAGTGATAATGATGATAGTGATAATGATGATGGTGATAATGATGATGGTGATAATGATGATGGTGATAACGATGATGGTGATAACGATAATAGTGATAACGATAATAGTAATAACAATAATAGTAATAGTAATAGTAATAATAGTAATAGTAATAGTAATAGTAATAGTAATAGTAATAGTAATAGTAATAGTAACAGTAACAGTAACAGTAACAGTAACAGTAACAGTAACAGTAACAGTAACAGTAACAGTAACAGTAACAGTAACAGTAACAGTAACAGTAACAGTAACAGTAACAGTAACAGTAACAGTAACAGTAACAGTAACAGTAACAGTAACAGTAACAGTAACAGTAACAGTAACAGTAACAGTAACAGTAACAGTAACAGTAACAGTAACAGTAACAGTAACAGTAACAGTAACAGTAACAGTAACAGTAACAGTAACAGTAACAGTAACAGTAACAGTAACAGTAACAGTAACAGTAACAGTAACAGTAACAGTAACAGTAACAGTAACAGTAACAGTAACAGTAACAGTAACAGTAACAGTAACAGTAACAGTAACAGTAACAGTAACAGTAACAGTAACAGTAACAGTAACAGTAACAGTAACAGTAACAGTAACAGTAACAGTAACAGTAACAGTAACAGTAACAGTAACAGTAACAGTAACAGTAACAGTAACAGTAACAGTAACAGTAACAGTAACAGTAACAGTAACAGTAACAGTAACAGTAACAGTAACAGTAACAGTAACAGTAACAGTAACAGTAACAGTAACAGTAACAGTAACAGTAACAGTAACAGTAACAGTAACAGTAACAGTAACAGTAACAGTAACAGTAACAGTAACAGTAACAGTAACAGTAACAGTAACAGTAACAGTAACAGTAACAGTAACAGTAACAGTAACAGTAACAGTAACAGTAACAGTAACAGTAACAGTAACAGTAACAGTAACAGTAACAGTAACAGTAACAGTAACAGTAACAGTAACAGTAACAGTAACAGTAACAGTAACAGTAACAGTAACAGTAACAGTAACAGTAACAGTAACAGTAACAGTAACAGTAACAGTAACAGTAACAGTAACAGTAACAGTAACAGTAACAGTAACAGTAACAGTAACAGTAACAGTAACAGTAACAGTAACAGTAACAGTAACAGTAACAGTAACAGTAACAGTAACAGTAACAGTAACAGTAACAGTAACAGTAACAGTAACAGTAACAGTAACAGTAACAGTAACAGTAACAGTAACAGTAACAGTAACAGTAACAGTAACAGTAACAGTAACAGTAACAGTAACAGTAACAGTAACAATAACAACAATAACAACAATAACAACAATAACAACAATAACAACAATAACAACAATAACAACAATAACAACAATAACAACAATAACAACAATAACAACAATAACAACAAGAACAACAAGAACAACAAGAACAACAAGAACAACAAGAACAACAAGAACAACAAGAACAACAAGAACAACAAGAACAACAAGAACAACAAGAACAACAAGAACAACAAGAACAACAAGAACAACAAGAACAACAAGAACAACAAGAACAACAAGAACAACAAGAACAACAAGAACAACAAGAACAACAAGAACAACAAGAACAACAAGAACAACAAGAACAACAAGAACAACAAGAACAACAATAACAACAATAACAACAATAACAACAACAACAACAACAACAACAACAACAACAACAACAACAACAACAACAACAACAACAACAACAACAACAACAACAACAACAACAACAACAACAACAACAACAACAACAACAACAACAACAACAACAACAACAACAACAACAACAACAACAACAACAACAACAACAACAACAACAACAACAACAACAACAACAACAACAACAACAACAACAACAACAACAACAACAACAACAACAACAACAACAACAACAACAACAACAACAACAACAACAACAACAACAACAACAACAACAACAACAACAACAACAACAACAACAACAACAACAACAACAACAACAACAACAACAACAACAACAACAACAACAACAACAACAACAACAACAACAACAACAACAACAACAACAACAACAACAACAACAACAACAACAACAACAACAACAACAACAACAACAATAACAACAATAACAACAATAACAACAATAACAACAATAACAACAATAACAACAATAACAACAATAACAACAATAACAACAATAACAACAATAACAACAATAACAACAATAACAACAATAACAACAATAACAACAATAACAACAATAACAACAATAACAACAATAACAACAATAACAACAATAACAACAATAACAACAATAACAACAATAACAACAATAACAACAATAACAACAATAACAACAATAACAACAATAACAACAATAACAACAATAACAACAATAACAACAATAACAACAATAACAACAATAACAACAATAACAACAATAACAACAATAACAACAATAACAACAATAACAACAATAACAACAATAACAACAATAACAACAATAACAACAACAACAACAACAACAACAATAACAACAATAACAACAATAACAACAATAACAACAATAACAACAATAACAACAATAACAACAATAACAACAATAACAACAATAACAACAATAACAACAATAACAACAATAACAACAATAACAACAATAACAACAATAACAACAATAACAACAATAACAACAATAACAACAATAACAACAATAACAACAATAACAACAATAACAACAATAACAACAATAACAACAATAACAACAATAACAACAATAACAACAATAACAACAATAACAACAATAACAACAATAACAACAATAACAACAATAACAACAATAACAACAATAACAACAATAACAACAATAACAACAATAACAACAATAATAACAATAATAACAATAATAACAATAATAACAATAATAACAATAATAACAATAATAATAATAATAATAATAATAATAATAATAATAATAATAATAATAATAATAATAATAATGATAATAATGATAATAATGATAATAATGATAATAATGATAATAATGATAATAATGATAATAATGATAATAATGATAATAATGATAATAATGATAATAATGATAATAATGATAATAATGATAATAATGATAATAATGATAATAATGATAATAATGATAATAATAATAATAATAATAATAATAATAATAATAATAGTAATAGTAATAGTAATAATAGTAATAGTAATACTAATAATAGTAATAATAATAATAGTAATAATAATAATAATAGTAATAATAATAATAGTAGTAATAATAATAGTAGTAATAATAATAGTAGTAATAATAATAGTAATAATAATAATAGTAATAATAATAATAGTAATAATAATAATAGTAATAATAATAATAGTAATAATAGTAATAGTAATAATAGTAATAGTGTTGGGAAATGTAGTCAGCACACTCCAGTCGACCTGGACAGCATAAACAATCTAGCACCGAACTCTACATACATACCATTATCTACTTATATATATAATCCCGAATTCTATGTGCATTACATTCACTCCTATTTGTATTCCTTATTTTATATTCAGCTATTATAATCACCTTGTTTACATTACTATTTTACCATGTGCTGCTGTGTGCAATCAAGCCTATCTAAAGTCAGCCCCTAATTAACCTTTCAACCTTTTATACCGCCTCCTTTTGTATATGGGCCAATTAGGCCAGCAGGCGGAGCCTTTCTTTTGTTACACTTTATTGCTGCCTAACATTGTACCCGCCTTTTGTATATTTAAACTGTTGTAAGTAAGAGAATAAATCAGAGTTAACCTGGCACTCTCACTTCTTCATGATTCTCTCTACACAAGACATAAAGAACAAGCTACTAGATGCATGCACAAGAATAAGCACACAAGCAAGCAAGCAAAGCACAAGCACTTAGCAAATAATTAATTGGCAGCAACTTGGACAAGTCGATCGATAGCAAGAACAATAGACAGTAGAAAGTGGTCAGTCTACGAGACTTACACTGCACACCACCTTCGGGAGTGTGATACTGGAACGATTGTTCAACCTGTCGATTCGACCCAGTGTAGCTATTCTGCCCGAATAAGAACTCAGTGGAAAGTAAGGTAGTTAAGATAACTCCTCACTGTGGACAGTCTGCGGACTTACAACACTGCAAATCTTATTCAAACAGATTAGTCTGCCGACCTTGGGGCTAGCTGAAGAGCACTTGCATTACTGCTATTACGCACACACTGGAAGTGGGCCGCTGTACAGGTGACAGCTACCACTACCCCCAAATTCCTGTACATTGGTGGCAGCAGTGGGATAGAGAAGAGCCCACACAAGTCGACCCACTGGAACAGTGAAAGTAAGCAGGAAGCAAGATGGCTAGTAGACGCCGAGCGGTGAGCTCGGATCGAGATGGCAGCCCGTTACAGATCATGGGCACCCTAGCAGACATATTGGACCGTATGTCCACCAGCAACAGCAAGGATCGCTTCCGGCCTCCACAGTTTAACGGAGAGGGAGATGTCCACTATTTTATTCAACAGTTTGAGGAGGTGGCCCGAGCCAACCACTGGGCACCAGAGGAAACCACCATACACTTAAGACAGGCGCTGACAGGCAAGGCAGAGCAGTGTGGAAGGGGGCCCGACCCCCTTGCCATCACACAGGCCCTGAAAGCAAGTTTTGGACTTACAAGAACAGAGGCGCAGCATAGGCTAACCACCTACCGCAAGGCGCACAGAGACACCCTGCGAGACCATGCGCTCCAGGTGGAGCGACTAGTAGAGGCTGCATATGGCGACCTACCCGTCCGAAACAGAGTGGAGCTCACCCTCCAAACATTTCAAAGTACTCTGGGCCATGTATACTTACAGAGGCACCTGCTGGCGATACGACCCGTAGACCTAGAGGAGGCCGTGTTGGCAGGAAACGAGTTCCTGCAGGTGCAACACCAGCCTTCGACGCAGTCCAACGTCCGCATAGTACAAGAGGAAGAGTTGGAGGAAACAGGACCTTCCCCCAAGGTCGACCTCAAGTGCCAAGAGGTAGAAGACCCCCTGGCCAAGCTGCTCAAAACCATCGAACACTTGAGCAAAGAGGTGGCCGAACTCAAAGATACCGCCACTAAACCCCCCACCAGGCGCTGCTGGGGCTGTCAGCGGACAGGACATGTACGCAGTCAGTGCAAGACTGCCCCCTGGCAACAGAGGCAGGGAAACGAGTACGGCCCGCAGCAGTAGGGACCCCTGCTGGCTGCAAGAGGGCCACCCCCGCTAACCGAACAAGGGAAGAACAGGCCAGACGACCTGTACAGAAACCAGAGTTCCTTCCACTAAGCAATCGGTTCAGCCCATTGGCCACCGACCTGGCAGAGGAGGAAGAGGAAGAAGACATAGATGAGAAGGCCCAGAGGAGGCCCAGTTCCCCAAAGCCGCGGAGTAAGGAACCAACCCGAAGGAAGACACCCCCCCCCCCCAGACCGAACACCAAGAACCCAATCACAGTCCATTTGAACCAAGTAGAGAGACCTTACAAGTCCAGTTACTACTTGCCTGGACGATTGGAAGGACGAACGGTTACATATCTAATTGATACGGGGTGCAATACCAACCTGTTGTCGAAGAGGGTATTCGACGTACTGCCCACACAGGTACAGAAGGAACTGCAGGAATACGACTCTCATGGACTGATGGCTGACGGCACCAGACTACCCTTCTACGGGCTGCTCACGCTGACGGGACGAATCCGGCATGTTAGGTACGAGGAAACCTTCGTAGTCAGTCAGATAAACGAGGATGTGATCCTCGGGATGCCTTTCCTCGCCAAGCAAAACTGCCAGATGGGATTTGACCGTCCAGTTCTCCGCGTACAGGGGAAGGAGTTGACCTGTACAGATAGACACGGAAGGGACCTGGTGTCCAAAGTCCAAGTCCAGAGAGATACACACATTCCACCTCAAGCCGAGGCGACAGTGCCATGCCACCTGACCAGTCAGACCCCGTGTGCACAGGGAGTGATAGAAAGCATGGGAGGAGGCTTGTTGTTAGCCACCAGTGTCAATGCGCCAGATGATCGGGGACGTGTACTCGTCCGATGTCTCAACCCCTCTCAAGACAGCCTACACGTTCCGGCAGGAGAGGTAATCGGCACGTTCATCGGTATAGGGCCCGACGAGATACGGTCACTGCAGAACCACCCCCCAGAATCAGAACCCCCAGGAGGAGAGCTACCACCGCACCTCACCCACCTGTTTTCACAGGCCAGAAAGGGATGTAAAGACACCCGAGAGGAATGCCAACTCCGGAGCTTGCTCGTCCGCTACCAAGAAGTCTTTAGCCAGCACGATGGAGACATCGGCCGCACTCAGCTCGCCGAACACTCCATTCCCGTGATCCCTGGCACACGACCAATACGGCTGCCACCGCACCGATTGGGCGCAGAAAAAGAGGCAGAGGCCAAACGACAAGTGAAGGAGTTGCTGGCCAAAGATCTGATCGAGCCTGCCGAAGAAGCATGGAGCTCTCCGGTGGTGTTGGTGCGCAAGAAGGATAACTCCTGGAGATTTTGTGTTGACTACCGTAAGTTAAACGATGTCACCCAACAGGATGCGTATCCCATACCCCGGATAGATGACTCCCTGGATGCTCTCGCAGGAAGCCGATACTTTAGTACGCTAGACTTGACCAGCGGATACTGGCAAGTACCTCTGGACGAAGACGCCCAGGACAAAGCCGCCTTCATCACCCGCAGTGGCCTATGGCGATGGAAGGTGCTGCCCTTTGGCCTCACCTCGGCTCCTGCCACATTCCAGCGACTCATGGAGCGAGTACTGAAAGGGCTCCACTGGAAGACGTTACTCCTCTATCTGGACGACGTGATAGTCATTGCTCCTGACTTCACATCACACATCCAGAGACTAGAGGAAGTGTTACAGCGTCTCCAGAGTGCTCACCTGAAGGTGAAGCCCTCGAAGTGCGAACTCCTGAGTCCACAGGTACGTTACCTCGGACATGTGGTCAGTGCAAAGGGTGTAGCTACCGACCCTGACAAGGTAGAAGCAGTAAGGACTTGGCAGGCTCCACAGGATGTGAAAGCCTTACAAGCATTCCTGGGGACGGCCGGGTACTACAGGCAGTACTTACCCGACTACGCCACTACGGCCAAGCCACTCACCGTCCTGACCGGCAAGGAGGTCCCATGGAAGGGGGGAGATAGAGAACAGCAAGCGTTCGAGTGTTTAAAGGAAGGTCTGAGCCAGGCACCTATTCTGGGATACCCCGACCCCAAGCTCCCCTACATCCTGGACACAGACGCAAGCGCTGTGGGAGTAGGAGGCGTGCTGTCGCAGGTCCAAGAAGGACAAGAGCGGGTGATAGCTTACTACAGTAAGACCCTGTCTCCCGCTGAGAGGAACTACTGTGTGACCCGGCGAGAGCTCTTGGCAGTGATCAAGGCCGCCAAGCACTTCCGACCATACCTGTACGGAAGAGAGTTCAAGTTACGCTCAGACCACGCTTCCCTACGATGGTTGTGTAGGAGGAAGGAACCCTCCAACCAGATAGCACGGTGGCTAGAGATACTGGCGGAATTCAAGTTCAAGCTGGAACACCGGCCAGGGGCACAGCACGGAAATGCAGACGGCCTTAGTCGACAGGATCCCTGTATCGGCTGTAAACAGTGCCACGCCATAGAGCAGAGAGATGGGGGACCCACCCATGCCGAGCTAACCCTGGGGGGACTAGCAGAGCAAAGGGAAAGGATGACTGGGGGACCCACCCATGCAGAGCAAAAGGGAAGGATGACTGGGGGACCCACCCATGCAGAGCAAAAGGGAAGGATGACTGGGGGACCCACCCATGCAGAGCAAAAGGGAAGGACGAATGGGGGACCCACCCATACCGAGCTAACCCTGAGGGGACCAGCGGAGCGAAGGGAAAGGACGAGTGGGGGACCCACCCATGCAGAGCAAAAGGGAGAGATGACTGGGGGACCCACCCAGGCCGAGCGCACCCGACAGGGAGCAGCAGAGCCGAAGGGACAGGTGAACGTGACAGTCACCAACCCCACAGAAAGTGCCAAGGAGCTGGTACAGGCGCAACGAGAGGGACAACACCCTGTTGCCAAGATCTATGCCGCAGTGCAGGCAGGGAGACAGCTCTCCACTAGAGAGTTAGAAGAAGGAGACACCGAGCTGCGGACGCTACATGACCGAATAGAGGCACTAAGGATCCAACCCAACGGGACGCTGGTCATAAGATCAGAACACCAGGGGCGGGTCAGGCTCTGCTCGGTATGTCGACCCGCATGGAGGAATAAGGTCGTGTGGGATACACACCTGATGGCTCATGCCGGGATCAACAGGACTTGGCATCGTGTACAACTAGATTGGTATTGGCCTGGGATGTCGGGACTTACACGCAGACTCGTAAAGAGCTGTGAAGTGTGTCAAGTGGCAAAGAGGAGCAATAGACCCACAGCACCCGACGGACAGAGATTACTGGCAGGCCGACCTTTCCAGAAACTGGCAGTAGACCTGGTAGGACCGTTACCTCTCACCAAGCGGAAGAATCGGTGGATAATGGTACTTACGGACCATTTCACCCGCTGGCAGGATGCCATTAGTAGTAATATATGAGCAGATCTCCCTACCAAGTGTTTTTTTGTGGATTAGACCTTGGAGTTTAGGCAATGGGTTACGACGTTGGATGAATTCGCCGAGTTTATATTGTATTTCATTTGAGGGGTACTTGAGTGGCATTTGAATGGCATTTAAGTGGCATTTGAGTTTTGATTATTTTTTTACTTAATTTGAACTTATAGCATATACATTTTGAATGCATGACATTCAAGTTTTGATAATTTTTTTACATAACTCGAACTCATATGATATTTTGAGAGAGAAGAGAAGAATGAGGAGACTACATTGAATCAATATATGATTATATACATTTATTACATAATAAGTAGCAAAATATTCTTGTATAATATAGCTAGAGTTAGTAAATACTAAGTAATTCAAAGCACTACAACTTGTAATGACAATCAATGGTTGATAGTCTTTTTCTTTACAATGTTGTCATTGTTGTACTGATGTTATAACTTAGGAAGGAAGACTTCTGTTCTATGTACTTTTGATTCCATAATGAACTAAAATCAAAAGTTATGTATTAGTATAGGATGATTAAACAAAAATGTAAAATAATTACATGAATTTGAATTATAGTTCTTTTTACATTGGTTAGTTAACATTATATAGTAAAGGGAAGTAACTCACCAAGTTATATTGTTCGGTTTGTTTTTTCTTGAGCATAATTTTCATCAAGTGTTTTTGATTCTCTCTCTTCTATCTAAAGCAAAACAAAAAATAATTGCTTTATAAATAAATATTATCTAATCGGAAGTATTACTTATATCAGTTAGTTTACATTAAATAAAAAATACTCACTATGTTGTCTTGTCTGACATGCTCTTTTTGAATATAGTTTTCACCAGGGGGCGCTGGTTCTCTCAAAGATGTAGAAGATGTGTTTCCCACTCCCATTGAAAGCACTAAGACCTTGTTCTCAACAACCTCATCTGTAGTAAAGTACTTCATCTGGTTGGAATCATCAAGTTTGTTGGATAGGTTTTGAGCCGTTTCTATCGCTTGTAATGCTGTGAATGTGATTATATCATGTCGATGATAACCAAATCTACTAACTTCACGATTTCTTACAAGTATGACTCCTGTTCCAATTTGTTTGACGTTGCTAGCGTTTTTTTCAGGTATATATAGAACTCCCATCATCAAACCATCATATTGCAAACATCTGTAGTTTACCAGTAGCGCATTCATCACCACATCTCCATTAGGTAATGTTAACTGAGTTGATATTTGAGGAGATTCAAAACTGATTACACTTCCAACAGCAAATTGCGAGAGCGTTGCGATACGAACTATACTGATCAACTGAGTAGGTGTTTTTTTTTTTATTAATCTACTTAGCTGTTTAGCTTCCTCAAGGGAAATATTGGATGGGAAGTTGATAGGGTGAAAGATTGGATGCTTGTCTGAATCGAATCCCACAAAAACCACCAGTTTTGGAACATCTGGTTGTGTTGGAGCTAATTTGTTGTGATCCTCATTTCTCACCATAGACCTCACTTGTCGTCTGTTGCCAAATGTTTCGACATTGTAGCGGATAATGCATAATTTTTTATATACATCCTCAGTTGGTCGTTCGATGGAGACTATCTCGAGAAGTGATGGCGTTTGATTTAAGTGAAGTGGTTGAAACCTTCCAATCATTACTCTGTCATTGGTATCGCAAGAATTGAGCAAACTAGCGGCATTTTTTGACAAGCAGGAAAGATGAGAAGGAGATGGTGCTTTCAAAGTCCAAGTATAGTCAATCGTTTTATTTCTATCCGAATCCCATGGCTTTGGTCGAATTGTGTTCAGTTTCCTTCTTATTATATGTGAATCAGGAGGGATATTTTCTTTATCATCAGAGTATGGTTCGAATGTTGAGAGAAATGAGGTATTACGGTCTTCATTCATATTCAGAGCGTTCAGTCGGAAGTTGGAACTGAAACGAGAGTAAAAAATATGTAACAAATGGGTGGAATTTGAAAAATATTTTGAAAAGAATAAACTAACTAGATATTTATAAAATAAACACATAATCAAAACCATAATAATTTTTCTGATGCGTTATGGTGAAACTATTTGATCTTTTATTAATAAGAACAAAATATTAAAACATAAAATTAACTTTCTGAAGCATTATAGCAAATCTAGTTGAAGTTTTTATCAGTATATGTTAAAGAATTATTTAGTGATTCTCACCTTATTGAGTTTCAAGTAAATGTAGTAGTTGGTGTGTAGATGTTGCTTCCTTGCTAGCTATTGTAGAACTGGATGCTTTCTGTGTGAAAACACTGGTTCTTAAATAGCTAAAGCTGTACTAATTAACCCTATGAAACCTTTATAATATATCTATGACTCAGCAGTTTTTTCACGCGATATTCCCGCGAAAGCTTTGGTTTTTATTCGCGTGAAAATTATTTTTTTTACTCCCGCGAAAGCAATGGTTTCTATTCGCGTGAAAATAAACTATTTATTCCCGCGAAAACATTGGTTTGTATTCGCGTGAAAATAAAATATTTATTCCCGCGAAAGCAACGGTTTCCATTCGCGTGAAAATGAAGTATTGATTCCCGCGAAAGCTTTGGTTTGTATTCGCGGGAAAATAAAATATTTATTCCCGCGAAAGCAACGGTTTCCATTCGCGTGAAAATGAAGTATTGATTCCCGCGAAAGCTTTGGTTTGTATTCGCGGGAAAATAAAATTTCTATTCCCGCGAAAGCAATGGTTTCTATTCGCGTGAAAATAAACTATTTATTCCCGCGAAAACATTGGTTTGTATTCGCGTGAAAATAAAATATTTATTCCCGCGAAAGCAACGGTTTCCATTCGCGTGAAAATGAAGTATTGATTCCCGCGAAAGCTTTGGTTTGTATTCGCGGGAAAATAAAATTTCTATTCCCGCGAAAGCAACGGTTTCCATCCGTGTGAAAATAAATTATTTATTCCCGCGAAAACATTGGTTTGTATTCGCGTGAAAATAAAATATTTATTCCCGCGAAAGCAACGGTTTCCATTCGCGTGAAAATGAAGTATTGATTCCCGCGAAAGCTTTGGTTTGTATCCGCGGGAAAATAAAATTTCTATTCCCGCGAAAGCAACGGTTTCTATCCGTGTGAAAATAAATTATTTATTCCCGCGAAAACATTGGTTTGTATTCGCGTGAAAATAAAATATTTATTCCCGCGAAAGCAACGGTTTCCATTCGCGTGAAAATAAAGTATTGATTCCCGCGAAAGCTTTGGTTTGTATTCGCGGGAAAATAAAATTTCTATTCCCGCGAAAGCAAGGGTTTCCATCCGTGTGAAAATAAATTATTTATTCCCGCGAAAACATTGGTTTGTATTCGCGTGAAAATAAAATATTTATTCCCGCGAAAGCATTGCTTTGTATTCGCGTGAAAATAAATTTTTTATTCCCGCGAAAGCAACGCTTTCCATTCGCGTGAAAATAAATTATCTATTCCCGCGAAAACATTGGTTTGTAATCGCGTGAAAACAAAATAGTTATTCCCGCGAAAGCAACGGTTTCCATTCGCGTGAAAATAAAATATTAATTCCCGCGAAAGCATTGGTTTGTATTCGCGTGAAAATAAATTTTTTATTCCCGCGAAAGCAACGGTTTCCATTCGCGTGAAAATAAATTATTTATTCCCGCGAAAGCATTGGTTTGTATTCGCGTGAAAATAATTTTGTTATTCCCGCGAAAGCAACGCTTTCCATTCATGTGAAAATAATGCTGATTCATAGCAGTGCAACTTAAGCTATATAAGTAGCACTGTTTTCATACAGAAAGCATTCACTTCATCGTTAGTAACTGAAGGAAGAAGATCTACTACATCATCATCTACTACAGACCTCCTTCTTCATCATTTGAGTTACATAGGAAACAGCTGAAGTTCAAACAACTATGTATATAATTCATCTAATTCGAAGAACAACAAGTCTTCATTTATGATGTAAGTATTTATATTTCGTTTTAATTGTAATCAATTTAAGCGTGAAGACATTTTCTGAACAAAAAACAAGATTATTCACTATTTAAGATATCAAAAAATGTTGTATGTAAGTTTTAATTATGGTTATTCTTATTATTTCAGGGCTTCAAAATGAAAAAAGTACTCCTTCTTCATCCGAATTTTATAGAAAGTAGCTCTCAAGTTCAAACTAACTGAAGGAAGAAGATCTACTACATCATCATCTACTACAACCCTCCTTCTTCATCATTTGAGTTACATAGGAAACAGCTGAAGTTCAAACAACTATGTATATATTTCATCTAATTTAAAGAAAAACAAGTCTTCATTTGTGATGTAAGTATTTATATTTCGTTTTAATTGTAATCAATTTAAGCGTGAAGACATTTTCTGAACAAAAAACAAGATTATTCACTATTTAAGATATCAAAAAAATGCTGTATGTAAGTTTTAATTATGTTTATTCTTATTATTTCAGGGCTTCAAAATGAAAAAAGTACTCCTTCTTCATCCGAATTTTATAGAAAGCAGCTCTCAAGTTCAAACTAACTGAAGGAAGAAGATCTACTACATCATCATCTACTACAACCCTCCTTCTTCATCATTTGAGTTACATAGGAAACAGCTGAAGTTCAAACAACTATGTATATAATTCATCTAATTTAAAGAAAAACAAGTCTTCATTTGTGATGTAAGTATTTATATTTTGTTTTAATTGTAATCGATTTAAGCGTGAAGACATTTTCTGAACAAAAAACAAGATTATTCACTATTTAAAATAACAAAAAAATGCTGTATGTAAGTTTTAATTATGTTTATTCTTATTATTTCAGGACTTCAAAATGAAAAATGTACTCCTTCTTCATCCGAATTTTATAGAAAGCAGCTCTCAAGTTCAAACTACTAGGAATATCATTCATTTTAATTCAAAAGAAAGACAAGTCTTCATTTCTGATGTAAGTATTTACGTTCTATTATAATAGTAATCAATTCAAGTATATTGAAAAAAGATTGAAACCTTAGTCTTTTTTTATTTTTTGCTATAAAGCATTATCATTTTTTTTTAGAATAACAACGAACTAGATCAAAGGAAAAGAACTTTCCAACAAAACTTCGACTTGAGTAATAACTGAAGCTACTACTTATATTATATATAAATAATGTGTCGAGTAACAAACAACAGATATGTAGCAAACACTATTTATAATGAAAAAAGAGAAATGCAAAAAACTCGAAATTGTTTTGAAAATACTAAAGAGCGCGCTGAATGGATAGATGATAGTTTACTCGTTACTTCATCGTTGTTTTTACAACGAACTTTTCCTGATACCACTGCAATAACTTATGTCGTCGCAACTTATCCGGATAATCACTGTAGTCTTTTGTCATTAAAATTACAAAAAACTATTGCGCAACTTTCCCCATCGGACTTTTTCAAGTTCATTTACAATGAACTCTCTTTTTATGAAAGAGAGGCTTTAATGCTTGATGAAAGTTATCGAAGAAAATCATTTCTTACAAATTGGAGACGAGTAGGTAAACATTGTGGTGAAAACATGGCTGCAGCTGGTTTCTATAACCTTGAAAAAGACAACGCTGTTCGATGTGTTTTTTGCCAAGGGGTATTACTAAACTGGAAGGATGAAGATGAACATCCGATGAAAGAACACGCTAAAAGTTTTCCGTTTTGTCGATTTGTTAGAGGGTTTAACACTCACAATCGTCTGTATAGACCTAGGAAACTACTTGCAGATGAAATGAAAAACATCTCAATTGTCAAAAGTTATACGATGGAAGAACAAAAGACCAGAAGAGGAGATTTAACTGCAGAAGTATTACCTCTAGGTATATCAATTGATCGTGCTGATACACCACGTTTTGCTACTGAAACATCTAGAGAAGACAGTTTCAAACAATGGAAGGGTAAAGTCTCCATGAAACTCCTTTCCAATGCAGGTTTCTACTATACTAAGTTCGGAGATAGTGTAAAATGCTTCTTTTGCTCAGGTGAACTTAAAGAATGGAAAGAGAGTGATCTACCATGGGAGGAACACTGTCGATGGTTCCCAGACTGTTATTTTTTACTCGGGAGTAAAGGTGAAGAGTATGTTGAGGATGTTTACATGCGAACGGAAAAAGGCAAAAGGTGTAAGCGACGGGTTGAAAAATATCGAGAAAAAGTAAAACAAATAACGCACAACAATGACACCGAAGAAATGAAACTTATTTGCAAAAAACTAGGATACAGTCAAAACGATATCGAACAAGTTTTAGTGTTAAATGGAAAACCTTTTGAGCGAATAGGTTTTATGATTGAAGCCTTACATATTTTTGAAAATGATTTTACAACTGTTGAGAATTCGTCAACACTGTTAAAAAATGATGCTAAATCAATTGATTCGTTAAAAAAAGATAAAGATCCACTGTTAAAAAATGATGCTAAATCAATTGATTCGTTAAAAAAAGATAAAGATCAGACTAAGCAAAGCAAACTCGCTCAATGTGTGTCTGAGACGCATGAAAAAAAAGTAATTGCAAATCATATCTCTCTTCCATGTGGTCATCTCATTTACTGTAGTGAGTGTAAGGAAAAAGCGCTTACTGAATGCTCATCAGAAGTAAAACCTTGCCCAATCGATGGTTGTCAGGTTGAAATTAAAGCATTTATGAAGATCTACATGAGCTAGCATAACAATTAACCTCAAAAAAAAGAAAAAGTAATGAATGATTAAATAGGTGCTTCAATTTGAAAACGTATCATTCGCGTTTTGTAATTTAACGGAATAACAACAAATATGTTACGTGTTGAAGACTTTGCTCACCAAGAAGCTTCCGATGCTATAGGACCTAAGACTTTTTTGGCTGAGGTTTCTGATGAAATGTTGAGGATTTATTTTACGGAGGAATGTGTATACTGTGTACTAGGAGGAAGTTTTTACAAGCAAGCAACCAATCTATCGCTACTAAACTGTTACTGTTCACACGTTGATGACAAATGTATCACTTGTAAAAGATATGCTGAAATGGTTGAAGGCGCTACACCCACCAAAAAAGAATTGGGTGATGCTATCGACTGGATTGATAGAAGACAAGTTTTGAAAAATGCTAAAATGGGTTTTTTGGTGCATGATGAATGGATTAATGCTTTTTTGGATCTTTCCACTGATGATTTGAAGTCTCCCTTTTTGTTAACAAATTTGAGAGCACGATTAAATCCCTACCTATTACCTACTAGTCAGAGCAAACTGGCTTATCAACGACTAAAGGATAAATTACTTGCGATAGCAGAAGGATATCCATACGCTTACACTCTTGATGAAAAAGAAGACTCAGTCAACCCGATAATAACTATTGATTCGACAAATGTATCTGAAGACTCATAAAAGAACTGCTACAAAAAAAGTTGCTTCATTTATCTCTGAACTACAGCAGAAACATGAGTGGAAAAACTCAAGGATTCAAGTCAATTGGTACATTGGCTGATTTTGTTCCTAAGTTCATAAGGACTCATTTTGAACACATTCCTTTAGAGCGTTCGAATCCTCTTTTTGTTCAACTCATCACCGAAGAAGTATTTTATTTTGTGTTAGGATTCAATCTAGTTCGTAAATCAATACAAAGCATGCTTTTGAGCTGTAATTGTATTTCAAGAGCAAATCCTCTCGAATGCTTAAACTGTTCTAGGAGCTTTGATCCAAAAGTATGCTGTCCGCAAGACAAGTTGATAGATTTTGAAGATCTCAAAAGAGCGATCGAACTGATTGATATAAAGCAATGTTTGAAAGATGCTGAACTGGGTGATTTGATAGATATTTCGATTTTAAGAGGTTTGACTTCATTTCGCTGGACAGAAACACATGTTCTTTTGTCTCAATCTCGATTGGAACCATACTTACATTTTGGTAACCACTTTGATGAGATTGTTTCACATCTTCAAAATCGGTTGAGAGAGCTGAACAAGCCGCTAGCCTCTTACGTATAAATAGAAAAAACATCAAGAAAGAAAGTATTCAACTTTCAACACTGAAAGCGAAAACATTTTAAAAAATGAGCCACGTATTTATCTTGCTACTGGCACTAACATTTCCCAATGTTAGTGGAGTATTCTATACCAACGAAATTGATGAATGTGTAGCCGGAGCTATGGATAAAAATGATGTCTTGTTTTTTTCACCTTTCGAAAGGACTATACGATATAAAGATGAAAATGGAAAAAACTGTGTGCGACTCTACCCTCCCGACTTATTATATTGTGGTTTTTTCATCCCTCAAAGCGCTTCTTGGATCTGCAAGGACATAACTTCTACAGATTCTGTGCCTTGTGATACACCAACAAAATACACTCTGAATCAGGAGGAATGCGCAATAGGGGTTAAAAATAATACGGAAGGTCTTACTCAAAATACAAAACTATTTTGGAATGATGAATTATGTGTATTTGAATACAACACCTCACGTTTGATTTGTCCACCAACAGAAGAGTTTGAGACAACCAACTTTGCATGTGTGGAATGCAATCGTTTGACCAACAAGGAGCCAAAAATAGCTACTATCATCACTAACATCAATGGTATTGAAGGTGTAAATTTGTCATTTTCGAGTTTTGAAAGTTTGAAGTCTGTTCAAAACAAGATTATCATCAGTATCACATGTCAAGGAGATACCAAAGACAAATGCAATCCCAAGGTTATAAATATAGAGCTTTAGTTGAAGCATATTAACCAAAGACCACCGAAATGCAAGACAGTTAACTCTAGATGATGAAAGCATAAACTAGGTTAAAAGTCTCTCTCTCTGAATAAAAAAATGAGATATTGCATCTATCTCCTATTATTCCCAATCCTAAGCGGTTATTGTCTTGTAACAGACTTTAAACCATTCACTTTATCTCATAGAGCGTCTGGATGTTTTCGGGGAATTCTTAATATGGAAGCGGTTGATTCAGTAACTCGTATTTTAAGAAAAAACTTAAAATATCGTATGCTTAGACTCACATGTTTCATGGAACCTGCTCACCTACGTAGAAGCTGTGACACTTATGATATGTGGCCTCAACACTACTTTGTTTGCAAAACCGATGAAGCTTTAAATTACATTCGTTTATACGATGAAGGATTACTAACTACGACTTGAAGAACAACTCCAACAACAACCACTGCAACTCCACATACAACGACAACAATCACCACAACTCCACAGACAACGACGACAACAACCCCGACGACAACCACTACAAACAAGCCAGTAGTTCCAGCTTTATCACCATCAATTCCATCTCTTCCACAAGCTCTGGGTTTAGTCGATTTAATTTTGGAACAACCAAGCCCTACAAACTCTACTATATACAATTCTGAAGAAATCGAAACTACTACTGATTGTGTGTGTGATAGATACATCATATGCGAAAACAATTCAGTATCAATTACAAATTCAACACCGTCGATTTATAGAGTTTTTATTTATAATGATTTGGAGGGTTTTTCAAAACTTTCTCTGTCTATATCGGAAAATAGTAAACTTAAGCTTGAAGAAAATCTTCTCATCATCATTGAACCTGAATGTGATGATATTTCTTGTAAAGTCATCAAATACTTTACAAATTAAAAAGTTTTTATAGACTTTAACTCTATATATTCAACTTATTACACTCTATTATGATATCTATTTTATCACATTCTCCTTTTTTTGTAAATTTGTACAATTAGATGAAATTTAACCATTTAGAGAATGATTTCTTTTTGCAAAAAAATTATGAAAATTGAATGAAATGAAAAAAGACTATGTATTAATTGTTATTACTTAGTATTTACTGACTCTAGCTATATTATATGAGATTTTCCCTACTTATTACACAATAAATGTATATATTCACATATTCTTTCATTTTTAATCACTGTATTTATTCAATGTAGATATATCTCCTCTCTCTCAAGATATCATATGAGTCGGAATTACAGAAAATTATCAAACCTTAAATGCCTTACATTCAAAAATCTAGATACCCTATGAGTTATAATTATGTATACAGTTATGTAATAATTATCATAACCTAAATGCCATACATTCAAAATTTAGATACCATATAAGTTCAAATTAAGTAAAAAAATAATCAAAACTCGAATGCCACTTAAATGCCATTCAAATGCCACTCAAGTACCCCTCAAGTAAAATACAATATAAACTCGGCGAATTCATCCAACGTCGTAACCCATTACCTCAACCCCCAGATCAAATCCACAAAAAAACACTTGGTAGGGAGATCTGCTCATATATTACTACTGCCATTGCACTGCCCGACGCTACCCGCCCCGACGGTGGCCACAGCTCTAGACGAAAGAGTGTTTAGCTATTGGGGCCTCCCCGAACAGCTGCACTCAGACCAGGGGGCTCAATTTGAGTCCACCCTCCTAGAAGAGCTCTGCACCTTGTGGGGAGTACGAAAGACTCGCACCACCCCCTACCACCCTCAAGGGAACGGTATGGTGGAGCGACAAAACAGGACGCTGGGAGACGCGTTACGAACATTGATCTTGAGTAAAGGGCAGGACGAATGGGACGGATTGCTCCCACAGATTATGCGGGCGTGCAGGGCCACGCCCAACTCCACCACCAGTGAGACTCCAAACCTACTCATGTTAGGGAGAGAGGTACGACTACCCGACCAATTGACGGGATCGCCGCCCTCTCTAGAACCACATAGTGTCAACGAGCATACACTCAGAGTACAGAGAGACCTAGCCACCGCACACGACTACCTAAGAGAGCAACAAGCCAAGCTCAGACAAGAAGAGACCGGAGAACCCCTCCGCTTCGAGAAAGACGAGCTCGTGGTCATGGAGAACAAAAGGCGGACCAAGGGAAGCAATCCTATGCTGCAGCCCAGCTACATAGGACCCTACACCATCACCGAAACCTATCCCAATCACACGTACCGTTTGGAACGAAATGGGCAAGGCTTCACCCAAAATGGACGCCGACTCAAAGCGTATCGCACATGTAGAGAGGAAATAGGGCGGGCCCCGCCTAGCCGCGAACAGGCCGTCCGACCGAACATGCGTGGAGCATATCGGCGGCCGACAGCCCCGCCCCAGGTGGAACACACAGACCCCCCACCAGACCGACCCATGGAGAGGCAACAAGAAGGCAACCCGCCTGAAGAGCAAATAGAAAGGCGACCGAGCACCCCACCACCTCCTGTAGAACCAGTAGAAAGAGAAACGCTACCAAGTTCTCCACCCAGACCATCTACCCCGGTGAGACCACCCACTCCTGAAACACCCCCAGCGGATGCTGCACACGCAGGACCCCCCGTAGGAGATGTCCACTGGCCACCCCTGAACCCTGCACCAGCAGTAGTAGAAGGAGAAGGTAGACCATCAAGAGCAAGAAGGCCTCCTGTGAGATTTACAGATTACCAGTGCTATAAAACATCAGAAAAAGGAGAACCAGGAGCAAAAAGTATGCAGGTAAACGTGACCACAGGAGCGCCATCAGAAAGAGCACAAAAAATGGCCTATACACCATGGACGGATGCCAAAGAAACCCGATGTAGACTGGGTTTAAACAAAGATGAAGAGACAGTAAACATAATCAATGAAGACGAATATGAGAGAGAGGAGAGAAAGTGGACAACTCCCACAAACAGTCGCTACGCAGGAAATACAACTCAAGAACAGACAACTACCACAGACGATTACCGCAAGAAAAATATGCCGAAAGGGTGGGCAACTCCCTCGACAGAAAGCATAGAAATAACATCAAAACCAACGAACTGCCGCGGGAGGAGCCTAGACTCCCTACGTCACAACACGTGGTCGATAGAACAAAAGAAAATCCCAGCGAGCGAAAATACAAAACAATTAAAATTAACAACACGCTGCACAGTCAGCAAAAGCACTACGAAGAGACCACCATGGCAGAAAACAACACACGAGCACTATCCATCGAAGAAGATCCAACCTTCGTGGCAGCCATTATGGCCGAACCTATAAAAAAGAAACACAGGATACCCATGAAGGAAATGCCTACTTCGCCCACAAGAGTCGGTAAGGTTACAGCAGAGGAAGGAGCAGCTAGGTGTAGGATTCGGCACCATCAACCCAGTGCACCACCTCCACCGACACACACCTACCGACCTAAAGAAGTATGGGTAACAGAGGATACTGCCAGACGGATACAACAGGCACTGAAACCTACCACTGATAGCGAGATATGGAGATGCGCCATTTGCAAGGTAGAACGCAGCAAAAAACGGACCACCTTTCACATCAAACAGCACTTTGTATATTTTTATTGTGCCTGTGGACATAAAAGTGCCTCAAGAGACACTATTCTGAAGCACGTTCGACTACAGAACGGGGCCAAAGAGCATGGTGGAGAAGAACGACCACTTTACGAGGTAGATCTCGCCTCTTATACAGAGTTCTGCCAGGCCATGAATTGGCAAAACGCGCCGCGGTTTGGAACACCTTCACCTATTAAGGATCGCTCGAGCAGCCCCAACAACCAGAAACCAATAAAGAGATGGCTGGGAGACCGAAAAGAGACACCACAGAAAATAATTAAAATAGAACTGAATACAGAGAGGGAAGAGCGAACGATAAGACAAAGGTCAAGCAGAGAGGAGGGCGAGATCAGAGAAAATAGCATACCATATCGAGCAAGGGCCAACAGCAGAGAAAGGAGAATAGAAAGGCAGATGGAAACAGAGAGGCGAGAAGAGAAGTATAGGCGAATTAAAAGAAACGAAGAAGAATATTACCGGCTAACCAAGGAAGCACTACAATGTCTGCAGAAAGCCGATGAACTAAAGATAGCGATACAAAGAGACCGAGAAGCATATTAAGAACATTTCCCCACTTTTATCGTAATATTGGCCCACGAGCGCCAATGGGGCGGAGTGTGTTGGGAAATGTAGTCAGCACACTCCAGTCGACCTGGACAGCATAAACAATCTAGCACCGAACTCTACATACATACCATTATCTACTTATATATATAATCCCGAATTCTATGTGAGTAGTAATATATGAGCAGATCTCCCTACCAAGTGTTTTTTTTGTAGATTAGATTTTGGAGTTTAGGCAATGGGTTACGACGTTGGATGAATTCGCCGAGTTTATATTGTATTTCATTTGAGGGGTACTTGAGTGGCATTTGAGTGGCATTTAAGTGGCATTTGAGTTTTGATTCTTTTTTTACTTAATTTGAACTTATATGGCATATAGATTTTGAATGTATGGCTTTCAAGTTTTAATAACTTTTTTACATAACTCGAACTCATATGGTATCTTGAGAGAGAGGGGAGAGGAGAGAGGAGAGATGGGAGATGAGAGAGGAGAGAGAGAGAGGAGAGAGATTTTTTAGTTTTCTATACATTCATGTATATATGGTTAATTATGTACATATTTATGGCTATATTTATATCTACATAGAGAGGGAGAGAGAGATCTTTTAGTTTTCTATACATTCATGTATATATGGTTAATTATGGACGTATTTATGGATATATTTATATCTAGATAGAGAGAGGAGATATATCTACATTGAATAAATATATTGATCAAAAATGAAAATTATATGATTATATACCTGATTACATAATAAGTAGGGAAAATCTTCCTATATAATATAGCTAGAGTCAGTAAATACTAAGTTATACAAAGCAGTACAACTTGTAATGACATTCAATGCATTCATACATACATACATATGGTATCTTGAGAGAGAGAAAGAGAGAGAGGAGAGAGATCTTTTAGTTTTCTAGCAATTAATGTATATATGGTCAATTATGTACATATTTATGGGTATATTTATATCTACATAGAGAGAGAAGAGAGGAGTTATATCTAAATTGAATAAATACATTGATTAAAAATGAATCATTATATGATTATATACATTTATTACATAATAAGTAAGGAAAATCTCCCCACATAATATAGCTAGAGTCAGTAAATACTACGTAATACAAAGCGCTACAGCTTGTAATAAATACAAAGTAATAACAGTTAATGCATAGTTTGTTCCTTTACAATGTTGTCTTTGATGTACTGATGTTATATCTTAGGAAGGAAGACTTCTGTTCTATGTGCTTTTAATTTCGTAATGAACTAAAATAAAAAAATTATGTATTAGTATAGAATGATTAAGCAAAAATGTAAAATAATTACATGAATTTGAATTATAGTTCTAGTTACATTAGATAGTTTACATTATTAGAAAAGGGAAATAACTCACCAAGTTACATTGTTCAACTTGTTCTTTCTTGAGCATTATTTTCACCAAGTGCTTTTGATTCTCTTTCATCTATCTAAAACAAAACAAAAAATACTTGCTTTATAAATATGTTGTAAAAAAATACACTAATTACAATTACAAAATTCATGTAGTTTGAGTCTTCATTGGTTTGGTATCATTTAAGTAGGTGGTAGATCTTGAAATGAATTTTTGCTGTGTTGGAGAAGTATGCTGTCTTTGTCTTCAAAATTCATGTAGTTTGAGTCTTCATTGGTTTGGTATCATATAAGTAGGTGATAGAGCTTGAAAGGAATTCTTTCTGTGTTGGAGAAGTATGCTGTCTTCAAAATTCATGTAGTTTGAGTCTTCATTGGTTTGGTATCATCTAAGTAGGTGGTAGATCTTGAAATGAATTCTTGCTGTGTTGGAGAAGTGCGCTGTCTTCAAAATCAATGTAGTTTGAGTCTTCATTGATTTGGTATCATCTAATTAAGTCGTAGATCTTGAAAGGAATTCTTGCTGTGTTGGAGAAGTATACTGTCTTCAAAATTCATGTAGTTTCAGTCTTCATTGGTTTGGTATCATTTAAGTAGGTGGTAGATCTTGAAATGAATTTTTGCTGTGTTGGAGAAGTGTGCTGTCTTCAAAATTCATGTAGTTTGAGTCTTCATTGGTTTGGTATCATCTAAGTAGGTGGTAGATCTTGAAAGGAGTTCTTGCTGTGTTGGAGAAGTCGGCTGTCTTCAAAATTCATGTAGTTTGAGTCTTCATTGGTTTGGTATCATCTAAGTAGGTGGTAGATCTTGAAATGAACTCTTGCTGTGTTGGAGAAGTGTGCTGTCTTCAAAATTCATGTAGTTTGAGTCTTCATTGGTTTGGTATCATCTAAGTAGGTGGTAGATCTTGAAAGAAATTCTTGCTGTGTTGGAGAAGTCGACTGTCTTCAAAATTCATGTAGTTTGAGTCTTCATTGGTTTGGTATCATCTAAGCAGGTGGTAGATCTTGAAAGGAGTTCTTGCTGTGTTGGAGAAGTCGAGTGTCTTCAAAATTCATGTAGTTTGAGTCTTCATTGGTTTGGTATCATCTAAGTAGGTGGTAGATCTTGAAATGAATTCTTGCTGTGTTGGAGAAGTGTGCTGTCTTCAAAATTGATGTAGTTTGAGTCTTCATTGGTTTGGTATCATCTAAGTAGGTGGTAGATCTTGAAAGAAATTCTTGCTGTGTTGGAGAAGTGTGATGTCTTCATCTTCATTGGCTTGGTATCATCTAAGTAGGTGGTAGATCTTGAAATGAATTCTTGTTGTGTTGGGGAAGTATGCTGTCTTCAAAATCTCTGTAGTTTGAGTCTTCATTGGTTTGGTATCATCTAAGTAGGTGGTAGATCTTGAAAGGAATTCTTGCTCTTGCTGTGTTGGAGAAGTGTGCTGTCTTGAAAATTGATGTAGTTTGAGTCTTCATTGGTTTGGTATCATCTAAGTAGGTGGATCTTGAAAGGAATTCTTGCTGTGTCACATAAGTAGGAGAGAAATTCATGTTGTTTTACATCTATCATTGGTGTTGGTAGATCTTGACCACATGTTTATAGTCTTTGCTACTGCTGCATTTCGTCTCAAACAAGACTCCAAAGTAGACATCATAACTACAAAATACAAAAAAATTGATTGTTACAATTGATTTATTTATTTTCATTGGCTTTAGCTTTATCTACATAGAGTAGCGAAGAAAAAGTTTGTGTGAGTATAAAACTATCTAGTAGAGATAAATTTATATCTAGGTTCAACTAGCATTGAATAATTATTATTATTTTGTTAATAATAAATAAGTAGAGTCGGCTACTTTACTAGAGCTTGGACAAACACTTATTTTAAAAATGAATAATTAGAGCTTTCTACTAGTGTTAAATAATTATTGATAATAATTTACCTTATCACCACTTAGAGCCAGATGATTTAATTAACTAAAGACAAATAATTATTTTAGCGTTTCTTACCTTGATGCTGGATGTTCTCCTAGTAGCTGTAGTAGATGATGGTTCTCCGCTTGCTGTTGAAGAACTGGATGCTTTCTGTGTGAAAACAGTGGCTCTTAAATAGCTAAAGTTGCACTGATTAAACCCTATGAATCAGCATTTTTTCCAATGCTTTCGCGGGAATAAATAGTTTATTTTCACGCGAATAGAAACAGTTGCTTTCGCGGGAATAAATAATTTATTTTCACACGAATAGAAACAGTTGCTTTCGCGGGAATAAATAGTTTATTTTCACGCGAATAGAAACAGTTGCTTTCGCGGGAATAAATAATTTATTTTCACACGAATAGAAACAGTTGCTTTCGCGGGAATAAATAGTTTATTTTCACGCGGATAGAAACAGTTGCTTTCGCGGGAATAAATAATTTATTTTCACACGAATAGAAACAGTTGCTTTCGCGGGAATGAATAATTTATTTTCACACGAATAGAAACAGTTGCTTTCGCGGGAATAAATAGTTTATTTTCACGCGAATAGAAACAGTTGCTTTCGCGGGAATAAATAATTTATTTTCACACGAATAGAAACAGTTGCTTTCGCGGGAATAAATAGTTTATTTTCACGCGAATAGAAACAGTTGCTTTCGCGGGAATAAATAGTTTATTTTCACGCGAATAGAAACAGTTGCTTTCGCGGGAATAAATAATTTATTTTCACACGAATAGAAACAGTTGCTTTCGCGGGAATAAATAGTTTATTTTCACGCGGATAGAAACAGTTGCTTTCGCGGGAATAAATAATTTATTTTCACACGAATAGAGACAGTTGCTTTCGCGGGAATAAATAATTTATTTTCACACGAATAGAAACAGTTGCTTTCGCGGGAATAAATAGTTTATTTTCACGCGAATAGAAACAGTTGCTTTCGCGGGAATAAATAATTTATTTTCACACGAATAGAAACAGTTGCTTTCGCGGGAATAAATAGTTTATTTTCACGCGAATAGAAACAGTTGCTTTCGCGGGAATAAATAATTTATTTTCACACGAATAGAAACAGTTGCTTTCGCGGGAATAAATAGTTTATTTTCACGCGGATAGAAACAGTTGCTTTCGCGGGAATAAATAATTTATTTTCACACGAATAGAAACAGTTGCTTTCGCGGGAATAAATAATTTATTTTCACACGAATAGAAACAGTTGCTTTCGCGGGAATAAATAGTTTATTTTCACGCGGATAGAAACAGTTGCTTTCGCGGGAATAAATAATTTATTTTCACACGAATAGAAACAGTTGCTTTTGCGGGAATAAATAATTTATTTTCACACGAATAGAAACAGTTGCTTTCGCGGGAATAAATAGTTTATTTTCACGCGAATAGAAACAGTTGCTTTCGCGGGAATAAATAATTTATTTTCACACGAATAGAAACAGTTGCTTTCGCGGGAATAAATAGTTTATTTTCACGCGGATAGAAACAGTTGCTTTCGCGGGAATAAATAATTTATTTTCACACGAATAGAAACAGTTGCTTTCGCGGGAATCAATAATTTATTTTCACACGAATAGAAACAGTTGCTTTCGCGGGAATAAATAGTTTATTTTCACGCGGATAGAAACAGTTGCTTTCGCGGGAATAAATAGTTTATTTTCACGCGAATAGAAACAGTTGCTTTCGCGGGAATAAATAGTTTATTTTCACGCGAATAGAAACAGTTGCTTTCGCGGGAATAAATAGTTTATTTTCACGCGAATAGAAACTGTTGCTTTCGCGGGAATAAATAGTTTATTTTTACGCGAATAGAAACAGTTGCTTTCGCGGGAATAAATAATTTATTTTCACGCGAATAGAAACAGTTGCTTTCGCGGGAATAAATAGTTTATTTTCACGCGAATAGAAACAGTTGCTTTCGCGGGAATAAACAGTTTTTATTCCCGCGAAAGCATTGGAAAAAATGCTGATTCATAGGGTTTAATCAGTGCAACTTTAGCTATTTAAGAGCCACTGTTTTCACTTAGAAAGCATCCAGTTCTTCAACAGCAAGCGGAGAAGCATCATCTACTACAGCTACTAGGAGAGCATCAAGGTAAGAAATGCTAAAATAATTATTTGTCTTTAGTTAATTAAATCATCTGGCTCTAAGTGGTGATAAGGTAAAAAATAATCAACAATCATTTAACACTAGTAGAAAGCTCTAATTATTTATTTTTAAAATAAATATTAAAAACTTGTGAAAATGAACTGGTAACATTACGTCGACTGAAATAATGCCTAAAACGACTCGCATAAATTTTGGTCTGACCAAAAACGGACTGAAAACCTTTACCTTTAGAGCGAGTACAATCTTGCTATAGCGAATATTCTAAGAAATATTTGTTTTTTCCGTTGCTAACTTAACGTAAATATTTGTAACGGATGTCACATGATCTCAATCGGTTTTTGTCAACTGAAACACTTAGTTACTCGTAAACATTTGATACTCGCTTGATTTTTTGGTTGATAACAGCAATATCCCAATTTGGTTTATCGTAAATATTTCAAAAACGGATATCGAGTGATTTCTGTTAGTATTTTCTACCAAATCGCTTAGTTACTCGTAAACATTTGAAAATCGCTTGATTTTTTCGTTGATAAAACATGTCGCAAGTATCTATTAACAAATATTACCGTGATTTCAATCAGTTTTCCTTACTAGATTACTTAGTTACTCATCAACATTTCATAATCGCTTTCATTAATAGTCGTTGCAAAGCAATGTTGTATTTAAAAATATTACTACGATTCCAATCAATTTGGTTTTAATTATTTATATTTAAAATAATCGAATCTCAACTAGAATTCACTCCTAGGTAATTTATCTTTACTAGATAATTTTATGCTAATAGTAATAGTATCTAAGTTATTTCTTTGTAAGATCGCAGACTTTGACATTAACAAAATTGTGTGTTTGTCCGAGCACTAGTAAAGTAACTGACTCTAATTATTTATTGTTAACAAAGTAATTAATATTTAATGCTAGTTGAACCTAGATATTAATTTATCTCTACTAGATAGTTTCATACTCACACAAACTGTTTCTTCGCTACTTTATGTATATGAAGATAAAACCAATGAAAATAAATGAAACAATTGTAACAATCAATTTAATTGTATTTTGTAGACACAATGCCTACTTTGGACTCTTGTTTGAGACAAAACGCAGTAGCAGCAGAGACTATAAAACATCTGGATAAGATCCAATTGAAGTAACTGCAGATAACTAAAGGAAAAACATGTGCTACAGCATACAGAGTGAACAAGGTGTGTGTAGATTATTACTCAGTCTCATTACACTACTATTACTAAGAATTATTGTAGGTGTTGGATAAAGGATTGAGTATAACAAAGTCATGTTTGAGCTAATAAGTTGTTGCTAAGATGTTTGAATTAACAACTAGGTAGCTAAAATAAGTTTTTCATGAGGATCTCCTGACAGTTGTGATTCCTTGAGTGGTGAGCAGACTTTTAAATCTACTGTAGTTATCTTTTGTTGATCTTATTGAGTCTTTATCAGTTAGTACATCTTGCAACAAATTCTTTGATAGCTTAGCGCTAAGCCATCTTCCCTTGAGTTTTATCCTGTCAGTATCCAGATCGTATTTTCCAGAATCTCTCAATTGATACAATATTTTTACACCTAACGCTTGATTGTCTTTACTAGCTGTCATGTCGGATACTTTCTTTTTAAACTCTTCTAATTGTTGCATCATTCTCTCCGAATCTCTATTGCTATCATCGTCAATTGTGTTTCTATCAAACGATGATGGTGAGAGCTTTGGTGTTTTAGCAGAGCTCCAGCTCTTTGGTTGCTTGTACTCTCCCCTAATCTTTCCAACATCACTCCGATAGGTTTTTGTGCTTTGAACATTTTCATTTGTCTTTTTGCGCTCAAGCAACTCGTTTTTGATTCCCATTACTATTTCATTCGTTTCAACCAAAATATTCTGGATTTTCTCGATATCTCTCACCATTTTGTCTTTTGTCGAGTTGTCATACAATGATGACGCAAACTTGTCTTGGTCTGTTGATTTAGCCCCACTGTTCTTTTCCATCAAACTATGATACTCCTCTTCTGGTATAACAAAATAACATTCACCATATTTTAAAGGAGGAAGATTCATTTTGTATTGATATTAAAACCTGTGCAATCAGGATGATTATAGGGTCTAAAAAAAGCTACCTCTCCCAATCTGCATTAAAATTTGTTGTTTGTCAGCAATCAGTGTTTGACCTCCTTGAAGCGCTACTACCTAATAAACTGAGTTGTGTACTGATTAGTTTTTTGTAGCTCTCTTTTGAAGCCTCCTCTCTCCTCTACCAAATACTCCTCTCTCCTCTCTTGCAGTTATTTCCCAAATACTGTAAATTTTAACCATCTAGAGGACTAATTTGATGATTTTCCAACATATTTTATAGCATTCAATATAGTTATTATGTCATAGATGTATATTATTCAATCTAGATATAAATATATCCGATATAGTTATTATGTCATAGATGTATATTATTCATTCTAGATATAAATATATCCGTAAATATGTACATAATTATCCATATATACATGGTTGTATAAAAAACTAAAAAATCTCTCTCTCTCTCCTCTCTTCTCTCTCCTCTGTACATAGCTATAAAATGTTAATATGGACATGAATTTGGACATGCGCATGTACATAAATATGGACATAGGTATGTACATAAATGGACATGAATATGGACATGTACATAAATGGACATGAATATGGACATGAATATGGACATGAATATGGACATAGGTATGTACATAAATGGACATGAATATGGACATGTACATAAATGGACATGAATATGGACATGAATATGGACATGAATATGGACATGAATATGGACATGAATATGGACATGAATATGGACATGAATATGGACATGAATATGGACATGTACCTATTCATGTCCATTTATGCACATGTACATGAATATGGACATGTGCGTATTTACTGACTCTAGCTATATTATATAGGAAGATTTTCCCTACTTATTATGTAATAAATGTATATAATCATACAATGATTCATTTTCGATCAATATATTTATTCAAGTTAGATATATCTCCTCTCTCATCTCTCTATGTAGATATAAATATACTCATAAATATGCACATAATCAACCATATATACATGAATGTATAGAAAACTAAAAAATCTCTCTCCTCTCTCTCTCCTCTCTCTCTTTCTTTCTCTCATGATACCATATGTATGTATGTATGCATTGATTGTCATTACGAGTTGTGGTGCTTTGTACTACTTAGTATTTACTGACTCTAGCTATGTTATATAGGAAGATTTTCCCTACTTATTATGTAATCAGGTATATAATCAGATAATGTTTCATTTTTGATCAATATATTTATTCAATGTAGATATATCTCCTCTCTCTCTATGTAGATATAAATATATCCATAAATATGTACATAATTAACCATATATATATAGGAATGTATAGAAAACTAAAGAATCTCCCTCTCCTCTCTCTCCTCTCTCTCCCTCTCTCCTCTATCTCTTTCTTTCTCTCAAGATACCATATGTATGTATGTATGTATTGATTTTCGTTACAGGTTGTAGTGCTTTGTATTACTTAGTATTTACTGACTCTAGCTATATTATATAGGATAGCTATATTATATAGGAAGATTTTCCCTACTTATTATGTAATCAGGTATATAATCATATAGTTTTCATTTTTGATCAATATATTTGTTCAATGTAGATATATCTCCTCTCTCTATGTAGATATAAATATACCCATAAATACATCCATAATAAACCATATATACATGAATGTATAGAAAACTAAAAAATCTCTCTCTCCTCTCTCTCTCCCTCTCTCCTCCCTCTCTCTCCTCTATCTCTTTCTTTCTCTCAAGTATGTATATAATTATGTAAAAAAATTATCAAAACTTGAATGCCATACATTCAAAATCTATATGTCATATAAGTTCAAATCAAGTAAAAAAAATAATCAAAACTCAAATGCCACTTAAATGCCACTCAAATGCCACTCAAGTACCCCTCAAATGAAATACAATATAAACTCGGCGAATCCATCCAACGCCGTAACCCATTGTTTTCACCCCAAGGTCTAATCCACAAAAAAACACTTGGTAGGGAGATCTGCTCATATATTACTACTTATGTGCATTACATTCACTCCTATTTGTATTCCTTATTTTATATTCAGCTATTATAATCACCTTGTTTACATTACTATTTTACCATGTGCTGCTGTGTGCAATCAAGCCTATCTAAAGTCAGCCCCTAATTAACCTTTCAACCTTTTATACCGCCTCCTTTTGTATATGGGCCAATTAGGCCAGCAGGCGGAGCCTTTCTTTTGTTACACTTTATTGCTGCCTAACATTGTACCCGCCTTTTGTATATTTAAACTGTTGTAAGTAAGAGAATAAATCAGAGTTAACCTGGCACTCTCACTTCTTCATGATTCTCTCTACACAAGACATAAAGAACAAGCTACTAGATGCATGCACAAGAATAAGCACACAAGCAAGCAAAGCACAAGCACTTAGCAAATAATTAATTGGCAGCAACTTGGACAAGTCGATCGATAGCAAGAACAATAGACAGTAGAAAGTGGTCAGTCTACGAGACTTACACTGCACACCACCTTCGGGAGTGTGATACTGGAACGATTGTTCAACCTGTCGATTCGACCCAGTGTAGCTATTCTGCCCGAATAAGAACTCAGTGGAAAGTAAGGTAGTTAAGATAACTCCTCACTGTGGACAGTCTGCGGACTTACAACACTGCAAATCTTATTCAAACAGATTAGTCTGCCGACCTTGGGGCTAGCTGAAGAGCACTTGCATTACTGCTATTACGCACACACTGGAAGTGGGCCGCTGTACAGGTGACAGCTACCACTACCCCCAAATTCCTGTACAATAGTAATAATAGTAATAGTAATAATAGTAAAAGTAATAATAATAAAAGTAATAATAATAAAAGTAATAATAATAAAAGTAATAATAATAAAAGTAATAATAATAAAAGTAATAATAATAAAAGTAATAATAATAAAAGTAATAATAGTAAAAGTAATAATAGTAATAGTAATAATAGTAATAGTAATAATAGTAATAGTAATAATTGTAATAGTAATAGTAATAGTAATAGTAATAGTAATAGTAATAGTAATAGTAATAGTAATAGTAATAGTAATAGTAATAGTAATAGTAATAGTAATAGTAATAGTAATAGTAGTAATATTAGTAGTAGTAATAGTAATAGTAGTAATATTAGTAGTAGTAATAATAGTAGTAGTAATAATAGTAGTAGTAATAATAGTAGTAGTAATAATAGTAGTAGCAGCAGCAGCAGCAGCAGCAGCAGCAGCAGCAGCAACAGCAACAGCAACAGCAACAGTAACAGTAACAGTAATAATAATAATAATAATAATAATAATAATAATAATAATAATAATAATAATAATAATAATAATAATAATAATAATAATAATAATAATAATAATAATAATAATAATAATAATAATAATAATAATAATAATAATAATAATAATAATAATAATAATAATAATAATAATAATAATAATAATAATAATAATAATAATAATAATAATAATAATAATAATAATAATAATAATAATAATAATAATAATAATAACAATAATAATAATAATAATAATAATAATAATAATAATAATAATAATAATAATTATTATAATAAATAAAAATTTAATTAATAATAAAGAACTATTATTATAAATGATATTAAATAATTGTTATTTATTTATTTATATAATTAACAAAGAATAAGAAAAATTGGGTTGTCTGTTGCATAAAATAAACAGTAAGTAACAGTGCTTGCATGAGAGCTTAAACTTTTCCTGAGGTCAATCACTCTTGCAACGGAAAAAAACTATGTGTCTCTTTCTTTATTAATAACAATCAATGTCAGTTTCTGCAATTTTGAGGACCTAGATGTAAACTAAAAGACCTTGACCTTTTGGCTGAGCATGTTTGCACCGGAAAGCAAACAAAACTTCTATGGCCCATTTAAACAACCCCAAACTAGAGTCACAATTATTGGATCTTGGGTTATGTAGCTGTTTCTCACAATCACTTTATCGATTAATAAGGGGCTTGTCATTACAAAAGTTATCTAGAAGCTGATATTGATGAACTTTTTCAGTCAACTTCTCAGAACTTTTTTGCCACATTATCATGGGTAAGGGGGGGGGGGGGGGGGCTGGGCTCCTAGGGCTCACCCTCCAGATCCGCCACTGGTTGTAATGGGACTTTTACCAACTCATTTTATTCAGGATGAATAAATGCATAGATACTCAATAGCACTGAGCTATGTGTCTGAGCCGAGGGCTCAATACTGGTTGTAGAGTGGAAAAACTCTCTCTTTTATTCGTTCGGTACATCACCGACCCTGTTTTTGTAACAGGTAAAACTAACAATTGGTGGCAGCACATTACCAACCTCGGCTGGTGATTTTCAGCCCCCAAAATCCACTACAATATCATGACAAGTTGGCGATACTGCCGGAGATAAAGGGAAACTCCTGTTGGAAATACCATTGTCAATTAATTTTTCGTGAGACCCGTTGAAAAAAATTTGTCGCTCTCTTAAAGTGAAAAAGTTGGCAATAAGTCTAATTCCAGATGTGCGTTGCTATTGGAAACGCTAATGTCGCCAAAGGCGATAAAACCAAACATGCGTAATAAAACAGGAAGCCACAAATTATCCATTGTCATCGCATGGCATCGTTAGCTCGTGTGTGTGTTTATATTTAACTAACGAGGATCGTTTGTGGTTTATTACATCGTTATTTATGAAACCATAAAACTAATTTGAAACGAATGCATCTTTGCTGCTGATAATTAATTAATGCAGTAATGAAAAACAAAGAGTAGTATTTTTTTTAGCTAAAATTTACTTATTTCCTTTTTTATTATTATTTATTACTGGCTAATAATAATAAATAATTCAATTTACTGTATCTTAGCCAATGTGCTACTAAATTCCGTCGTCACCAAACAGCTTCCCTAGCTAGCCAACAACTCTGAGATGTTTTCTTCGCATATTTATACTACAGTATAAGAAAACAAATTAATAAAAACAAATTAATAAAAATAAAAATAAATTATTAAAAGCAGCTTTCAACGCTAGTTGAATAAATTGCACTTAACAGCACACTGACTGCAACTGCCTCTGTGGGCGTGGTTTAACCAACGGCGATAAACTTTGAGTCTTGGAAATATATGCCCTTGTCGCTAATTATTTGTGGTAGCAAACCACAGATATTTGGTGATATTTTGTCATGACATGGAAACATAGTAATAGGTACATTTTTTTTCAAAAAAATTTGTCACGTAACTTACTTGGAATACATTGGAAGGTCAGGTTTACTTGCTGATAATAAAGACAATGGTAGTGTTCTAAGCTTATTGTGCAGGCTCCTTGAGCTCCTTCACACTCTCCTCTCAATCTGTTATTTTGTGAACACACCCCGGCTGAAAATAATAATAATTCTCATACTTTGATTTCTAATGATTCTTTGTTAAATGTATGACATAAGTTAGGGTTGTGAGTGAAAGGTGCTTACGGGATGATACAATTAGATTCTCTATATGTATGGCTTCCATCGAGTCACATTGCAGTGTTAGAAAAGAAAACGATCCCGTTGTAGTATTGGCCAAGTAGCTAGTGAGTTCTTCGGTTGCTGTGTCTGCAGTACAAATATACTAGTGGAACTTGTATGAAGCCACATCATGACTCCTCACATTTGAAACTTTAAACCACTCTTAGAAAAGCTTTATAACAAATGTCTATTTTGAAAACGCAAAAAAAATTAGAACTAATGTCTCTTTTTATTATTTACAGGTTTAGTGAAGCATTCATTTTTTTTAAAAAACAGGTTTAGTAAAAGATAGCTCACTTTTTTATTCACAGCGGCATGATTTATCTCGCGTGTTATGTTTTAAATGAAAGTATGTTATTACCGTCCACGTCATAACCGATTATTAGCATATTTCACTTAAATAAATCTGGATGCAGTTTTATTAATTTAAAACTGCTGTTTGACTGATAAGTTGCGTATGACTTCTCCAGGTTAAAAATTGTTACTAATTAGGCTTGTAAATGTTTTGTTTATGTAGCACCTCGTATTTTTTCTAAGTCTGTATAAATCATCCTGTTGAAAATAAGTTTATTTTTCAAAATCCACTTTTTAGGTGGGTGTTTTGTTTCAAGTAAGTATAACTGTGAAAGTTTTCAGATCTAAGGACTAGTTTGAGAAATTTGAGACATTTTTGGTGACCAGTGATTATAACTGATTTCATAATTTTTACAATTCCTGTAAAAAAAAGTTAAACATGGCCTAAATATAGTTGGATGTTTACTAGTAGCAGGTTTCAGATGAGGCTGGTCATTGACAGCAGCTCAACCAAACAGATAGCAATTAGCTGATAGCAATGTAAAAGCTCTCATAGAACTCAAAGCAAAATGGCCATTGTAGATACCAGCTGCTAAGCCTGGGCTACACGATCATGGATTGTTAAACATTTTATATGTTACCAGGACATCGCTGTCTTTCAGTAGCTTGACCACCTGCTTGACATCCCAGAAAATTATCCTAAATTGCACTGGCCCAGTTGTGCTGACACAGTGACAATACCCTCATAAAGAGCAGACAATCTCAGTATGTGCACTATTCCAACGTTACCAAGTTAAGTCAAACTGATTGGATTTGAAGGTTACTCCAGTGGGATGGCTGTGGCCGAATCGCATTTGACGAGGGTAGAGACAGTGGTCGGATCAACTGACTGGCAGTTGCATATTTACCACGCTTTACACTAGCTATAACTGCCGCTATACTTATAGTGTCTTCTCTATGGTTATTGTGCGGATTGAAATTAATGCAAGTGATAATTTCTGTGAGTGCCCAACGTAACTCTGACTTTATTGACTTCAGCTTGGATATTTACACAAAAGATAGAACCAAGAAACCAAAGAAAAGGGACAAGAAACCAGGCCTTGCGGCTGCAAAGAAATGGAAAGCTGTGGGGTTATTGAATAGCACTGCACTTTAGAAAAAAGAAAATTTATAATTAAGTATGGTATGAGTTGTTAAACTATATACTGTGGTAGGTTTTGGTGAATGTCAGTGGTAAACTGTTTGTTTGTCACTCAAACATCCACATCAGTGCGCTGGGGTTTCACCTGCAGCCGTCGTAATTATGGCTGTGGGCTGTATTGGTGGAATGCTTTACTGTGCCGATGGCGCCGCATGCAGGGCCGGTATTGACCCCTTACCGACCCGGTATGGTGATACAGGGCTGGTACAAGATGGCCGCATGGTTGAGGTTCCTACTCTAGTGCAAAAGCTGGATGTTACCATCCGTGGAATGACAGAAAAGATGGCCACAAGCTAGAAGTAGCCTAGGAGCCCTGCAGAGCCTATAATTGGACAATGGAGACAGGACTCCGCCCTTTAACCACTGGTATTATTTAGTTCTAATCCTTATCCGTTGTATGATACGCGCTTACTATTTAGATGTTGGTTCTAATTGGTCTATTTACTTCCTTCGCTTGCCTATCACCACAGTGCATAGCCACCCTAGCACTTTGTTTTCTGACGAATAAAGCCACTATTCCAACAGCACTCTGGGTAGTTTATCTGAGCCGTGGGCTCCGTGCTTGCCAACTGATCCGGCAGCAGCTATCAAAGTTGTCTCTGTCATACCAGCACAGCGTCCCCTCTGGAGAAAGGTAGAACACTCAGGACTAGTGGAATTTTGTGGTAACCAGACCAAAATCCTTTGCAGTATATGTATTTAGTTGTTTAATAAACTGCTAGTTAAAGTAAATTGTTCGTCGTTAGTAGTACATAGAATTGTCAAATCAGGGAGTTGTTTACCTTTGCCTGTCGCCATCCTCCACAATAGGATCACCCTAAATAATCGCAATCAAACCTTATCTCAGTTTTTGGTTGAAATTGATTATATTTTCTGTCACAACAATATAATCAATTGAGGCAGTTACTTTTTTCTGCTGAAGTTAATAAATTTTATAGCAATAAGAATAATTGTTTTTTTAGAGAAAATCAATTCTAATAAACCAACTAAAACCTAAGGCTATCATTATTGAAATATAAACTTATAACTGCTTAATGGTAAATACTGGCTGATCATTGGTAAATGAGGTTGGTTGAAGCCATATTTATTTGGTTTATGAATGTTGCTACAAACATCCAGCTAATTCGCCATACATACTACGAATGAAGGATGAAGCTTTCCAAAAATTCGAAAGATTGTGTCACTGATGAGGCCAATCACACTCAGTTACTAACTATGCATCGTGTAAAGCACATTGTGAAATTTTGACAAGCTGATTGTTTGAAAATCGAATCTATTCCTGGCTATTTATAAAAACATGTCATGGAAATCATAAATTAGCCACCATTCATGTGAAATAAAAAATTGTGTAGCAAGGCCTTCATACACTTTGCCAACATATAAAAAAGTATTGTGTGATTCTTTGTCCAATGCTGAAGAGAAATTTAGAATTAACCTTAAGCAATAGTTTAAGGTTAAAAAAGTTCAAAGATTGACTGTGAACTAATTAAAACAGTGTACAATGAAATGATTGAAGAATATTTGTAAAAGTGACAGTGTTTGTTTATTTTTGAAGATTGAAACTACAACAGTCCAAATACCCCAAGTTTGAACCTAATAATTTGCTTCCTTAATTGACAATATGTTAGACATCAAACAATTCCGCCGAATCTACCAACCAATACAAATGATACTATTACTACCTAAAACTTTTAGGGGTCAATGCTCTTTCTGCTTACATTATTTTGTTATTCAATCATTCTCTAACTGCATGTTTTTACAGACGGTGAACATAAACTCTGCTGCTATGCACAAACTACATGCACTGTGCTTCAACAAAAATCTTACTCATTTCCGCCAGATAGCAAAAGAATGCTCCTTAATTCTGCCTTGTTAAATGGAGCAATCTCAAAACTGATTTTCTCGGTCCAAACAAAGCTGGAGACAAGTAAACACTTGAGGAATTTCATAGGATAGCCCGAGTGAGTAAAGAAAATACAAAATCAAAGAACTGGTAACTGAAATTGAAAAAAGATAATGGCACTCAATCGGCTGTTGATATTACTGGCAGCTTTAGAAGTCAAGGACTATAAAAAAATTTCCAATTTGAACAATAGGCCAAAGTTTTCGCAATGCATTAATAATGGTATTGTAGTGGTTTTTGGTTTGCTTCCAATCTCGTGTATTCTACCTGTCTCCAGAGGGGACACTGTGCCAATATGACAGTGACAACTAGTCATCAGGTACTGCTGTATCAGTTGGCAAACACAGAGCCTACAGCTCAGACAAACTGCACAAAGTGTCAGCTTACGAAATGACTTTATTCATAAGTACCAGGTGGGTGGATATGAGGTTATAGGCAGGTTGGTTGGCAGAACATGGATGAATGCAATTAGTTATATGAAATCTAGCCAATACATAGGCAGGCTGGCAGTAAGTTATTTGCGTATTATATACAGTTATACATTTAGAGAAAGTAAATCGTCCAGCGCAAGTACATATATAAATAGACAACCAAGGATAATCCAATAATGAGTGAAACAAACTATCCATCATGTATTTAGTATTTCACAACACTTTAACTTGAGTAATTTATATCCTGAAAGCTCATTAGATGGAAAACTTGTAGTTTCAAGTATCAAAACTAGTAACGTACTTTAAAATGATAAAATTGACTCTCTGCCATTTGATGAGTCTATTTCAGTTTTATAGTCCTGCCCATTAAAATTTGTCTGTTGCGAAAACACTTCAATTTATTTCGAAGCAAAAACAAAATGACACAAACTCACTATTCAATCAGTCATTCTGGTAAAGCGGAGGAAAAGAAAACTCATATAAAGGTTTCAATTTTCAGATTCCCCTATTTTTTGTAAAACTTCAGAAAGAATCAAACTTAGAACTAGGATGAAGGCAAGACAACTTACATGTTCGATTCACAAAAGATGCATCTGAGGGCACCACTACAGCTATTGACAAGAGGATTGCTAATGTCTCCAGCATTTTGTAGAACACCTCTGAGCTAAAATTATAAATGCTCCGTGCTAAAAAGTAAGGCAATTAGGTTGTTTATCAAAATTTGTTTCATGTCTGCAACAAAAGATTTTCCCAAACGTTTAATCGTGCAAATCTCAACAAATTTTATTCTTGAACTATGATACTGAGTCGCTCTGGTAACAGTTAATTCTTTGAATCAAAAACGTCGGTTTTGGTCGGCTAGAAACATTTACAGCTCATTTTCGTAAGCTGTTTGCACTTGAACAAAAAACTTTCACTGGACCGCTGAAAGAAATACAACAATGCCCTACTAAATGTTACCTCTGTGGTTTGCAGTATCAACCTCAGTAGTAGTAGTACTAGTTGTAATAGAACCAGTGATCAGAACTTTGAGTGTCATATGCCCTTTCAGTACGAATGATTAGTTAAACTATCTCGTTGTATAACTAACGCTAAATTGCTCAGTGTCTCATGATAATGAGTAATCTATGATATTGTTCAATAAACATCAATCGGTCATACCCATCTTTGCGTGTAACACTTATGTGTATATGTCTGTTATCTCTGTCACTTGACAAACAAAGATAAGAACACACGTATATGGCTATTTGCGTATCATGTTACTTACGAAATATGAGTTAGTCCATGTCTCCTGACTGACTATGGGCAATGTTAGCGACTTTTATCTCTCAATGTGTGTATGTCACCTATTACGCAATGCCTACAAGTGATGTGATCGCTGTTGTTGATGTACTTCACGTGATTTTGACATTGTTGACATACATGTATGTTGAAACACGAGATTGAGTGAAGTGAAGTCGATGGCTTCAGTATTTAGCACACAATCCACTTTGGTCCCTAAATTCAGTATTTTTGTTTTTGCATTGAAAACCGTAGAGTACCTGTTTTATGATGTGTAAGATGTGGTGTGAAACCTATCTTATCGTGCTGATTGATTGAATTTAGGGTCTATAAAGCATTGCGTAGCAGACTGAGTGCCATTTTATAGAAAAACACTTGACTGGTCAGTATATGAACAGTTTCGATGTTTTGTCAATAAGGGCTTTTCTACTCTGAAAGTTAAAACAGTTGGTGTACACATAAACACAATAATATTTCAATATCTAACTGCAAAGAATGCCTATAAAAAAGGTCATATTGCTGGGTTTTTGATAATGCAAGGAGTCAATGTTTTAGTGGAATGCGGTTTCCAGCAGAGTTTTGTTAAAGTAGCATCTTAGTTTGGCAGCCAGCTCGTTTGTTATCCGGTTGTTTGACAGAGTTTTAGCCATTTACCAAGACCTGGCTACAGCTAGTTCTTTTTCTACTAAGGTCATCCGGCTATTATCTTGGAAACCAAACAGACTCCGATGGCAGTTAATTAAGCCTTCCAAGACTTTAAAGCCTGCTACTCATGCGTACAATTCAGTCTTTCAATGCAATCATATTGCTTATACTCACTCTTACAAATCTAAACCTGAAAGATGATTGCTACGCTATAGTAAAATGTTTCAGTCCAAGTCCTAAAAGTGCCTTGATGGCAGTACACCCTGTTCGCTCTTTTATACAATAGGTGCACAGAATTATGATTATATACAAAAGATAGTCGCCAATATAAAATGCGCACAAGAGATGTGTACAAATTCAATTTTTCTTGTCCTTCCTTCAATTCTAGCGATAATAAGTAAATATTTGAATCCAATATAAAACGTAGTGGAAAATGAAAATTTTGCACAGCTTTTTGAGCTAAAAAATCTTGTATCTATCCAGACCTACATATCTGCAGCTTCTGTTAAAAAAAACTTCGAAAAAAATTCAACCATTCTCTAGATATACATCCAGGTGTTTATCATTAGACAGAAAAACCAAAAAGTTATTTTTCTATAGCCAAACAAAATAGATCGCTTATGATATTGTCATGTTGTGATGGCTTTTACATAGTGTGGCCACTGCGCTAGTAGCATGCATGTGGCCACTGCATTAGTAACATGCGTGTGGCCACTGCGCTAGTAGCATGCATGCGGTACTTGGTGCTGCTGAACTCCTCCAGTTTGGTGCACTTTTTGATTGCATACCACATGAGTCACTGGCAGAATTGTCTGAACAGGTATATTGATATCGCTGCTAATTGCTGCAGGTTGGCTGTAGCTAAGAAAAAGAGCCAAGAGAATTCTCCCTACTTTATTAACAGATGGACTGACATTCAGATCTTGGTGATTACCCAGCTGCTAATGCGCTAGCTTATGGCTTGTTGTTTTTCAAATGCATCAGTTTACGCCATGTTGTTTTGATAATCCGACGGATTAATCATGTGTTACGATCTATGCTTTTTAGCCAATCATGATTACGTATTTTAGACTGCATCATCTACATATGTGCTCTATTAAACTTTAATCAACCATTGTTATGGAGATTTAAATTGTTGATATTGTCTCTTTGTCATGGGTTGCGTATATGGACACTTTTTTGTTGTCTTAGGTGTTATTGTAGTAGATTTTGGTGGCCTTCCAAATGGCTGCCAACAAAACCTCTCTTTCCAAGAGGCTATTTATCAATCACCTTCAACAAAGAAACATACCAACTTCACAACTGTAACAGAACCCACGGCTTAAGCTCACTACTCAGGGCTTCCGAGTAATAACCATTATACTATTCTGCAAGAATCCAGTCTAAAGTAGTAGTGAAAAAGTATTTCGCTACTTGGTGCAATCACAAGCAGTATCCTGATACAAAGTCCAATGCATACATACAAAACTCAGCCTCTTATAGGCAGAAGCATAGGAAATCATTGACCTATTTATAGACATAATATATCACAATCAGCAAAAAATAAATAAACAAGCCACCAGACAAGTTTTAATTATTAAGGCATGAGATTGGCTAAGATATAGTTAAACAAATAAGGCGCTCAGAAGTGGAAGGCAGAGCTTCAGGTGTAATCTTGCTGAATCTAAGACCTGGAAGTGATGATGCGATATTGTTTGAGTTTCTGGCTATTATAGCTGGTGGTACATGATTTCTGGCAAATCCGACGATGGTCAAGTTGCGAACTCGTGTTTCTGCATCTTTTGAAGCTAGTCTGGTTTCTCAGTCTAAGTCCGCTCTTTTCTCACCGACCTGGTATATAGTAGCTGAAGGGGTCACTGCAGGGCTGATGGTAATAGCTGCAGGGTTGGTAGTAATAGCTGCAGGGGTGGTAGTAGTAGCTGCAGGGCCGATAGTGACTACTGCAGGGCCGGTAGTGACTGCTGCAGGGCCGGTAGTGATAGCTGCAGGGCCAGTAGTGACTGGTGCAGGGCCAGTAGTGTTTGCTGCAGGGTCGGCAGTGACTGCTGCAGAGCCGGTAGTGACTGATGCAGGGCCGGTAGTGACTGCTGTAGGACCGGTAGTGACTGATGCAGGGCCGGTAGTGACTGATGCAGGGCCAGTAGTGTTTGCTGCAGGGCCGGTAGTGATTGCTGCAGGGCCGGTAGTGACTGCTGTAGGACCGGTAGGGTTGATGCCTGCCTTCCTTTAAGGTTTTTGGCGGTGCCAGGCTCAAACAAGGCATGCATGACACTCTACAGCTGTGTGGGGGTACCTTTGCGCACACTTGGTGGTCATGAAAATCCACTACATTATTCACTGTAGAAACCAGTGCAATAAGTGTTATTCTATTATTTTTTTAAATAATACTAAGGTTTAAGATTGGCTGCAGTTGCAATACTAAGTTTCTGTCCTTCATATTTCTTCAACCAAATGTCAATGATAATGTTGAAGAAAAAGTAGCCCCTCCCCAATAAAACTTTTGGAGACGACACTATTCTATTTGCGGAAGTCCGAGCAGAAAACTACAGTTATAGTCCTCGGATGCACTTTCTGATTAGAGACAACGACCTTTATTAAAGCAATTCAAATGGAATGATGACTGTAGTGGACTTTGTGGCTTTCAATTCACCAGATGGGTGCTGTGACCAGCCGAACTCCTTGTTGCTGGTACAGGGAAATCGGTAGCATTCCGACGCTTGCTGCCACCAGTTACCTTTCACTTAGAGGTGACAACAGGACGGTACTACATCAAATGAGAGGTGAAGGAGTGTTCTTTATTTCACAATTAGTCTAGAGCCCTCGGCTCAGACGCATAACTCAGAGCTTGAGAGTAGTATGCATTCATTCTTGCAGAGTAATACTAGTAAGTACATGTCCCAATACAAACTGATTAAACATGGCAAGATTTATGCCTTTTATAGGCAGAGCGCAGGAAGTAAGATAGGCCTACGGCCAATGACACAGGGTAGAGCATAATACATCAAATAGGCAAACAGGGATAGATATCAGTTCATGAGGCAAAGCATACAAGCTTAAACATATGTGGTGCCCAGAAGTAGTAGGAGGAGTCATAGGCTAGTTGGCCAGTTGCAAGCAGCTGTAGTTCCTGTGGTGGACATCTCAGTCTTTATAGCTCAGTTCCTCAAGTCCTGCCAGAAGTGACGGTAGATATCTCCTGGATTTGGTCTTCTGCTTCCTCTAAGGCTAATTTTAGGTCCCAGGCTAGGATGAGTCACTTCCTATTATTTAGAAAATTACTTGCGTCCGGCCTAATCATATTTTAAATCAGATGATGGCTTCTATTCAAGTTCCTTACAGATATCCTGTTACTCAGTATGGAAAATAAACGCACACTTAAGAGTTATTACGGTGCATTTATTAGAATTTAACTAATAGTAAAAGGAAACATTATTTGGTTTGTTGGTAATCCGTTAACAATTTGTAGAACGAATCACACTTCTATAAATAAAAGAATAATTACACTAATAAAAAATGGAATATTGTTTGCAATAAAAAAATAAAGGTACATTTCATTGCGCTGTAGAGATATGAATCAACTATAATAGTTTGGGTCTATAATGGACACGGGTATGCTATCACTTCATCTGGTGAGTCTAGAATCTGTTCTGGTTGATAGATTGTCTAGGGTTGCATATGGCTAGGTGGACTAGTGTATCCTATCCTCACTCCTCAAGGAATAGGTATAACTTACTTTCAGCTGGGGGAGCTATAGTACTACAAGTGAAAGCAAAAATACATTATAAGTATCAAACTGCGTCTTCCATTAGAGTTTAATCATCAGTTTTCATGCCTATGTACAGTAAGTCAAAGGTGTGGAAGGTCATGCACACAAGTTTTTGGTTTCAAAGCAATTACGGATAATTCGATTTTATATATAGATAGTTTTACATCAAATACTTTATTTCCTTGTTTTACATTTTTGAAGCAGTAAGTTCATTTTATTTAATTAGTAACTTTTTTAGCTGTTGGGAGTAAGTCAGTAATTAGCTAAACAATAATAATTAATTGTTCATTTCATTCCCATCAGAACTTTTTCAGTAACGTATGATGTTGAAACTATCATTCTCATTACCTAATGTTCTTTGCGGCATTGTATGGTACTGTGTAGTTCAAAAACATCTGCTGATAGAAGTATGCTGAGCTATGTGACTGCTTTTGCAGAAAATTTATGCAATCAAAACTGAGTAGCTTAGTTACAAAAACGATAAAAAAACTGGTTCAACTTGCACCTCTCTGTCCACAATTTATATTCAAAGTGTTTGCATTCCAGTAACGCTACAAAGGTTACAGCTTAGCCATATTTTATGCAAAACCTTTTTCAATATTGCACACACAAACCACCAGACACTTTGTGGTGTCTTATTCAATAAACTTTGTTCAACCAGAAAATGTGTTAATACTAAACATAAATTTCAAGAACCTTGCGTAACATTCAGCATGTTTCAGAAATAAAATATTTGCATTTGTTAGAGAAATTTTACCTGAGTGATCATTACTGACTGGTACTTCAAGCATCGGTTGATCTGTTGAGGTTTGTAAATGAGCTTTTCTCTGTCTACTTTTCCGTAAACTGCAACAAGAAGTGACATTTTTTTAAACCAATGCAAAAACTGAAATAGATTCGAGCAATACTGAGCTAACTAGCTGATCTGAATAAGTACAATACAGCATAGAACAGTGATACTTAAAACTAGAACTGTTAGTTTTTTATGCAGGGAGTATTTGTGAAGCAAAAGTAAAACCAGTAATCGACCAATTACTTGATTGTATTTCAGTTAACCCATTTTCATACCACCAAAAACTCGAAAATGACTTTGTAATAAACCGCTGTAAAAATTCTTTATCCATTACGCCCAGCAATGAGATGTTACTGTAAAATTTGTTGGCACTTAATACTGAATGATGTTTAGGGCAAACAAATTTATAATTTCATTGAGTTTCCCCCATCTATTGGCTGCTCCAACTGCTCCAGATTATAATGAAAAGTCTTGGGTTTTTTAAAAACTGATTGTTCATTATCTTTGTCAAACTATAGTTAAGTTATTTTCCAAATTTTATTTGTGAATCAACAGCTGATACGTTTTTTTGTGGAAATAATGAAAAAAACATCATGGACTAGACGAACACCAAACTCTAACAGTTTTTAGCCATTCAACTCAAATTCTTCTCTTCAAATATTTTAAGACATGCTTTAACGTTATCAGTTTTAATTTTATTATCAGCCACCTGGGGCCAGTGAAGTTAAATTATTAGAAACTTAAACATTAAGAACATTGCCAAATTACCAAACAGTGTTTAGCCGCTTAGAGAAAACTTTTAAAGAGGGCTACACACACAAAAAGATGAGCAACATTCAGTAATTTGTAAAGCATTGATTGGTTATTATTTAGAACTCACAAAAATCCGTAGGCTGTTAATAGAACTGCTGATTGTGATTGATACAATTTTTATTTCAAGGTTTGCTGAAAACATTGTTTTACCACCACCAAAACATCCGGAAGATTTACACAGCACAAAATGAATAGAACACAAACCATCTAGACATATATATGGTTACACATGAATACTTGCCACATTGCGTTGCCAACAAAATTGACGAAATCACTATGAAACAAACATTTTAGTTGATTGGAGTCCCCTGCACAAGTGTCATGTAAATAGCCACTTTTAATAACATAAAACTGATATTAATCGGAAAATCCACAAGTTAGACGATAATTGGCAAAATCATTGAAAAAATGAGTTGATAGTAAAAGCATTGACCAACTGCTGGATCAAAAAATTTTTGCTGATTATAGATGTATACTATATAGGGACAAACATTAGCGCAAAATCACTGACTGACGAGCCATGAAAGAAAACAAACCAGATTTAAGTTGCCAGGCAGCAGGAGTAGAACAAAGTTGAACAAATGGATCGCTCAAAATATTGTAGTCACATTAAAAGTACCAGTCTTATTAGACATGTTAGTCGATTTTGGTTTAGTAGTCACATTAGGTATGTTGGCCACATTAGGTATATTAACCACATTCAATCATATTGGATAAATCAGTTACATTATATATATATTAGTCACATTAAGTGTATTAGTCGCCATGGACAATTCAGTTACGCTAGGTATGTTAGTTATAGTAGGTATGTTAGTTACATTAGATATATTAGTCATATTAGACATGCTAGTCATATCACCCATGTCATTCATGTTAATTGTATCAGTCATAATAGGCGCCTTAGTATTATTAAATGTATCTGGAATATTTGGTGTGTAGGCCATATCATATCATGACTGACTTTGTGGGAATAACAGGGAAAACATTAGATGGTAGCCACACAGGACAGGAGGCTTGAAGAGTGGCGTGAGATGTGGTGTATGTGCATTGCTAGAGACAGCAAAGAAAGCAACTACACGAACAAAATACTTTCTTTGTCTAATCAGCCATTTGTATTACAACATGCAAAATATATGTTCTCAATGAATAATTGTTTTACCTACTTCAACTTACATTATTCCAAAAACTATTCTCACTATCAAATAAAATAAGAGTATTCGCGACATCTGTTCCCCAAACAAATTGCAATAAAAATAATAAGGCAGGCAATAAATTTAATCAAAAAATAACCATTTTGTTTGAAACTCGTGGGTCAACAAAAAATCAGCTCATCGAATGAAAAGGAATAATCAAAGAGCATTTATTTATATTGTTCGCAGGTCGCAAATGAAGCTAAACACTAACTAAATTATAATGAGCGGCTGAATTTTATCATTTCCATCGACTGGCTTTATATCCCTGAAGATGATTCGAAATTGCTTCAACACTTTAATATTTACTAAATTGAAGGGCAGCATTTACAAACTATTTCAGTTTATAGAGCCTTAATTTTTATTATTTTCCCGATTATTTTGAAATTTGGGAGTTACCTTTTTTATGACTTGTTCGGTAAACTATAACAGCTTATAGAATAATTATGATGTTTTAAACTAATGTTCTGTTTCATTTGCAACATATTGAATTAGGAGCACGTATTATTTTTTGTAATTTGTTTGATGAACAGGTCGTGAATACACTTATTAGCATAGAATAATGTGGGTAGTTCTTGACTTGGCTAAAACAATCGCCTACTATATATGTAAGTAGTAATATATGAGCAGATCTCCCTACCAAGTGTTTTTTTGTGGATCTGACCTTGGAGTTTAGGCAATGGGTTACGACGTTGGATGAATTCGCCGAGTTTATATTGTATTTTACTTGAGGGGTACTTGAGTGGCATTTGAGTGGCATTTGAGTGACATTTGAGTTTTGATTAGTTTTTTACTTAATTTGAACTTATATGGCATATAGATTTTGAATGTATGGCATTCAAGTTTTGATAACTTTTTTACATAACTCGAACTCATATGCTATCTTGAGAGAGAGGGGAGAGGAGAGAGGAGAGAGGAGAGATGGGAGATGAGAGAGGAGAGAGAGGAGAGAGATTTTTTAGTTTTCTATACATTCATGTATATATGGTTAGTTATGTACATATTTATGGCTATATTTATATCTACATAGAGAGAGGAGATATATCTACATTGAACAAATATATTGATCAAAAATGAAAATTATATGTTTATATACCTGATTACATAATGAGGGGTACTTGAGTGGCATTTGAGTTTTGATTATTTTTTTACTTAATTTGAACTTATGGCATATACATTTTGAATGCATGACATTCAAGTTTTGATAATTTTTTTACATAACTCGAACTCATATGATATTTTGAGAGAAGAGAAGAATGAGGAGACTACATTGAATCAATATATGATTATATACATTTATTACATAATAAGTAGCAAAATATTCTTGTATAATATAGCTAGAGTTAGTAAATACTAAGTAATTCAAAGCACTACAACTTGTAATGACAATCAATGGTTGATAGTCTTTTTCTTTACAATGTTGTCATTGTTGTACTGATGTTATAACTAGGAAGGAAGACTTCTGTTCTATGTACTTTTGATTCCGTAATGAACTAAAATCAAAAGTTATGTATTAGTATAGGATGATTAAACAAAAATGTAAAATAATTACATAAATTTGAATTATAGTTCTTTTTACATTGGTTAGTTAACATTATATAGTAAAGAGAAGTAACTCACCAAGTTATATTATTCAGTTTGTTTTTTCTTGAGCATAATTTTCATCAAGCGTTTTTGATTCTCTCTCTTCTATCTAAAGCAAAACAAAAAATAATTGCTTTATAAATAAATATTATCTAATTGGAAGTATTACTTATATCAGTTAGTTTACATTGAATAAAAAATACTCACTGTGTTGTCTTGTCTGACATGCTCTTTTTGAATATAGTTTTCACCAGGGGGCGCTGGTTCTCTCAAAGATGTAGAAGATGTGTTTCCCACTCCCATTGAAAGCACTAAGACCTTGTTCTCAACAACCTCATCTGTAGTAAAGTACTTCATCTGGTTGGAATCATCAAGTTTGTTGGATAGGTTTTGAGCCGTTTCTATCGCTTGTAATGCTGTGAATGTGATTATATCATGTCGATGATAACCAAATCTACTAACTTCACGATTTCTTACAAGTATGACTCCTGTTCCAATTTGTTTGATGTTGCTAGCGTGTTTTTCAGGTATATATAGAACTCCCATCATCAAACCATCATATTGCAAACATCTGTAGTTTACCAGTAGCGCATTCATCACCACATCTCCATTAGGTAATGTTAACTGAGTTGATATTTGAGGAGATTCAAAACTGATTACACTTCCAACAGCAAATTGCGAGAGCGTTGCGATACGAACCATACTGATCAACTGAGTAGGTGTTTTTTTTTTTATTAATCTACTTAGCTGTTTAGCTTCCTCAAGGGAAATATTGGATGGGAAGTTGATAGGGTGAAAGATTGGATGCTTGTCTGAATCGAATCCCATAAAAACCACCAGTTTTGGAACATCCGGTTGTGTTGGAGCTAATTTGTTGTAATCCTCATTTCTCACCATAGACCTCACTTGTCGTCTGTTGCCAAATGTTTCGATATTGTAGCGGATAATGCATAAGTTTTTATATACATCCTCAGTTGGTTGTTCGATGGAGACTATCTCGAGAAGTGACGGCGTTTGATTTAAGTGAAGTGGTTGAAACCTTCCAATCATTACTCTGTCATTGGTATCGCAAGAATTGAGCAAACTAGCAGCATTTTTTGACAAGCAGGAAAGATGAGAAGGAGATGGCGCTTTCAAAGTCCAAGTATAGTCAATCGTTTTATTTCTATCCGAATCCCATGGCTTTGGTCGAATTGTGTTCAGTTTCCTTCTTATTAGATGTGAATCAGGAGGGATATTTTCTTTATCATCAGAGTATGGCTCGAATGTTGAGAGAAATGAGGTATTACGGTCTTCATTCATATTCAGAGCGTTCAGTCGGAAGTTGGAACTGAAAAGAGAGTAAAAAATATGTAACAAATGGCTGGAATTTGAAAAATATTTTGAAAAGAATAAACTAACTAGATATTTATAAAATAAACACATAATCAAAACCATAATAATTTTTCTGATGCGGTATGGTGAAACTATTTGATCTTTTATTAATAAGAACAAAATATTAAAACATAAAATTAATTTTCTGAAGTATTATAGCAAAACTAGTTGAAGTTTTTATCAGTATATGTTAAAGAATTATTTAGTAATTCTCACCTTATTGAGTTTCAAGTAAATGTAGTAGTTGGTGTGTAGATGTTGCTTCCTTGCTAGCTATTGTAGAACTGGATGCTTTCTGTGTGAAAACACTGGTTCTTAAATAGCTAAAGCTGTACTAATTAACCCTATGAAACCTTTATAATATATCTATGACTCAGCAGTTTTTTCACGCGATATTCCCGCGAAAGCTTTGGTTTTTATTCGCGTGAAAATTATTTTTTTACTCCCGCGAAAGCAATGGTTTCTATTCGCGTGAAAATAAACTATTTATTCCCGCGAAAGCATTGGTTTGTATTCGCGTGAAAATAAAATATTTATTCCCGCGAAAGCAACGGTTTCCATTCGCGTGAAAATAAACTATTTATTCCCGCGAAAACATTGGTTTGTATTCGCGTGAAAATAAAATATTTATTCCCGCGAAAGCAACGGTTTCCATTCGCGTGAAAATGAAGTATTGATTCCCGCGAAAGCTTTGGTTTGTATTCGCGGGAAAATAAAATTTTTATTCCCGCGAAAGCAACGGTTTCTATTCGCGTGAAAATAAACTATTTATTCCCGCGAAAACACTGGTTTGTATTCGCGTGAAAATAAAATATTTATTCCCGCGAAAGCAACGGTTTCCATTCGCGTGAAAATAAAGTATTGATTCCCGCGAAAGCAGCGGTTTCCATTCGCGTGAAAATAAAGTTTTGATTCCCGCGAAAGCTTTGGTTTGTATTCGCTGGAAAATAAAATTTCTATTCCCGCGAAAGCAAGGGTTTCCATCCGTGCGAAAATAAATTATTTATTCCCGCGAAAACAATGGTTGGTATTCGCGTGAAAATAAAATATTTATTCCCGCGAAAGCATTGCTTTGTATTCGCGTGAAAATAAAATTTTTATTCCCGCGAAAGCAACGGCTTCTATTCGCGTGAAAATAAATTATTTATTCCCGCGAAAGCATTGGTTTGTATTCGCGTGAAAATAAAATATTTATTCCCGCGAAAGCATCGGTTTCCATTCGTGTGAAAATAAGATATTGATTCCCGCGAAAGCATTGCTTTGTATTCGCGTGAAAATAAAATTTTTATTCCCGCGAAAGCAACACTTTCCATTCGCGTGAAAATAAATTATCTATTCCCGCGAAAACATTGGTTTGTATTCGCGTGAAAATAAATTATTTATTCCCGCGAAAGCATTGGTTTGTATTCGCGTGAAAATAATTTTGTTATTCCCGCGAAAGCAACGGTTTCCATTCATGTGAAAATAATGCTGATTCATAGCAGTGCAACTTAAGCTATATAAGAAGCACTGTTTTCATACAGAAAGCATTCACTTCATCGTTAGTAACTGAAGGAAGAAGATCTACTACATCATCATCTACTACAACCCTCCTTCTTCATCATTTGAGTTACATAGGAAACAGCTGAAGTTCAAACAACTATGTATATAATTCATCTAATTCAAAGAACAACAAGTCTTCATTTATGATGTAAGTATTTATATTTCGTTTTAATTGTAATCAATTTAAGCGTGAAGACATTTTCTGAACAAAAAACAAGATTATTCACTATTTAAGATATCAAAAAATGATGTATGTAAGTTTTAATTATGGTTATTCTTATTATTTCAGAGGCTTCAAAATGAAAAAAGTACTCCTTCTTCATCCGAATTTTATAGAAAGCAGCTCTCAAGTTCAAACTAACTGAAGGAAGAAGATCTACTACATCATCATCTACTACAACCCTCCTTCTCCATCATTTGAGTTACATAGGAAACAGCTGAAGTTCAAACCACTATGTATATAATTCATTAAAGAAAAACAAGTCTTCATTTGTGATGTAAGTATTTATATTTTGTTTTAATTGTAATCGATTTAAGCGTGAAGACATTTTCTGAATAAAAAACAAGATTATTCACTATTTAAGATATCAAAAAAAATGTTGTATGTAAGTTTTAATTATGTTTATTCTTATTATTTCAGGACTTCAAAATGAAAAATGTACTCCTTCTTCATCCGAATTTTATAGAAAGCAGCTCTCAAGTTCAAACTACTAGGAATATCATTCATTTTAATTCAAAAGAAAAGACAAGTCTTCATTTCTGATGTAAGTATTTACGTTCTATTATAATAGTAATCAATTCAAGTATATTGAAAAAAAATTGAAACCTTAGTCTTTTTTTATTTTTTTGCTATAAAGCATTATCATTTTTTTTTAGAATAACAACGAACTAGATCAAAGGAAAAGAACTTTCCAACAAAACTTCAACTTGAGTAATAACTGAAGCTACTACTTATATTATATATAAATAATGTGTCGAGTAACAAACAACAGATATGTAGCAAACACTATTTATAATGAAAAAAGAGAAATGCAAAAAACTCGAAATTGTTTTGAAAATACTAAAGACTGCGCTGAATGGATAGATGATAGTTTACTCGTTACTTCATCGTTGTTTTTACAACGAACTTTTCCTGATACCACTGCAATAACTTATGTCGTTGCAACTTATCCGGATAATCACTGTAGTCTTTTGTCATTAAAATTACAAAAAACTATTGCGCAACTTTCCCCATCGGACTTTTTCAAGTTCATTTACAATGAACTCTCTTTTTATGAAAGAGAGGCTTTAATGCTTGATGAAAGTTATCGAAGAAAATCATTTCTTACAAATTGGAGACGAGTAGGTAAACATTGTGGTGAAAACATGGCTGCAGCTGGTTTCTATAACCTTGAAAAAGACAACGCTGTTCGATGTGTTTTTTGCCAAGGGGTATTACTAAACTGGAAGGATGAAGATGAACATCCGATGAAAGAACACGCTAAAAGTTTTCCGTTTTGTCGATTTGTTAGAGGATTTAACACTCACAATCGTCTGTATAGACCTAGGAAACTACTTGCAGATGAAATGAAAAACATCTCAATTGTCAAAAGTTATACGATGGAAGAACAAAAGATCAGAAGAGGAGATTTAACTGCAGAAGTATTACCTCTAGGTATATCAATTGATCGTGCTGATACACCACGTTTTGCTACTGAAACATCTAGAGAAGACAGTTTCAAACAATGGAAGGGTAAAGTCTCCATGAAACTCCTTTCCAATGCAGGTTTCTACTATACTAAGTTCGGGGATAGTGTGAAATGCTTCTTTTGCTCAGGTGAACTTAAAGAATGGAAAGAGAGTGATCTACCATGGGAGGAACACTGTCGATGGTTCCCAGACTGTTATTTTTTACTCGGGAGTAAAGGTGAAGAGTACGTTGAGGATGTTTACATGCGAACGGAAAAAGGCAAAAGGTGTAAGCGACGGGTTGAAAAATATCGAGAAAAATTAAAACAAATAACTCGCAACAATGACACCGAAGAAATGAAACTTATTTGCAAAAAACTAGGATACAGTCAAAACGATATCGAACAAGTTTTAGTGTTAAATGGAAAACCTTTTGAGCGAATAGGTTTTATGATTGAAGCCCTACATATTTTTGAAAATGATTTTACAACTGTTGAGAATTCGTCAACACTGTTAAAAAATGATGCTAAATCAATTGATTCGTTAAAAAAAGATAAAGATCCGCTGTTAAAAAATGATGCTAAATCAATTGATTCGTTAAAAAAAGATAAAGATCAGACTAAGCAAAGCAAACTCGCTCAATGTGTGTCTGAGACGCATGAAAAAAAAGTAATTGCAAATCATATCTCTCTTCCGTGTGGTCATCTCATTTACTGTAGTGAGTGTAAGGAAAAAGCGCTTACTGAATGCTCATCAGAAGTAAAACCTTGCCCAATCGATGGTTGTCAGGTTGAAATTAAAGCATTTATGAAGATCTACATGAGCTAGCATAACAATTAACCTCAAAAAAAAGAAAAAATAATGAATGATTAAATAGATGTTTCAATTTGAAAACGTATCATTCGCGTTTTGTAATTTAACGGAATAACAACAAATATGCTACGTGTTGAAGACTTTGCTCACCAAGAAGCTTCCGATGCTATAGGTCCTAAGACTTTTTTGGCTGAGGTTTCTGATGAAATGTTGAGGATTTATTTTACGGAGGAATGTGTATACTGTGTACTAGGAGGAAGTTTTTACAAGCAAGCAACCAATCTATCGCTACTAAACTGTTACTGTTCACACGTTGATGACAAATGTATCACTTGTAAAAGATATGCTGAAATGGTTGAAGGCGCTACACCTACCAAAAAAGAATTGGGTGATGCTATCGACTGGATTGATAGAAGACAAGTTTTGAAAAATGCTAAAATGGGTTTTTTGGTGCATGATGAATGGATTAATGCTTTTTTGGATCTTTCCACTGATGATTTGAAGTCTCCATTTTTGTTAACAAATTTGAGAGCACGATTAAATCCCTACCTATTACCTACTAGTCAGAGCAAACTGGCTTATCAACGACTAAAGGATAAATTACTTGCGATAGCAGAAGGATATCCATACGCTTACACTCTTGATGAAAAAGAAGACTCAGTCAACCCGATAATAACTATTGATTCGACAAATATATCTGAAGACTCATAAAAGAACTGCTACAAAAAAAGTTGCTTCATTTATCTCTGAACTACAGCAGAAACATGAGTGGAAAAACTCAAGGATTCAAGTCAATTGGTACATTGGCTGATTTTGTTCCTAAGTTCATAAGGACTCATTTTGAACACATTCCTTTAGAGCGTTCGAATCCTCTTTTTGTTCAACTCATCACCGAAGAAGTATTTTATTTTGTGTTAGGATTCAATCTAGTTCGTAAATCAATACAAAGCATGCTTTTGAGCTGTAATTGTATTTCAAGAGCAAATCCTCTCGAATGCTTAAACTGTTCTAGGAGCTTTGATCCAAAAGTATGCTGTCCGCAAGACAAGTTGATAGATTTTGAAGATCTCAAAAGAGCGATCGAACTGGTTGATATAAAGCAGTGTTTGAAAGATGCTGAACTGGGTGATTTGATAGATATTTCGATTTTAAGAGGTTTGACTTCATTTCGCTGGACAGGAACACATGTTCTTTTGTCTCAATCTCGATTGGAACCATACTTACATTTTGGTAACCACTTTGATGAGATTGTTTCACATCTTCAAAATCGGTTGAGAGAGCTGAACAAGCCGCTAGCCTCTTACATATAAATAGAAAAAAACATCAAGAAAGAAAGTATTCAACTTTCAACTCTGAAAGCGAAAACATTTAAAAAAATGAGCTGCGTATTTATCTTGCTACTGGCACTAACATTTCCCAATGTTAGTGGAGTATTCTATACCAACGAAATTGATGAATGTATAGCCGGAGTTATGGATAAAAATGATGTCTTGTTTTTTTCACCTTTCAAAAGGACTATACGATATAAAGATGAAAATGGAAAAAACTGTGTGCGACTCTACCCTCCCGACTTATTATATTGTGGTTTTTTCATCCCTCCAAGCGCTTCTTGGATCTGCAAGGAAATAACTTCTACAGATTCTGTGTCTTGTGATACACCAACAAAATACACTCTGAATCAGGAGGAATGCGCAATAGGGGTTAAAAATAATACGGAAGGTCTTACTCAAAATACAAAACTATTTTGGAATGATGAATTATGTGTATTTGAATACAACACCTCACGTTTGATTTGTCCGCCAACAGAAGAGTTTGAGACAACCAACTTTGCATGTGTGGAATGCAATCGTTTGACCAACAGGGAGTCGAAAATAGCTACTATCATCACTAACATCAATGGTATTGAAGGTGTAAATTTGTCATTTTCGAGTTTTGAAAGTTTGAAGTCTGTTCAAAACAAGATTATCATCAGTATCACATGTCAAGGAGATACCAAAGACAAATGCAATCCCAAGGTTATAAATATAGAGCTTTAGTTGAAGCATATTAACCAAAGACCACCGAAATGCAAGACAGTTAACTCTAGATGATGAAAGCATAAACTAGGTTAAAAGTCTCTCTCTCTGAATAAAAAAAAATGAGATATTGCATCTATCTCCTATTATTCCCAATCCTAAGCGGTTATTGTCTTGTAACCGAGTTTACACCATTCACTTTATCTCATAGAGCGTCTGAATGTTTTCGGGGAATTCTTAATATGGAAGCGGTTGATTCAGTAACTCGTATTTTAAGAAAAAACTTAAAATATCGTTTGCGTAGACTCACATGTTTCATGGAACCTACTCACCTACGTAGAAGCTGTGACACTCGTGATATGTGGCCTCAACACTACTTTGTTTGCAAAACCGATGAAGCTTTAAATTACATTCGTTTATACGATGAAGGATTACTAACTACGACTCGAAGAACAACTCCAACAACAACCACTACAACTCCACATACAACGACAACAATCACCACAACTCCACAGACAACGACGACAACAACCCCGACGACAACCACTACAAACAAGCCAGTAGTTCCGGCTTTATCACCGTCAATTCCATCTCTTCCACAAGCTCTGGGTTTAGTCGATTTAATTTTGGAACAACCAAGCCCTACAAACTCTACTATATACAATTCTGATTGTGTGTGTGATAGATACATCATATGCGAAAACAATTCAGTATCAATTACAAATTCAACACCATCGATTTATAGAGTTTTTATTTATAATGATTTGGAGGGTTTTTCAAAACTTTCTCTGTCTATATCGGAAAATAGTAAACTTAAGCTTGAAGAAAATCTTCTCATCATCATTGAACCTGAATGTGATGATATTTCTTGTAAAGTCATCAAATACTTTACAAATTAAAAAGTTTTTATAGACTTTAACTCTATATATTCAACTTATTACACTCTATTATGATATCTATTTTATCACATTCTCCTTTTTTTGTAAATTTGTACAATTAGATGAAATTTAACCATTTAGAGAATGATTTCTTTTTGCAAAAAAATTTATGAAAATTGAATGAAATGAAAAAAAGACTATGTATTAATTGTTATTACTTAGTATTTACTGACTCTAGCTATATTATATGAGATTTTCCCTACTTATTACATAATAAATGTATATATTCACATATTCTTTCATTTTTAATCACTGTATTTATTCAATGTAGATATATCTCCTCTCTCTCAAGATATCATATGAGTCGGAATTACAGAAAATTATCAAACCTTAAATGTCTTACATTCAAAATCTAGCTCTATGTAGATATAAATATAGCCATAAATATGTACATAACTAACCATATATACATGAATGTATAGAAAACTAAAAAATCTCTCTCCTCTCTCATCTCCCATCTCTCCTCTCTCCTCTCTCCTCTCCCCTCTCTCTCAAGATACCATATGAGTTCGAGTTATGTAAAAAAGTTATCAAAACTTGAATGCCATACATTCAAAATCTATATGCCATATAAGTTCAAATTAAGTAAAAAACTAATCAAAACTCAAATGCCACTCAAATGCCACTCAAATGCCACTCAAGTACCCCTCAAGTAAAATACAATATAAACTCGGCGAATTCATCCAACGCCGTAACCCATTGTCTCAACTCCAAGGTCCAATCCACAAAAAAACACTTGGTAGGGAGATCTGCTCATATATTACTACTTATGTATACACTAATTTTACGGCTCTATTTAATATTACGCATTACTTGGAAGTATCAAAGCAGCTAAAATTACATGTAATCTAAAAAACTAGATTCTTTTGCTACCGACTGGGGTTTGTTTGAAGTAATCTCAAAATGCACCTATGTGCAAAGCGTGAAAACCCTCTACCTTTTCTTTAGATCATATAAAAACAAACATAAGACAATAAACTTATACAAAATTGTCTGTATTTCTCTTGTCTAATACATTTATCTAAAAATAGGCCATTGAACAACTAAATGCTTCGCAGTCTGAATTTTCATTTCACCCCTTGATACAGTAGGTTCGTTGCACGGTTAAAGACAAAATACCAGTTTTCATGTATGCATATAATGAGCAAGGCTAAGTACACTGTTAGTATTTGGCACAGTTTAGCATGAACTAATGGCAGGAATATCGAATGACATAAGCAGTTAAACATTGCTTGTTATGTACGGCGAAGTTTTCATTGCTTCATCATAGCTGGGAGGTGGAGCATAACTCAAATTAATTTCACCGCTATAAGTTGTTGGCAATGTTGGGTTCATCGCTGAGGTATTGGTTGTTGTTGCTGTCCTTGTTCTTGATTGATCTATAAAACACAAGTTAGATTTTTAAAGACATTTCCATCCAGGAAAGTAACTCAAAATGAATATGATTAATAAAACTTGTGGCAAACATCTAAAAAAAAATCACCATTTGCTAAAAAATTTAAAGACAAAGCTTATACACAGGCTTGCAAAACTAATTTGAGGAGACAGCGCTACAGAGTGTGAAAATTATTTTGGAATTATTCAGTGGCAATCAAATATCAATGAGTCAATCTGTAGATTAATAGTGAAAGATGTTGACGAAAAGCCTGGTTTTTGAACAAAACTCCCTCAATTAAATTATTCTATTCAAGCAGGCTAGTTGATGACTGTTAGTTACTATTTTTTATAAAAAAAGACTGTTAAATAGTGGCTTTTAACCATGATCCCTAAATTTTCTGTGAAGCTGCGCACACATTAGAGCATTTTTTGAAAGAAAACATCTGCATGTTTTAGTAAGATCTTATTTCGCTAGTAACCATGTGCACTGCGGACCTAGTTTCAGTCAGAACTTTTCTCCTTTTCTTCACAAAGCTCCATAAATTTGGTTTCTAGCATAAGCATGACATTACTTATGATATTTTTTATGATTATTGATTAGATATTTTCTGTTTTACCGTATTTATTGTTTTTATCAGTTGCTGTTGCGCTAATATTAAATATTTATCATCAGTCTCTGTTTTTTGCATTCCAAAGTTATTGTGGATCTATTCAGTTTTGACAATTAATTTTTCAACTAATGGATAGTACTGTAGTTTTAAACATACGGCTGTCAATAAACCATATTAAAATAAGATTGGTGAGTAGAGATTTTTTTAATCACCTTGATGGGTTATAATTAATAATTTTCATTATTAAGAGTAATTTTCCACCTGTTTGCCAAATAAAATGAAAACAATAATAGCTGTTCATATGTCATTACATCACGAAGTGAACAGAACATTAATTTAGAACATTGTAATTAATCAATGAGCTGTTGTAGTTTACGGAACAAATCGTAAAAAAGATAACTCGCAAACTTCAAAATAAACAGGAAAAGATCAAAATTGAAGAGCTATAAACTTGAATAGTTTGTAAAGTTGCCCTTTCAATGTTTTTGAATTTTTTTGAGTATATAAAACCGATCTATCAAAATAAAAAAGTCAAGTAGCTCATTGTAATTTATTCGTTATTTAGTTTCAGTTACGACCTAGGAACTATGTAAATAAACGTTCGACGATATTTCTTATCCAGTGAGCTACGTTTTGTTGACCCACGACTTCCAAAAAAAATGGTTATTTATTCATATAATTTATTGCTAGTCTGAGTATCTTTATTGCAGCTTTTTCAATAAAGTTAAGTCGGGAATACTCTTATAATGTTACATCATCTGTTATGTATATGACAACAAGCATGTTTTACATTGATTTTTGTTGAAGCGACTTTGAGAGTTTGCTAAACATCAATTTAGCAGTTTTTAGATGCTAACCAGAGCCGGCAATCAATAAAACAAAATTGCCCGATAAAACATTCACACTAGGTCAACTTAGAATTGGACTAATTTTGACCTTTAAACCTTTTTAATTTTTACCCAGCTTAATCTAACATATAAATGTAAGTCGGTTTTTGCGATGTTAGCTTAAAACTCCGGCACTACTGAATCAATCTCAATGAGAAATACATATTCAGAGTCGTCATTACATTCTTTAGGTTATAACACTCTTGAATTTTTGTTTTGCTAGAGGATCGCAGCAATATATTTCCAATAGAAACCTCATTCTCATCAATTACGCCAAGTTATATCTGGCCATACTTTTCTGCCTTTCATGACCTCCTCGATTTATTTTCATTATACTCCGATATGCTACAGCCTTTTGATTGGTCAGCAGTGCTACGGCGAATCAAGTATTGATATCTGTGTACCAAACATAATTGTTTTGCTAGCTTTTTACGGTCTTATAATTGCTTCTCCACAGACTCACCTATCAACTGTACTTGACTTTCAGATTCCAACATTATCTCATTGCTTATGCCAGCCTGATATTGTTGTTTAGCAATTTTCTTGAAGCCAGTGGCTATATTATTAAATGATTATTATAATGATAATAATAATGTATAACAAAAATAAATAATTGTTAGTTTTAATAATTTTCAAAAAAATAATAATCAAGAAACACCATCTCCTCCTGCGTTGTTATTTTTATGCTTGAGTAACTGTTAGTACTTTTGTTGTTATCAGTTCAGTAGTATTATTGTTTTTATTATTTTTAGTATTATTTTTATTATTATTGTACAGGAATTTACTGTCTGGGTGGTAGCCACCTGTACACCTCCAGAACGCTTTGCCAACCCTAGCTAATGCAGTGCACAATAATTGTGTAATTATTGTTACCAGGCTACTACTGACTTTGGTCATGCAAAAGAACAACCGAATCTGGTGTAGATCAAGTGCTGGCAGTGGCAATAATTATTCAATAATTATTGGCTGCGTTTGAGCCTCTCTATGCTCGACAATAATCAGTGCCGTGATTATTGTCTAGTTTAAAGTTTGTTTCAAACTTTGCTGCACACAATAATTCCGCAGGAATTACTGTTTAGTTTATAGTTTGTTGCGAACTTTGGGCCACCGACAATAATGGTGCTGTAATTACCGACAATAATTACGCTGCGTTATTATTGTATAAGTTTGTTTCGAACTCCCCAGTTCGGATTGCAATGTGTGTCAAACTGCTAGGGCACCAGGTGCTTTGCGTCGTACACCTCGGGTCGAGGGAATACGCAGTAAGAGAGCGAACAATCTTACTTTCCGCCAAGCCTCGTGCTTGCTAACAGTCGACCAGCGCTTGTAGTTATGCTGCTTCTAGCTGTGCTCAGTGCTTGCTTCTTGAGAGTAAGAATCATCTGAGAGTCAGGCTAACTCTAATATTTATTTCATGAACACTCACATATAAACAAAGTAGGCGGGTGTGATTAGCACAAGTCACACCCTTAGATAAAAATATTGGCAAACCACGCCTTGCCTTCCATGAAGCACCAAAATGCGAGTAATAATAAATTCGTGGAAAAAGTTAGTAAAAATATAATAGAATAATTATTTAAGTGTAGCTTGAGTAAGGGCAATAGAACTATACAGTTTGGCAAGCATAGAACGCACAGTAAGATAAAGGTAAATAGAATGTAAATGTTCGTAATGGCTAGGTAACTACGTAAACAATATGGCGTCTCTTTACCGAAGAGTGCCAGCGTCCCTTACACACTCCCCGCCATTGGAAGCCGTAGGCCCAATAAAATAAACTAGGGCACTGGAAGTAAGATGTTCATATACAGAGTCCATTATGTTCATAGGAGGTCGCGTTCCTTCTGGATGTTGGCCTTGAGTTCTTCGATACGCTGTAGGCATCTGAAGTCATCGTGGGTGAGGCGGTATAGCTCCCCTTCATATCTCTTGATACGTCGATGTCTGTCCTCCCGACGCTCTTCGTTTATGCGTTCTCGTTGCCGTCTGTCCTCTTTGTCTTCAGTAATAAATGCAGGTGTAGCTGCGGCTCGTGGCTCCCGACGTCGCTCCGTCGTTGTCGGTTGCTTCTCTTTGTAGTCGACCAGTTCTATTTTCATCGCCTTTACTGGTGCTTCATCCATTTTCTCTCCTAGTCGTTTTTTGACTGGGATCTTGTCTTGAGTATGGCTGGCTTGTTCCTTTATCGGTGTAGGGGTGCCGAAAGGAGCTGGCTGTTCCCATTGCAATGTTTTACAAAATTCGGGATACGATTGTCTATCTACCTCGTACAGCGGCTTTGTCTCTCCTCCATGTGCTTGGTCTCCCCCTTTGCCTCTAATGTGTTTTAGAATGGTGTCTCTGCTGCTACTCTTCTTCCCGCAGGCACAAAAGAAGAAAGTGAAGTGCTGATGCACGTGGTACATGATGCGCTTCTTGTTTAGCTGTAGTGTACAGATCTTACAGCCCCATGTTTCACCTTCTACTTGATAGACTGCGCCGTTGATGGCTCGGGTTGTTTCCTCTGCCTTCCACGTTTCTTTTATGTGGTGTGTCGGGGGAGGAGGTGCATGTGCTTGGTGTTTTCTATACCGACATCTAGCTGCGCCTTCTTCGGGTGTAGTGACAGTGGTTACCTTAGTAGGAGAATGGCTGCTCCTTTGTCTAGCCCGACTCTTTCGCTCTGGTTCTGCCAATATCTCTTCGGCAAAAGTCGGATCTTCTTCCACTGATATTGTTCCGTCGTTGTCCATTGTTGATAAAATGTCGGTGATACTTTGCAAACACTGCCTTCTGTATTCTGTTGCAAACTCGAAAGGCAGGATACTTTTATTTGCGCATTTACCTTGGTTTGCTCTGCCCTCGTTTTCAGTTAGTGCCGCCCGTCCTATTGTTTTTGTTGAGCACGTGTTCTGTTCGGCGTGGGTTGTCATTGTTATATTGTTGTTGGGTTTTGGCTGCGAAGTTGTGTGTCCTTGCGAGTGGCGGTTTCCTTCCGGCGTTGTTGTCTCCTTAGAGTTATCTGTTCTCTTCATTGTGAATATTCGAGGGGTACCGGGGTTGTGTGCTCCTGGGGCGTTGAATATTTCTCCGACATTGGCGTGTTTTCGGAGTTGTCTCTTCGGTGTAGCCCCAACTTTTGTATGGTTTTCTCTTTATTTTGCCATGGCAGGTCGGTGGTTTCTTCTTTTAGACTTCTTCCTTCTTTTTGTTCCCCCTTTCTTTCCTTCTGTTGGGTGTTGTAACATTGATAGTCAGTAAATTTTACTGGCTTTCTAGGTTCCCTCCTTGGTCTCTCATTGTTCGCACTGGTTTCTGGTAGGGTTTGAGCTGAAGTGGTGTGAACGTCTTTGGCTCCTATTCCCGTGAATGTTCCTACTATCTCCCCGGCGGGAATGTGGACATTCTCTTGGGAGGGGTTCATACACCTGACCAACACTCTCCCCTGTGCGTCAGGTATATTGACACTCGTGGCGAGGACTAGGCCGCCCTCTATGCTTTCTATGACTCCTTGTCGGCAGGGCTCTTTACTGGTGAGATGGCATAGAACAGTCGTCTCAGCTTGTGGTGGCAGGTAAGTATCTCTCAGTACTTGTACTCTCGAGACCAGATCTTTTCCGTGTCGGTCTGTGCAGACAAGTTCTTTGTCTTGGATCCGGAGGATTGGCTGGTCGAACCCCATGTGGCAACTTTGGTTGGAGAGGAAGGGCATGCCGAGGATCACATCCTCATTAATTTGACTAACAACAAACGTCTCCTCATAACGAATGTGTCGGATGCGTCCAGAGAGGGTGAGTAGCCCGTAGAACGGTAAACGTGTGCCGTCGGCCATCAGGCCATGCGAGTCGTACTGTTGTAAGTACTGTTGGACTCGGGGGGGGGGGGGGCGGCTTGTCGAAGATCCGTTTGGCCAACAAGTTCGTATTACAGCCAGTATCGATGAGATACGTAACTGCCTGTCCTTCTACGTTCCCTGGTAAGTAATAACTGGATTTGTATGGCCTCTCGACCTGGTTGAGGTGCACCGTCCTAGGCCAGCTAGTCTCTTTCGGGCCAGGCTGGGGGTTTTCCCTTGTAGGAGTGCGAGGTCCTCGCTCAGTTCGGGGCCGGGTCTCTACTTCTTCTACTTCGTTGTCCGAGGGTGGAGTATCATCTTCGTCAGTGGTCAACGGGTCGAACCGGTTGGCCAGAGTGACTGGGGTTGGTCTGGGAGGTTGTGGAGTCTTGCGTCTGTGGGGTTCAGCGTAGGGTGTCCCATGGTGTGGAGTGGCCCTGTTGCAGCCAGTAGGTGGCCCTACTACTGTGGGCCGAGCCCGTTTCCCGAACGGGTGGTCCATGGTGCCGTTTTACATTGACTACGGAGGTGCCCTGTCCTGTGACATCCCCAACAGCGCTTGACGGGTTCCTCTTGTGGTTTCTTTTTGAGTTCTGCCACCTCCTTGCTGAGGGCCTCTATGGTCTTCAGTAGTTTTGTGAGGTGGTCCTCCACCTCTCGACAGAGGGTTTCTGTTGTAGGTTGGTCCGAGTGGTCACCCACGGATCCTTCGTGTATGGTGCGGACGTTTGAGTGCGGAAGGGGTTGGTGTTGTATCTGTAAGTACTCATTCCCTGCTCGAATGGCCTCTTCTAGATTGGCGGGCCAAACAGCTAGAAGGTGTCTCTGCAGGTAAGCGTGACCTAACGTACCTTGGAAGGTTTGTAGGGTCAGCTCTGCTCGGTTTCTCTGTGGTAGCTCCTCATATGCTGCTTCTACCAGTCTTTCGACCTGAAGGGCATGTTCTCTGAGGGTGTCTCGTGGGTGCTTACGGTAGCCCATGAGCTTGTTTTGGGCCTCGGTTCGGGTGAGCCCAAAGCTGGCCCTCAGCGCCTCTATTATTGCTTGGTGTGTGGGTCCACGCCCACACTGCTCAGCCTTTCCGACCAACGCCTGGCGTAGGTGGATGGTGGCTTCTTCTGGTGTCCATCTATTCATCCTAGTTACTTCTTCAAAGCGTTGGACGAAGTAGTGGACGTCCCCTTCTCCATCGAAGGTGGGTAGCTTGAACTTGTCCCTTGCATTCGTCATTGTCATCCGCTCCAGGATTTCGGTTAGAGTTCCCATGACTTGCACGGATGACCCCTCTCTGTCAGTACTGACTGCTCTCCGCCTGTATGACATGTCTGCTTTAGCTCTGGGATTCGGGAGATTGCTGTGGGTGCTTCAATCCCACTGCTGCCACCAATGTACAGGAATTTACTGTCTGGGTGGTAGCCACCTGTACACCTCCCAAACGCTTTGCCAACCCTAGCTAATGCAGTGCACAATAATTGTGTAATTATTGTTACCAGGCTACTACTGACTTTGGTCATGTAAAAGAACAACCAAATTTGGTGTAGATCAAGTGCTGGCAGTGGCAATAATTATTCAATAATTATTGGCTGCGTTTGAGCCTCTCTATGCTCGACAATAATCAGTGCCGTGATTATTGTCTAGTTTAAAGTTTGTTTCGAACTTTGCTGCACACAATAATTCCGCAGGAATTACTGTTTAGTTTATAGTTTGTTGCGAACTTTGGGCCACCGACAATAATGGTGCTGTAATTACCGACAATAATTACGCTGCGTTATTATTGTATAAGTTTGTTTCGAACTCCCCAGTTCGGATTGCAATGTGTGTCAAACTGCTAGGGCACCAGGTGCTTTGCGTTGTACACCTCGGGTCGAGGGAATACGCAGTAAGAGAGCGAACAATCTTACTTTCCGCCAAGCCTCGTGCTTGCTAACAGTCGACCAGCGCTTGTAGTTATGCTGCTTCTAGCTGTGCTCAGTGCTTGCTTCTTGAGAGTAAGAATCATCTGAGAGTCAGGCTAACTCTAATATTTATTTCATGAACACTCACATATAAACAAAGTAGGCGGGTGTGATTAGCACAAGTCACACCCTTAGATAAAAATATTGACAAACCACGCCTTGCCTTCCATGAAGCACCAAAATGCGAGTAATAATAAATTTGTGGAAAAAGTTAGTAAAAATATAATAGAATAATTATTTAAGTGTAGCTTGAGTAAGGGCAATAGAACTATACAGTTTGGCAAGCATAAAACGCACAGTAAGATAAAGGTAAATAGAATGTAAATGTTCGTAATGGCTAGGTAACTACGTAAACAATATGGCGTCTCTTTACCGAAGAGTGCCAGCGTCCCTTACATTATTTGTATTACTTCTTTTTTCGTTTTTATGGTTTTTTGTTGTTGTTGTTTTCATTCATTTTATTAATTATTGTTATTATTATGACTATGTAGAGTAATAATAAAAGTGATAATAATAGTAAAAGTAGTTCTTATTATTTATTTAGTAAAATCAGAAATAACGAAAATATTAATTCTTAGTCATTGATTATTATTAATGTTATTATTTTTACTGTTATTACTATTTTTATTAATATTATTTTTATCATTGTTGTATAAAAGTAATCGTTTTTCTTTTTTGTTTAAAAAACCATTTTAGTTGATAATACTGCAGTTAAATACTGCTCATTAATATTAGTACTGCTATATACTCTCATCTCTTCTACGGTAACATATCATTATATTCCATATCATTATATTCCTCAATTTAAGCACAAACAACTTTGATACAAATAAATATCATAAGCATCGAAACTTATGGACAAAAACCATAGTGACAGTGTATCATAACAATAATAACAACAATGAATGATCAGTTCTGGTAATGCATACAAAATAATGATATACGCCGCAATAAAAAGAAAAGTAATCAAAAAGAACCCAATGTATCAGAGTTGCTCTCAATTTCTCGGGCTTTGTTCAGCAGTAGTAATTTTTCTTATTTGTTTTTTTTTGCTTTTTAAAGCTGTTTATCATGACAGAAAATACCTAATAATTATGAGTAGGTCTACAACAGCAGCGCAAAGCGAGTCTAGGTTTAAAGACTTGCAATATTTTTGACTAAAGGTTTTTAATTAATTTTCATTATTATTACTACTACTGCATTTAATAATAATTAATCAACCTATCTCTGCACAACACTGGTAATAATCATCATAGTTGAAATATTGATGGTGGACGGTTGATAGAAGATGCAAAATATTATACGAAAATTGCATAAAAAGAGTGACAAAACTAGTCATTTGAGGAACTTAAGCCGTAATTTGTGCCAAATTTCCACACACTTTGTTTATTTTAATGATATTTGACTTTGCCTGCTGCTCAGCATGCCATGAAAAAGAACTGGCTCAATTATTCCAAACAGCTTTTCTCCAACTCCACAAGGTTTACGTAAATTCAGAGAAAATAAAAATGATTGTGAGTTTTTGTTACAATTTAGTGTTGATTGTCACACTGATTTACTTCCACAGTTGATGCAGCATTCTAAAATACGTTTTCGAAATATTGACCAATGGGTTGCACAGTCACTAAGCATATGTTTTGATATGGAAATTTAAAATACAAATACTTGAATGTCCACCAGATTTTTTGAGTTGGTTTTTCACTAAATGCACAACTACAGCAAAGCTTTGAGTTGACTTTTTGGAAATATCATCCATGTTTATGACGATCTCCATTGGTGGGAAATTAAACTTAAAAAAATGCTTTTTACCTTAAAAAACTGCAGAAAACTCTATAACACTAGCCCCTCTTGATCTCCTTAACATTGTTTTCGCACTTTTTATGTTATCTCCCCGAGCAACGCCGGGTATTTCTGCTAGTATTTGAATGTATCAAGCTGTTTGTGAATGTTGTAAAACATCTTTAATAGGCCACTGAGTAGAGCAGTTAAAATTATATTTCATTGTTGACGTGGATTCGCATTCATATCAGCTTTTACAAGCCTTTAGAATGTTTAAACTCATTACTTGTTACCTGAGGTATTTCTTATATCTCCATTTCTGCTAAGAGATGCTGCTATTTGGCCAGAGCGTTGCTGGGTTCTTGGTGTGGGAGTACTTTTTTGACAGCTTCAAAAAACAAATATCAATGCAATGAATCCCATTATCAATTATATCTAGTTGAAAATTTTTTTTTGATATTTTTGTAAATAAAATACAAGTGAACAGTTTTTACTTCGCACAATAAAATAATTTTTTTTAGTTTTGCTTCAACTTTAGGACTATTCAATTTCAGCTCATTAACATTTTTAATAAGTGAGTCACATTTCTATGCAGAGGATTTAAAATCAAAAAGAAATAACTTACTCCGTTTGAACTTGGTGAAAAACTGAAGAAGCAAAGTATTTTTTAGATGAAATGCTCATCATGTTTTCATAAAACCAGAAAATGTATAAAACGATTCGCAAAAGACCTACATTTTTCCGCAAAAAAACAACTAATCAAATTAAAGTAAATGGTGATATTGTGCAGGATTTCACTGTGGGGGTATGTATTTTGGTAGCTAGGCCTACCTGCACAGCCTCCCTAACTGCTGATGGCTTTTGTGTATGCTGGTAGCAATACAACCAGCCCACAGGTCGACAGGTCCCCTTAGCAATGGTGTTCGACCATTTCAGGTTGCTGTCTAACTGCCGGTTGCGTTAGCTGTTCGGTGCGCAAGCCAGTGGCCGAACTTTGAAGGGCGAACTAGCTAAAGCTATGTTCGTCCAGCAGAGGTTCGGTGAACTGCTTGTTAATTACTACTCGTAGTAATCGAGCTTTGTTGTGCATGCATTTATTAGCACAAGTGAAGTTATTGTTTGTAAGACAAAGAAACTTCTGAGAGTGTGCAAGCTTAACTCTCATTTATTGAATGCATGACATCAGCATTTATACAAACGATTACATAATATAATATGGACAGACAAAGGAAGCCACACCTAGTACAAATGGTTGGCTAAAATAGACAAATAATAATGAGTGGGTGTAACTTGGATAAATGCTTGAATGAGTTGCTATATGGTATATGTGATATGAGTTGCATGGAACGGTTCTCCATAGAACGTAAACATAGAACTAGGCATAGATTGTTTGTTAAGATGGCGCCGGAACTCAGCTAGTATCTCTAGCCATCGACCTATCTGATTCGATGGTTCCTTTCTTTTACATAGCCACCGTAGCGAGGTGTGGTCAGTCCGGAGCTTGAATTCCTGCCCGTAGAGGTAGGGGCGGAAATACTTTACCGCCTTGATGACAGCGACGAGCTCCTTCCGGGTGACACAGTAATTCCTTTCCCCTGGTGCTAGTGTTTTACTGAAGTAGGCAATGACGCATTCCTTCCCTTCCTGTACTTGTGATAGTACAACACCGACTCCTACCACGCTGGAATCAGTGTCCAGTGTGTACGGCAGGTTGGGGTCGGGGTACCCAAGTACTGGGGCCTGGGTGAGTCTGGCCTTGAGCTGGTCGAACGCTGCCTGTTCCTCTCTTCCCCACTTCCATGACATTTTCTTCCCTGTGATTACTGTGAGGGGTTTAGCTATGGTGGCGTAGTTGGGGAGGTATTGACGGTAGTACCTCGCCGTCCCTAGAAATGCCTGCAGCCCTTTGACGTTCTTAGGTGCCTCTCACCTCCTGACAGCCTCTACCTTTCCGGGGTCGGTAGCCACTCCTTTGGCACTCGCCACATGCCCAAGGTATCTGACCTCTCCCTGTAGTAGTTCACACTTGGAGGGCTTCACCTTCAAGTTTGCCTGCCGTAGCCAACCCAACACTTCGCCTAGCCTTTGCAAGTGCGTCTGGAAATCGGGAGCGATGATGATCACACCGTCCAAATATAGGAGCAGGGTTTGCCAGTGGAGACCTTTAAGGATCTTCTCCATTAGCCTTTGGAAGGTGGCGGGGGCTGATGTCAGTCTGAAGGGCAGCACCTTCCATTTCCACAAGCCGCTGCGTGTGGTGAAAGCGGAATTATCCTGTGCGTCCTGGTCCAGGGGTCCCTGCCAGTATCCACTGGTGAGGTCCAGTGTGGTAAAGTATTTACTGCTGGCCAAGGCATACAAAGACTCGTCGAGTCGGGGAATGGGGTAAGCGTCCTGTTTAGTTATGTCATTCAGCCTCCTGTAATCCACACAGAATCGCCGGGTGTCATCCTTCTTCCTTACCAGCAAGATGGAGGAGCTCCATGCTCCATCGGCAGGTTCGATAAGGTCCTTCTCCAAAAGGTCCTTAATCTGGCGCTCTGCCTCTGCCTTTTTATCTGGTCCCAGGCGGTGTGGTGGGCATCGGATGGGTCAGGCCTCCTCTACCGTGGGAATCGAGTGTTCTGCCAGGGTCGTTTGACCCAAATCTCCGTTGTGGCTGCTGAATACCATTTGGTATTGGATCAGCAGCTCCTTCAACTGTCGCTCTTGTTGTGGGTTCTGGCACCCTTTCTTGGCTTGGGCAAAGAGGTCGTGTAAATGAAGGGGTACCTCTTCTCCTCCTGTCTCTCTCCTCTGTTGCCCCTCTTGCTCTGTCAGTCCCTAAACGCCATCCTCTTCCACTCCCGTAAAGGTGCCAATGACCTCTCCTGTGTGTAGTCTTAGGGTGTCCTGCGTCGGGTTTAGGCATCTGACCAGGACCCGTCCCTGGGCGTCTGGTTTGTTGACGCTGGTGGCGATGGGTATCCCACCCTGTAGGCTCTCTATCACTCCCTGGGGGAACGTGTCCCTGGAGCTGAGGTGACATGGAATAGTGACCTCCGTCTGTGGGGGCAGCTGGGTGTTCTGTTGGACTTGCACCTTGGACACAAGATTTCTCCCGTGTCGGTCGGTACAAGCCAGCTCTTTCCCCTAAATGATCAGTACCGGACGGTCAAATCCCGTTTGGCATCCTTGACTCGTCAGGAAGGGCATTCCAATATGACGTCCTCATTTATTTGACTGACCACGAAGTTCTATTCAAACCTGACATGACGTATCCCTCCCTTTAGTGAGAGCATCCCGTAAAACGGGGGTCTGGTGCCGTCAGCCATAATCCTATGAGAGTCATAACGTTGCAAGTTTCGTTGCACGTTTTTCAGTAACCGATCAAAGACTCGTTTGGCCAACCGGTTAGTGTTGCAGCCCGTGTCAATGAGGTGCGCTACCCCCTCTCCTTCTACCCTTCCTGGTAGGTAGTAACTTGAGCAATAGGGTCGCTCGATCTGGTTGAGTTGGAGGGTCACAGGTTTCGGGATGAATCCTTCCTTCTCCAGTGGGGGCGTTTGGGTTTGGCTGTCCTTCCTTCTGGGCCAGAGTGGTTCCTGCTGCTCGAGAGTCCCTTCGCCGTCTGTTTCCATTGCCGCTGGGCTGTCGGGTACCAACAGGCTGGCAAAACGGTTGTGTAGGGCAATAGGGGAACTAGTCAGGAGGTCCAGAGGAGGAGTTGCTTGCCGTGTCGCCGCTGATCCACTGGAGGGAGCCTGTGCCTTACCCTTCTGGTTCGGAGTTGCCAGTGTGCAGCCAGTTGGTTTCCCTACTGCTGCGGGCAGTAGTCATTTCCCTGGCGGCTAGGCCAGGGGACGGTTCTGCATGCCTTCCTGGTGTGACCTACTTGCTGGCATCCCCAGCATCTCTTTGGGGGCTCTGCCTTCGTCTCTGCCGTTAGACTGGCAATCTCTTTGCTCATTCCCTCTACAGTGCGAAGTAACTGTGCCAAGGGGTCCTGTACCTTTTGGTGTCGAGCCGTCTCCTCCTGACGAGTCACCTCTCCCTCTAGGGGGGTCGGCCTCCATTGTCCTGATGTGGGGTCCCCATAAGGATTGATGGGGTACTTGCAGAAACTGGTTTCCTGCTAGTATGGCTTCCTCCAGACTCTGTAGGCGTACAGCCAACAAGTGTCGCTGTAGATACGTGTGCCCCAGGGTGCTGTGGAATGTCTCGAGTACTAGTTCGTCTCTATTCAGTCGTGGAAGGCTGCTGTGGTCGGCCTTGATGAGCTGTTTGACCGTGAGGGCGTGGTCCTTGAGGCTGTTTCTGGGGTTTCGACGTTAGCTCAGCAATTTCGCCTGGGCTTCCGAACGAGTCATGCCAAAGGTTGGCTGCAGCATCCGAGTCACTTCCTCTACGATCTCGCCTCGACCACACTGTTCAGCTTTACCAGTCAAGGCTTGGCGAAGGTGAATTATCGTGTCTTCAGCCTGCCAATGGTTAGCCTCGGCCACCTCCTGAAACTTCTGGAGAAAATAGTCCACGTCTCCCGTACCATCATACTGTGGTACCCTAAACTTATCTTTCGTTGTAGCTATTGACATTCGGTCCAGGATGTGAGTGAGCGTACCCATCATCTGTAGGCTGGAGGGGTCCCTGTCTGTGCTCAGTACTCGCCTTCTCTGTGCCATCGTCCTACTGGTAGGTCCTGCTTGTGGATGTCTGTCAATCCCACCGCTGCCACCAATGTGCAGGATTTCACTGTGGGGGTATGTACTTTGGTAGCTAGGCCTACCTGCACAGCCTCCCTAACTTCTGATGGCTTTTGTTTATACTGGTAGCGATACAACCTGCCCACAGGTCGACAGGTCCCCTTAGCAATGGTGTTTGACCATTTCAGGTTGCTGTCTAACTGCTGGTTGCAAGTAGTAATATATGAGCAGATCTCCCTACCAAGTGTTTTTTTGTGGATCTGACCTTGGGGTTGAGACAATGGGTTACGGCGTTGGATGAATTCGCCGAGTTTATATTGTATTTTACTTGAGGGGTACTTGAGTGGCATTTGAATGGCATTTAAGTGGCATTTGAGTTTTGATTAGTTTTTTACTTAATTTGAACTTATATGGCATATAGATTTTGAATGTATGGCATTCAAGTTTTGATAACTTTTTTACATAACTCGAACTCATATGGTATCTTGAGAGAGAGGGGAGAGGAGAGAGGAGAGATGGGAGATGAGAGAGGAGAGAGAGGAGAGAGATTTTTTAGTTTTCTATACATTCATGTATATATGGTTAGTTATGTACATATTTATGGCTATATTTATATCTACATAGAGAGAGGAGATATATCTACATTGAACAAATATATTGATCAAAAATGAAAATTATATGATTATATACCTGATTACATAATAAGTAGGGAAAATCTTCTGGAGAGAGGGGAGAGGAGAGATGAGAGAGGAGAGAAGAGAGAGGAGAGAGAGGAGAGATTTTTTTTTAGTTTTTTATACATTTATGTATATATGGATAATTATGTACATATTTATGGATATATTTACATTTACATTGAATAATATACATTTATTACATAATAAGTATATTAAATGCTATAAAATATGTTGGAAAATTACCAAATTAGACCTCTAGATGGTTAAAATCTACAGTATTTGGGAAATAACTGCAAGAGAGGAGAGAGGAGTATTTGGTAGAGGAGAGAGTATGTTGAGAGAGAGGAGAGATAAAAAGAGGAGAGAGGAGAGAGGAGATATATCTACATTGAATAAATACAGTGATTAAAAATGAAACAATATGTGAATATATACATTTATTGTGTAATAAGTAGGGAAAAAATTTAAAATAATTACATGAAATTGAATTATAGCTTTAGTTACATTGGATAGTTTACATTATATAGAAAAGGGAAATAGCTCACCAAGTCACATTGTCCAACTTGTTTTTTGAATTAGAGACTATCCATCGTTAAAACACTCATCATTTTTTTTCAGCAACATATCCTGTCTCAAAATCATCAAAGTCTCCACATAGAAAATCTTCAAGTTCATCATCATCATCAATTTCTAATATTGTTTTGTTGTACTTTGCTTGATCACAATATTGTTTCCAATACATTCGACCGAGACAGTATGGAGAGCAAAATGAAAGATCGTATTCTGTCTTAAATTTTCCGTGGGTTGTTTTTCCTCTGTAGATCATCACACCTGGAGTATATTTGTTAGCTTCTGAAGCATATTTGTCTGGTATGGCGAGCGTCTTCAACAGCGTTTCTCCACATTGTTCAATGCTATAACGGATACAAATTACATTCGACTGACCTCCTTTAAATCGATGAGGAACGAATCTATCAACAACATCTTGGTAAGGAAAAATAGCGCCGGGTTGAAAACTATTGAGGGTGTTGATGTTCAAGAAGCGTTTGAGCTGACATTTAGTCAATGTACTAAAATATAGTGATTCCTCTTCAGCTTTCTTTTTGCTTAGAGGATGTCTGCTAACACGTCTGACATCATACCAAAGAACGTTTTTATTTTTTGGTTTTCCCTTTCTACCCAAATATACAACGTTAAACGGAGGGGGGTAATTATCACAGTTGAAGTTTTTAGCTATTTCAACTGGACAGAGGAGTATTTTGGGTTCGAGTTCATTTATATCTGAAGGATCATGGTAGTGTACTTGAGAATATCTACACTTCTCCTTACTTGATGGATGTATCACACCAGTCACTCGCATAATGCTTGGGATAGGAAGATCTTCAAATGTTTTGCAAATCGGAACTTTTGGTGAGTCAATCACTTGAGAACCTTTAGACTTTTCTAATTCCCTAGCTCTCCTTTCGTTGAGACATTCAACTGTTAAATGAGTTATAGCTGCGCTCTCCATTGTTTGCTTATCAACGGAAGTAGTTTGTTTTCTCACTGTTTGTTTTCGTTTCCTTACTATTCGCTTTTTTGGAGCAGTTTTCCTTCTCTTAGGAGTTGTTTTGCCGTTTTTCATTTTATTTTCTGTTGGATATGGATCTGTGCTAAGGAGCTCTTCAGAAAGAGCATCCATAACATTCTAAAAATAAAAGGGTAATATTTGCATGAGTGGCTAAGAGTGTATTTATTACTTAGAGTGTCTTATATATATATATATGTATTTATGCCAAAAGCGGTTAAGATCATAGAGTTATGGTAGATTGAGAATGTGCTTATTAAACTATCGGGATGTGGAGACAGACAACAAAGGATGCATTCAAATATATATATATATGTATTTACTTAATATCATACCGCTTTTAACATCTAAATTGGTAAGAAATAAAATATAATAGTTTGAACATAACATCTAAATTGGTAAGAAATAAAATATAATAGTTTGAACAAAATATTGTAAAATAATAAAAAACAACTAAAAATTTTTCATAAATATGTATGAAACGCTTCCAACATTAATTCTAAAATACCTACAGAAGAGGATAGAGCTTTATCTATTTGGACATAATTATAAATATGCTTTCTGAATTTATAAAAAGTTTTTTTGTTCCATGTCATGTTGTATAATTTTTTGAAAACTATTTGATTCCAAGCACTTCTTTCAATTTCTTTTAAAAAATCATTAATATTAACGACTTCCACCATTGACAAAACGATTTCGAAACCGTTTTTTATAATGTCATCAAAACGTTCTGTAGATATATCACGTTTCTTACAACACATCCCCATACTCATCATGTGTTGAGTTATACAGAATATTATAACTTGAAATGTCAAACGTTCTACAGCTTTTTTTTCAACAACATCATTATTTATCACATAGTTATGATATATTTCTGGAAGGAAGTCCTTTAAGTAGATTGGATTTGTTGTTGCGTTGTTCTAAAATACAAGCGATAATTAGATAACTAAAATAATTAAAGGTGTTCAACAGGTGTTAAATAGTATTTTTTATTAATTCTTACCTTTTCATCAGGCTGAGATTCTGACTTTAGATACAATGGTTGACTTTCTACGACTTGAGTATTCATTCTGAAAAAAACAGAAAAAATTGGTTCAATTCTTTATAACCAATTTAAAGATAGATATGTCATAAAGCCTTCAGATAGTTGTGTTAGCTAGCGGAAATATTTGAGTTTAAGTTTTACCTTTATGAAGAGAGAACTCTTAGTAGTTGCAATGGAAGATGTAGTAGATAGATGTTGCTCCTTTGCTCACTGTTGTTGAACTGGATGCTTTCTGTCTGAAACCGTTGTCTCTTATATAGGTGAATGTGTGAAAATAAATCTTTCATTCCCGCGAAAGCATTGGTTTGTATTCGCGTGAAAATAAATTGTTTATTCCCGCGAAAGCAATGGGTTCCATTCGCGTGTAAATAAATTATTTATTCCCGCGAAAGCATTGGTTTTTATTTGCCTGAAAAAAAAATGTTTATTCCCGCGAAAGCAACAGTTTCCATTCGCGTGAAAATAAAATGTTTATTCCCGCGAAAGCATTGCTTTGTATTCGCGTGAAAATAAAGTATTCATTCCCGCGAAAGCAACAGTTTCCATTCGCGTGAAAATTAAATGTTTATTCCCGCGAAAGCATTGGTTTGTATTCGCGTGAAAATAAAGTATTCATTCCCGCGAAAGCAACAGTTTCCATTCGCGTGAAAAGTTAAATGTTTATTCCCGCGAAAGCATTGGTTTGTATTCGCGTGAAAATAAAGTATTCATTCCCGCGAAAGCAACAGTTTCCATTCGCGTGAAAATAAAATGTTTATTCCCGCGAAAGCATTGGTTTGTATTCGCGTGAAAATAAAGTATTCATTCCCGCGAAAGCAACAGTTTCCATTCGTGTGAAAATTAAATGTTTATTCCCGCGAAAGCATTGGTTTGTATCCGCGTGAAAATAAAGTATTCATTCCCGCGAAAGCAACAGTTTCCATTCGCGTGAAAATTAAATGTTTATTCCCGCGAAAGCATTGGTTTGTATTCGTGTGAAAACAAAGTATTCATTCCCGCGAAAGCAACAGTTTCCATTCGCGTGAAAATAAAATGTTTATTCCCGCGAAAGCATTGGTTTGTATTCGCGTGAAAATAAAGTATTCATTCCCGCGAAAGCAACAGTTTCCATTCGTGTGAAAATTAAATGTTTATTCCCGCGAAAGCATTGGTTTGTATCCGCGTGAAAATAAAGTATTCATTCCCGCGAAAGCAACAGTTTCCATTCGTGTGAAAATTAAATGTTTATTCCCGCGAAAGCATTGGTTTGTATCCGCGTGAAAATAAAGTATTCATTCCCGCGAAAGCAACAGTTTCCATTCGCGTGAAAATAAAATGTTTATTCCCGCGAAAGCATTGGTTTGTATTCGCGTGAAAATAAAGTATTCATTCCCGCGAAAGCAACAGTTTCCATTCGCGTGAAAATTAAATGTTTATTCCCGCGAAGGCATTGGTTTGTATTCGCGTGAAAATAAAGTATTCATTCCCGCGAAAGCAACAGTTTCCATTCGCGTGAAAATTAAATGTTTATTCCCGCGAAAGCATTGGTTTGTATTCGCGTGAAAATAAAGTATTCATTCCCGCGAAAGCAACAGTTTCCATTCGCGTGAAAATAAAATGTTTATTCCCGCGAAAGCATTGGTTTGTATTCGCGTGAAAATAAATTATTTATTCCCGCGAAAGCATTGGTGTTCTTCCGTAGAAACAATGTTTCATTAATTTAACCTTATGATAAATGGCATGATTTCAGCTATATAAGAAGCACTGTTTTTACACAGAAAGCAGTCACTTCGACATTAGCAACTGAAGGAGCAAGATCTACTACAACATCATCTACTACAACTGCTAGAAGGACTTTTCTGTTTGGAGGTAAGTCAACTTGATTGAGTATAAATTTAATTTTTATCGATTTAGATACTAACAGTGGTATGATATTGAGTAAATATATATATATGTATATATATCTTCAAATTGGTTTGAAAAAGAAATCATAACATGGATTTTTACTTTATCTTTTAGAATGTCTACACAAGTCATATCAAAACAACTGAAGAATAAAGAACCAAAACCTTCACAAGATAAGGTGATTGATGACAATGTACTTCTTCAACGCACTATGATCCCCTTTCAAAGCGCCAGTCTGAATACTCTGGCAACTCTCATCATCAAAAGCGCCTCTCTGTTAAGTACTCTATCTCCAGCTTCCAGAAGAAACATTGAAAACATAGTCAAAGTTGAAGATTTACCAATACCTACAGTTATGCAGGTGTTAACCGTTGAGCTCCATGATGAAACGAACTGCACCATCATACACAACTATAAAAAGGATGGAAAGGTAGTTAGAGTGAAGAGCACTATTCCATTAGCGGCGGGATTACTTGTCAATGAAGCTTCGCAAATAAGACCACTGGTTTTGATCTACATGGGTGTTGAAAAGACTGGAAAAGCAATTTTTCGTGCTGCTACAGAAACAGGAACTACTTTGAGGTGTAAGAATGTGTTTGATGTATTACCAGAAAAAAGTATGCGACAAATCAATGCTTATTTCGAGGTAGCTAATCTTCAGGATTTCCCAACAGATAGTGTCATATGTTTCCAAAACCCTGAAGTTATAACAAAGTCTGACAGACGATGGAATGGAAATGAAGAGACTCTTCTAGTTCAATACAGAAGTGTTGTAGATGAAGAATTACTGATCGGAGATATGCGCATTCCTCATCAAATAGCTTCTGCTGTGACATCGGAGAGATTTGGAGTGATTTTGTTCAAGGGTCTGAGTCGAAACGCAGACAATTCAATTTTTTACAACGTCAGTGTACTCGCAGCTCATCAAGCCTTCGTCCAAGCCTCGGAACTGGCTGATAATCCAAAATCTGAGGATTTTCTCAACCACTTCGATGATGCTGAAAAAGAAGGCTGTGGAGAACAAACTCTCGAGAAGCTAATCTATAACTCAAGGGATTCATATCACTATAGGTAAGTTTTATTAATTTTTACCATAATTTTAAAAAGTTGATTTGTGAAAATTTTGTGTATTCTTACAATGAAAAACCCCTTAAAATGATAAATTTGTGAACATTTTTGTAAAAAATTTTTAAGTTATATATATATTTCGAATTAAAAAAGGATTTTGGTGTGTCATCAGTGTTTTTTTTTACATAAAAGTTGGAAAAATAACAAAAGGTGATAATTATTTTACAAAAATGTTCAATTTTTCACATAAGTGATCAACTCATAACCTTTTTTTGTAAAACATTTTTAAATTATATATATATTTCGGATTAAAAAAAGGACTTTTTTGTGTAATCAGTGTATTTTTTTTACATAAAAGTTTAAAAAATAACAAAAGGTTATAATTATTTTGCAAAAATGTTTAGTTTTTCACATAAATGATCAATTCATAAACATTTTTTGTAAAAAATTTTTAAATTATAACTATTTCGGATTAAAAAAGGATTTTTTTGTGCAATCAGTGTGTTTTTTTTACATAAAAGTTTAAAAAAATAACAAAAGGTTATAATTATTTTACAAAAATGTTTAGTTTTTCACATAAATGATCAATTCATAAACATTTTTTGTAAAACATGTTTAAATTATATCTATTTCGGATTAAAAAAAGGACTTTTTTGTGCAATCAGTGTATTTTTTTACATAAAAGTTTAAAAAATAACAAAAAGGTTATAATTATTTTACAAAAATGTTTAGTTTTTCACATAAATGATCAATTCATATACATTTTTTTTGTAAAACATTTTTAAATTATATATATTTTGGATTAAAAAAAAGGGTTTTTTGTGTAATCAGTGTATTTTTTTTAGCTAGAAGTTGAAAAAAAATCACACCAAATGAAAAAAAAGGACTTTTTCGTGTGTAATCAGTGTATTTCTTTTACATAGAAGTTGAAAAAATAACGAAAGTTTATATTTATTTTACATTAATTTTAATCATACTATACTAATACATCATTTTTTATTTTAGTCCATTTTATCGTAAAAAGAAAACAGAGTAAAGAACTTTCCCTAAGAAATATTGAGCTGAATGATGTAACTCAGTGAGTTATTTTCCTGTTATATATAAAATGTAAACTATCTAATGTAGCTAAGAGTAAAATTTAAATTCGGTAAAATTTATTTATATAATGAATAACTTTTGTATTTTAGTCAATTATTGGATCACAGAGAATACGGAATACAAGAGTTCCTCCCTGGGTCTAATAATATACCAGAAGAATATCGAAAAAGATATTGTTCAAGAAAAGCGCTTTGTAACCATTGATATCGTAAGCTATAGTAGTTTGTATTACAGAAAATTTACTATAAAACAGTTTTATGAATGTAAAAACTAGATATGGTATTTTCTATTACAATTATTTACTTGTAAATTTTATTCATCTAGAGAGGTAATTTGGTGATTTTTTGACAGTTTTTAAAAAAGTTAAAAAGTACAAAAAAAATCAAAAAATATCGAAAACTGTATATTTCAATGATTATTTTTTAAAAAGTAAATTTTATTCATCTAGAGAGGTACTTTGGTGATTTTTTGACAGTTTTTAAAAAAGTTAAAAAGTACAAAAAAAGTCAAAAAATATCGAAAACTATATATTTCAATGATTATTTTTTAAAAAGTTCAAAAAAATGTAATAAAGCTCTGTTTTGAAACATAAAAAATTTAAAAGGATTGTGTAGGATAAAATTCTCACTCAAAAAATTATTGAAAATTGAATGAAATAAAAAAATATTTTCCCAAATACCATGAAAAACTCTATATATATATATATACATTGTTTTTAAAATAATATCGAAAACTATATATTTCAATGATTATTTTTTAAAAAAATCAAAAAATTTAAAAGGAAGGTGTAGGATAAAATCCTCACTCAAAAAATTATTGAAAATTGAATGGAATAAAAGAATATAAAGTGAAAATCGCTATATATATTTATTTTTTTAAAAAAATATCGAAAACTATATATTATAATGATTATTTTTTTAAAAAGTTGAAAAAACAAAAAAATTTGTAATAAAACCCTGTTTTAAAACATAAAAAATTAAAAAGGAATGTAATAAAAGAATATTTTACCAAAATACCTCATTTTTTTTTTGTAAATATCTAGTAAAAATTTCTGAAATATTGTTGGTAAAATTTACTGGAAAATGGTTTCAAGTGTGTCAAAGACTAAATATGATGTTTTCATTGAAATGTTTATTTTCAAAAGATCCAAATAATAACATTGAATCAATTAGTTAAATTTAACAGTCAAATTCTTTTTTATCAAGTAGGCTTAATGTTTCTATTGTGATTAATTCTCAAATATTGTAAACTTGAACTATCTAGAGGAGTAATTTGTCGATTTTGATGTGTTTTTTTTTAAAAAAATTATCATGTAATACCACATACTTCAGTTCTAATTCGTTTTGAACAATTTCATGGGAGACAAAGAATAAAAAAGTTACATTGATTTAGTTTTTAGAATTAAAGTTGCTATCAAAAATGGATTGTTCTTCTTTAAAAAAAATGATTACGTAATACTACATGCTTCAGTTCTAATTCGTTTTTAGAATTGAAGTCGCCATCGAAAATGGTTTGTTCTTGAATGGGTAAATCCATAGCCTCCTCCTCCTCATCATGACAAAAGCTTTCTGATGATTGCATTTTGAAAAACAAATTGCATTGTTTTAGTTTTCCGAATTGAAATTGCCATCGAAAATGGTTTGTTCTTAAACGGGAAAATCCATAGCCTTCTCATCATCATGTCTAAGTTTTCTACCCCAATATCTCCAACCTCTCAGAGATAGGAATTGTTCTGTTTAAAAAATAATGGAAATTGTATATATAAATGATTGTTTTTGAAAAAAATGGTAAATTTTTGAAAAAAATTCAAAAGGAAAATGCAGGATAAAACCCTCACTCAAGAAACTAATTTTGTATGATAGGTTGCTCACCTAATAATAAGAAAATAATGAATGATTTATATTTAAACAATTATTGAAAGAATTAATGAAAATTGAATAGAATAAAGGAAATATTTTACCAAATAGTCTGTTTTTTTGTAAAGATATACAAACAGATAAAATTTAACCATTTAAAGGATGATTTCTTTTTTTGCAAAAAAATAATAAAGATTTAATGAAATGAAAGAATATTTTACCAAATACCTTGTTTTTTTGTAAATTTATACAATTAGAATAAGAAAATAGTGAATAATGTATATTTAAGCAATTATTGAAAAAATTAATGAAAATTGAATAGAGTAAAGGAAATATTTTACCAAATACCCTGTTTTTTTGTAAAGATATACAAACAGATAAAATTTAACCATTTAAAGGGTGATTTCTTTTTTGCAAAAAAAATAATGAAAATTTAATGAAATGAAAGAATATTTTACCAAATACCCTGTTTTTTTTGTAAATTTGTACAATTAGATGAAATTTAACCATTTAGAGGATGATTTGTTTTTGTAAAAAATTAATGAAAATTGAATAAATCGAAAAAATATTTCACCAAATACCTCTTTTTTGTAGATGTAAACAAATAGATGAATATCTAACTTTATCCATTTTTTTTTCCATTTGGGATCATGTTTTGAAGGTTTTCAAGATAGTTTTTAGTAAAAGCTTATGCATTGATTGTCATTACAAGTTGTAGTGTTTGGTATTATTTAATATTTATTGACTCTAGCTATATTATATGAAATTTTCCCTACTTATTGCACAATAAATGTATATATTCACATATTGTTTCATTTTTAATTACTGTATTTATTCAATGTAGATATAATGAGTCGAATTACAAAAAAATATCAAAACTTAAATGCCATACATTCAAAATCTAGATGCTCTATGAGTTAAAGTTATGTATATAATTATGTACAAGATTATCAAAACTTGAATGCCATACATTCAAAATTTAAAAGTTCAAATTAAGTAAAAAAATAATCAAAACTCGAATGCCACTTAAATGCCATTCAAATGCCACTCAAGTACCCCTCAAATGAAATACAATATAAACTCGGCGAATTCATCCAACGCCGTAACCCATTGTCTCAACTCCAAGATCAAATCCACAAAAAAACACTTGGTAGGGAGATCTGCTCATATATTACTACTGTTGCATTAGCTGTTCGGTGCGCAAGCCAGTGGCCGAACTTTGAAGGGCAAACTAGCTAAAGCTATGTTCGTCCAGCAGAGTTTCGGTGAACTGCTTGTTAATTACTACTCGTAGTAATAGAGCTTTGTTGTATGTGCATGTACTAGCGCAAGTGAAGTTATTGTTTGTAAGACAAAGAAACTTCTGAGAGTGTGCAAGCTTAAATCTCATTTATTGAATGCATGACAGTAGCATTTATACAAACGATTACATAATATAATATCGACAGACAAAGGAAGCCACACCTAGGCTAAAATAGACAGATAGTAATGGGTGGGTGTAACTTGGATAAATGCTTAAAACTCACTTGAGTCCTATCACGGCCAATGGACGTGATTTGGGCTATGTGACCAAAAGTCCTATCACGGCCAATGGCCGTGATTTATTTTGTCCGGTTTTCGGAACTGATTGCAGAAGTTTGTGTAAACTGATATAAATAATTTTTATACCATCGTGTAGAGCAGACAATTGCCTATTTTCTGGTCTTTGTTTGAAGACTGTACGAGGTTCTAAACTGAAACAGTTCCAAATATCCTTAACCCATCACTTCCTGTTTTAAATTTCGGATTTTTTTTGATAATCATTGGCAAAATGTTTTTGGAAAGGAGCAAGCACATTGTTTTCTTCTTCTGACTTAGTTAGTTTATTAGTATCTTAGCTTGTTTGAGCCCTCTGACACTGGAATTGAAGGTTAGTAAGCTAGTAATTAATTATTTAGATACGGCATTGATAATAAACAATTAATTTTAATATTTTTTCATTATTTTTGTATAGTTGTTGACTGATGTTGTTCTTTACATCAAAATGTAGCTGTAAATGTTTCTAGGTCATTGGTGCACCATTGAGGGCTTTATTTTTGCCTGTAATAAAAATAATAATTATTTTCAGAAAAAAAATTTTCCGAAATTTTCGGTCATTTGTGCAACAAGTGTCCAAATGTTGTTGCAGTGTGCTAACACTTTTCTTGCATATTTTTGCTTCAAATTTGGCTAGTCTTATCAGAATTTTGTCCTCTTTTCAGCTGTGCTATCAGTTTCTTGTCTAGTGTGTTATTTTTGTTTGCAACTGGTTGATCTGTTGAGAACATTACTAAAAAATGGTCTCCGAACTAAAAAAATAATAAAAATAGTTTAGACAAGTGAAATCAATCTGCTATTTATTCTACTAGGAGAAAAGAGAATGATGATTCTCATGAGCACAAATTTGTTACCATATTGTGAGGAAAATGTGCTACGAACAGGTCGACCACATACCTGCCGAACTATTTGCCAACTACCGAACTGTCTATCATACACATATTGTGAGGGACGCTAGTACTCTCCATATTTTATTATTACCATTTATACTCACTAAGACATTCTCTCACTTATTATTACTCCGTGAGACATTATCTCGTAATTACTGTCTAAGCCCATATCTCATTGTCCGTATTCCTTTGTGTACAATTTAAGCTATTAACTCACTGTCTACGTTACGTCTCAATATCTACTCACTACGCATTGTATACGTCTGTGCATAATTCTATTGTTTGTATGTATCCACGATACCAGAGTCTATTTCAGTGCGTTCTATCTTGTACACCAAATAATTATTTATCCTATGTTATAGTTTTTCCACGATTTTTAATTATTGCAATTGGGTGCTGTTGTAAGGCCAAGGCGTGGCTTGGACCAATATTTTTGTAAAGGTGTGGTTTATTAATGTGTACCCGCCTTCTCTGTATTTAAACTGATGTAAGCATAATAAATATCAGAGTTAGCCTGACTCTCAGAAGAATTTCTCTCTCTGGAAGCAAGCACTACTAGGAGCAACAAAACTACCAGCGCTGGACAAGTCGACTATTAGCAAGTACGACGCTAAGGTGGAAAGTGAGAACGGTACGCCCTATCACTGTGTATACCCTTGCCTGAGGCAAGGATTACAACACAAGGCCTAGTACACTAATAGTTCGGCTCTTACTAAATTCGGATTCGGGGAATCCAACAAGTTAGCTAGCAATAATTACAGCGAAGTTATTTGTCGATCTCGACTGAGTCCAGATTCGACTGCAAATAATTCCACATAATTATTGCCGACAGTAACAGTTCGAAACAAACTATAAACTAGACAAGTAATTCCTGAGGAATTAATGTCAGAGCACAGTTCGAAACAAACTATAAACTAGACCATAATCCCGACAGTGATTATTGTCAAACCTTGGGAAGGTTCAGAGGCAGCCAATAATTCGGACGTAATTATTGTCTACTGCCAGCACACATACAAGCCAGATTCGGCCGCACCCATAAATGCAACAGACAGTAAACGCTCTCTAGACAATAATAGCAGATTATTGTGAGTAGACTTGGGCCACAGTAGAATACGTCGGGAGTGTGTACAGGTGGCTACCACCCAGACACCAAATTCCTGTACATTGGTGGCAGCAGTGGGATTGTCAAAGCCCACAAGAAAGATCCCGACCTCCTACAGACAAGGACCCAGTCTAAACGATGGCATACCGACGGAGAGCAGTCAGCTCAGATCGAGAGGGTTCCTCTCTGCAGATCATGGGTACATTGACAGACATCCTGGAGAGGATGACAACCACAAACACAGGAAGCAAATTCAAGACACCCCACTTCGATGGAGAAGGCGATGTGCATTACTTTATCCAACGCTTCGAAGAGGTGGCCAGAATGAATCGGTGGACTCCTGAGGAGGCCACCATCCACCTCCGCCATGCACTAACAGGAAAGGCAGAACAATGTGGGCGTGGACCGACCCAACAGGCCATCATAGAGACCTTGCGGGCCAGCTTCGGACTCACCCGAACGGAAGCACAGAATAAACTAGCCGGATATCGGAAGCATCCAAAAGATACGCTGCGAGAACACGCAGCCACTATAGAGCGTCTGATAGAGGCGGCCTATGAGGAGCTCCCCCAGAGGAATAGAGTGGAGTTATCCCTCCAAACATTCCAGAATACCTTGGGTCACGCCTACCTACAACGACACTTGCTAGCCATCCGACCCACCACCCTAGAAGAAGCAATAAGGGCGGGTAATGATTACTTGCAAATCCAGCATCAAGCCATGCCACACCCCAACGTTAGGAACGTACACGAAGAAAGCTACGAGGACCCCCACCCTCACGAGGTCTCCTGTCAAGAAGTAGAGGACCCCATCGCCAAACTGTTAAAAACAGTGGAAGCGCTAAGCAAAGAAGTTGCCGAGCTTAAAAAGCCACAAGAAGGCCCACCCAAACGTTGTTGGGGTTGCCACCGGACAGGACACTTGCGTAGCCAATGCAAAACCGCCCCTTGGACTGCAAGACAGGGAAACGGGCTCGGCCCGCAGTAGTAGGGCCTCCTACTAGCTGCACAAGGGCAAAATTTCAACATAGAGCACCTTACACCCCCAGCCCTAGGGCTGGTCCACCACCCGTTCACCTAACCAACCGGTTCCAACCATTGGCAGACGAAGCCGAAGAAGAGGAACCCCATCCAGTAGAAAGAGAGAAGGGACGAATGGACAGCAAACCCCGACCGCAGAAGCCGGACCAAAGCAGACCTGAAATAAGTCGCCCCAAGCCAATATACTTGAACCAAGTGGAGAGGCCCTACAAGTCCAGTTATTATCTGCCAGGAAAAGTCGAGGGCCGAGCAGTCACCTATCTCATAGACACCGGTTGTAATACCAACCTGCTGGCAAAGCGAGTCTATGACCAACTCCCCTCTAAGGTCCAACAACACCTGCAGCAATATGATTCACACGGACTGATGGCGGATGGCACCCGACTGCCATTCTACGGCCTACTTACCCTCTCTGGGAGAATCAGACATATCCACTACGAGGAGACATTCGTAGTAAGCCAAATCAATGAGGACGTGATTTTAGGCATGCCGTTCCTCTCCAACCAGAACTGTCAAATAGGGTTTGACCAGCCAATACTGAGAGTCCAAGACAAAGAGCTTACGTGCACCGACAGACACGGGAGGGACTTAGTATCGAAGGTACAAGTCCAGAAAGACACCTACCTTCCCCCGCAAGCAGAAACCGCCATATGGTGTCACCTCACCAGCAGAGAGCCCTGTCCACAGGGCATCGTCGAAAACATAGAAGGTGGCCTAATGCTAGCTACCAGCATTAATGCACCCGACCACCAAGGAAGGATACTAGTGAGATGCCTTAACCCTTCACCCGAGAGTGTCCACGTCCCAGCAGGGGAAGTAATCGGGACGTTTACAGGAATAGAGCCAGAAGAAGTCCGATCCGATGCCTCGCTACCCCCACCAGAAACCACGGAGAACCATGACCTGCCGCCCCACTTGCGGACATTGTTCTCACAGGCTCGTCAAGGCTGCAGCAATGCCGAAGAAGAGAGGCAACTCCACGAGCTGCTCACACGATACCAAACCGTGTTCAGCAAGGACGATGGAGACATTGGGCGTACGCACTTGGCCGAACACTCAATCCCTGTGGCACCAGGGACCCGACCCATACGCTGTCCCCCTCACCGCCTCGGACCAGAGAAAGAGGCCGAAGCAGAGCGACAAGTCAGAGAGCTGTTGGCAAAAGACTTGATTGAACCCGCCGACAGTGCCTGGAGTTCACCCGTCGTTCTGGTACGAAAGAAAGACTCCTCTTGGAGGTTCTGCGTAGATTACAGAAAACTGAACGACGCCACCCGCCAAGATGCCTATCCGATCCCTAGGATCGACGATTCCCTGGACGCCCTGGCTGGCAGCCGGTACTTCTCCACTCTGGACCTCACCAGCGGGTACTGGCAAGTGCCCCTGGATCCAGACGCCCAACAGAAATCGGCCTTCATCACCCGAAGCGGTCTATGGAGGTGGAAAGTCCTCCCCTTCGGGCTCACCTCAGCGCCAGCCACGTTCCAGCGACTAATGGAAAGAGTGCTAAAGGGCTTGCACTGGAAAACTCTGCTACTATATCTGGACGATGTTATTGTAATCGCCCCAGATTTCCAGACACATCTACACAGACTAGGAGAGGTGCTGGGCCGACTGCAACAGGCCGACCTGAAGGTCAAACCATCCAAGTGTGAACTGCTAAGCCAGAAAGTGAGGTACTTAGGACACGTCGTGAGCTCAGAAGGAGTAGCTACCGACCCCGGAAAGGTAGAGGCCGTCACGAAATGGGAGGAGCCCCGAGACACGAAAGCCCTCCAAGCCTTCCTAGGTACGGCCGGCTATTATCGCCAATACATCCCCGAGTACGCAACAATAGCCAAGCCCCTAACCGTCTTAACGGGCAAAGGAGTCCCGTGGAAATGGGGAGAGGACGAAAGGAGGGCATTCCAGGACCTCAAGTCACGTCTGAGCCAGGCCCCCATCTTAGGATACCCCGACCCTACACTCACCTATATTCTAGACACGGACGCCAGCGCCGTGGGACTGGGAGCCGTGCTATCACAGGAACAGGAAGGTAAAGAGCGAGTGATCGCATACTATAGCAAAACCCTGGCTCCGGCGGAGCGGAATTATTGTGTAACCAGGCGAGAGCTCCTGGCAGTGGTGAAAGCCGTGAAGCACTTCCGGCCCTATCTGTACGGTAGAAAATTCCGTTTGAGAACGGACCACGCCTCTCTCCGATGGCTGTGCCGCCGCAAGGAACCCTCCAACCAAATTGCTCGCTGGCTCGAGATACTGGCAGAATTCACCTACCAGCTGGAGCATCGAGCAGGACCTCGTCACGCCAATGCAGACGGACTCAGTCGACAAGATCAATGCGTGGACTGCCGGCAGTGTAATGCCATCGAACGACGTGATGGAGGACCGTCCCACGCCGACCTCGCCGCAGAACACGAACAGACGCAGGTACACTTGACTATCACTGACCCCACTCACAGCACTAGAGAACTAGTCCAGGCCCAGAGGGAAGGTAACCACCCCGTGAGCCGCATGTACCAGGCGATCCGAGAACAGGAGCCTGTACCCCGCCAAGAGCTAGAGGAAGGTAGCACGGAGCTACGAGTTCTACACGACAGAAGGGAGCGCCTGTGTATAAGGCCTGACGGAGTACTGACACTTCGCTTGGATCACCAAGGACGAACGAAGTACTGCACCGTCTGCCCCCCTTCGTGGCGTGAGAACACCGTGTGGGAAACCCACAAGCTAGCCCACGCCGGCATCAACCGTACCAGGAATCGTGTCATGCTGGACTGGTACTGGCCCGGCATGTCCGCAATGATACGACGACTAGTAAAGTGTTGCGAGGTTTGTCAAGTTGCCAAGAAAAGCAAGAAAGCTGCCTCCCCCGAAGGACAGAGACTCTACGCAGGACGTCCCCTCCAGAAGCTCGCAGTGGACTTGGTGGGCCCCCTACCTCCCACCAGTCGGAAGAATCGGTGGATCTTAGTCCTCACCGACCACTTCACACGGTGGCAGGACGCAATTGCCATACCCGACGCCACTGCCCCCACGGTGGCTGCCACGTTGGATGAACGAGTCTTCAGCTACTGGGGGCTGCCGGAGCAACTCCATACTGACCAGGGGGCACAATTCGAATCGACCCTGCTGGAGGAACTATGCACCTTGTGGGGCGTGCGCAAGACGCGCACTACTCCTTACCACCCCCAAGGAAATGGAATGGTCGAGCGCCAAAATAGGACGCTAGGTGATGCCCTCAGAGCACTAATCCTCACCAAGGGGCAAGACGAGTGGGATGGCTTGCTGCCCCAAATAATGCGGGCGTGCAGGGCCACCCCCAACAGTACCACCGGTGAAACGCCAAATCTCCTCATGATGGGCAGAGAGGTGCGCCTTCCAGACCAGCTCACCGGAAGCGCACCCACGCTGGATCCAACCACCACTACTGAACACACCCTGCGCACACAAGCAAACCTGGCCACCGCCCATGAGTATGTGCGCAACCTACAGCGCAGAGTACGGCAGGAAGAAGGGGACGAACCCCTGAGGTTCACAGAAGGGGACCTAGTAGTGATGGAGAATAAACGCCGCGTAAAGGGAGGCAACCCCAAACTCCAACCAAGTTACGTCGGCCCCTACACCGTCATACAAGCTTACCCGAACCACACGTACCGGTTGGAACGAGATGGACAGGGATTCACACAGAACGGCCAACGATTAAAACACTACCGCTCCTGCCAAGAGACGATCGGGAGAGCACCACCCAGTAGAGAGCGGGCAGTACGCCCCAATATGCGGGGAGCCTATCTAAACCGGCGCCCCCCGACACGAACGCTGGAGCACCCGACGCCCTTGGAGGAACCCACCACAGAGATATTTAGGGAGCTAGAAAGAGTACTGAGAAGGGCCGATGACCAATTACCAACAGAACCCCCACCAGACATACCAGCCACTCCCACGCAGTCAGGACAGACGCCCCCACCCGAGTGTGGGACCCCGGTGCCCCCCGATGGCGTCCCCACTCCACAAAATAATGAGCGTCAGAACCTTGACACTAACGAGTGGCCACCACTACCGCCCAGACCAGAAACCAGAGCAAGCTGTGATCGTCCCAGGAGAGAAGCAAGAAAGCCAGTAAAATTCGCTGACTATCAGTGTTATAGAACACAACAGATAGATGAACAAGACAAACAATCTGCCGAAATAATAAATAGAAAAGAAAACACACACTTACCATGGAAAAACAGAGCCGAAACAGCGAAAATACTAGGATTGCTAAGAGAGGATAACTTCTCAACAACGACGCCGCTGGGAAAACCCCACACACGTGACGAGAAGACAACTCCCAACGTGGAATCCCCCTCCCGACACGCCCCACTGTCGGTAAAACACTCCCAGCGAAACACGTGTGTACCAAGAACAATGGAGGAGGCAGTGCTAACAGCAAAAGAAGGTATGTGTAAACAAGAACAATACTCAGATAAAAATACTGAGCACTTCAAACTTTCTCCACACTACCGAGCTGAGTGCCTACAAGACATCACCCACCTGCTACGCAACATGGAGAATGATGGAACAATATCGCTGGAGGAGGACCCGACCTTCGCAGAGGAACTGCTAGCTAGTACAAAAACAATTCGGGAGAGAAAGAGGAAATATTCCTCTCCAGCACGAATTAACAATATCACTGAGGAAGGAGCAGCAAGATGTCGGGTGCCCACACAACAAACACCCACACCATCTCTGCCGATACACCATACCAGAGAAACATGGAAGACCGAAGAAACTTCCCAGGCCATCAAGACAGCCATGTATCAGATAAAAGGAGATACCTGGGGCTGCAAGATATGCAGCTTACAACTAAACAAGAAACGGATATTCTACCACGTGCACCAACATTTCACGTTTTTCTTCTGTGCATGCGGCAAGAAGAGTAGTTCCAGAGACACAATATTGAAACATATTCGTGGCCAGGGAGGAGAACAGGCACATGGTGGAGCAACCCGACCTCTCTACGAGGTGGATAAACATTCATACACCGACTTCTGTCGAGCTATGAACTGGACACAGCCAGCGCCCTTCGGCACTCCAACTCCAATACTTGAACAAGACAAGGGATCCGTAAAGGGAAGATTGGGAGAGAAAGTTAGCGAGACACCAATCAAAGTGGCCAGGGTCGAGCTGACCGATACAAAACACAAGCCACGAGTACATATAGGAAGCAAGGAAAATTCATTCCGACGACACCTCGCACCAAAAGAAAACCTACCAGCCACCGACAGTAGAAGGCCAAGGGAAAGAATAGACGAGGAAAGGAGAGAAGATCGGTACAGGAGAATTAAGCGATTAGAGGAAGAACTGTATAACATAACGAGAGAGGCATATAAACATTTACAAAGGGCCGAGGAAGTCAAGACATCCATTCAAAGGGAGCGGGACCTTCTCTAAGACATAATGGACAGTAAGAGTTAACATTATTACACTCTGTGCGCCCCTTCTTTTTATTGGCCCTATAGTTGCCAATGGGGGGGAGTGTGTGAGGGACGCTAGTACTCTCCATATTTTATTATTACCATTTATACTCACTAAGACATTCTCTCACTTATTATTACTCCGTGAGACATTATCTCGTAATTACTGTCTAAGCCCATATCTCATTGTCCGTATTCCTTTGTGTACAATTTAAGCTATTAACTCACTGTCTACGTTACGTCTCAATATCTACTCACTACGCATTGTATACGTCTGTGCATAATTCTATTGTTTGTATGTATCCACGATACCAGAGTCTATTTCAGTGCGTTCTATCTTGTACACCAAATAATTATTTATCCTATGTTATAGTTTTTCCACGATTTTTAATTATTGCAATTGGGTGCTGTTGTAAGGCCAAGGCGTGGCTTGGACCAATATTTTTGTAAAGGTGTGGTTTATTAATGTGTACCCGCCTTCTCTGTATTTAAACTGATGTAAGCATAATAAATATCAGAGTTAGCCTGACTCTCAGAAGAATTTCTCTCTCTGGAAGCAAGCACTACTAGGAGCAACAAAACTACCAGCGCTGGACAAGTCGACTATTAGCAAGTACGACGCTAAGGTGGAAAGTGAGAACGGTACGCCCTATCACTGTGTATACCCTTGCCTGAGGCAAGGATTACAACACAAGGCCTAGTACACTAATAGTTCGGCTCTTACTAAATTCGGATTCGGGGAATCCAACAAGTTAGCTAGCAATAATTACAGCGAAGTTATTTGTCGATCTCGACTGAGTCCAGATTCGACTGCAAATAATTCCACATAATTATTGCCGACAGTAACAGTTCGAAACAAACTATAAACTAGACAAGTAATTCCTGAGGAATTAATGTCAGAGCACAGTTCGAAACAAACTATAAACTAGACCATAATCCCGACAGTGATTATTGTCAAACCTTGGGAAGGTTCAGAGGCAGCCAATAATTCGGACGTAATTATTGTCTACTGCCAGCACACATACAAGCCAGATTCGGCCGCACCCATAAATGCAACAGACAGTAAACGCTCTCTAGACAATAATAGCAGATTATTGTGAGTAGACTTGGGCCACAGTAGAATACGTCGGGAGTGTGTACAGGTGGCTACCACCCAGACACCAAATTCCTGTACAATATTATTATTTTATTACTACTCATTTTATATCCATATATACTGTAAAGCTTGCATAGAGCCACTGTTTTACATACATGTGCTTATGCACCCAACCATGCTACTTAGCACCTCCTATTCACCTATTATTATAATTCTATTGGTCTCTTAGTAACCAATCTTGTACACAGGCGGAGCCTGCCTTTGTTGTGTAGCAATCAGTCACTATTATGCAACCTTTTCTCGTATAAATACTCATGTCTTGTGTTAATAAAATCAGAGTTACTGCCTACACTCTCACTTGCTTGTTTGGTCTGATAGCATAAGCGCCCTTATGCTAAAGCACAGGTAGCTTAGCAGAAACAACACAAGTAAGCTTGCACTGATTGCGCTGGTGAAAGAACTTGAGAAGTTCAGCATTTGCACAAACAAAGTAGACAGGAGCATTGCACTGAATCAGTCGACTAGCAACTAGGAGAAACAGTCAGTAGAAAGTGGTCAGTCGATCTCGACTCACACTGCACTTGACCTACGGGCAAGTGATACTGGAACGGTTCTTTGAACGGCTAGGTCGACCTGCTACACCTACTCCTCGGGATAGGTGGAGGGCGAGTCAGAGAGGCGTACACTGCACTGCTGTACTTACTTATTACTGTGGGCCGTTGTACAGGTGGTCGCTACCACTCGAGACAGTAAATTCCTGTACAATATCATATATGAATGAATTTTAAAAAAATTCGAAAATCGAACTTTTTTGCAAAAAGCGGCTGAATCCTGTTGTAATTTATTGGTCAAAGCGATTGAAATTCAAAGAGTTTTAAATGAGTTGCTATATGGTATATGTGATATGGGTTGCATAGAACGGTTCTCCATAGAATGTAAACATAGAACTAGGCATAGATTTTTTGTTAAGATGGCGGCGTCCGTCACAATATTGTAGAGGACCGGCGCCATCTTGGACGCTTCTATTAAATAGTTCTATGCCTCGAACAGTTCTATGTACACTTACCAAAGCTACGCAGTTGTCTACTCTATTTACACTTCATTCTTATTTCTATGCTTGCGTTCTAAGTCAGTTTACTCTATGTACATTTATCATTATTTTGCTCAAGCATGTAAACTTATATGTGCACCATGTGGATTCAGCCAACCATTTATTTTAGCACCACCCTTTGTACATGATTTGTCCATGCTAGCCAATCATTTGTGTTAGGTGGAGCTTCTTTTGTTCTATCCATTTTATCCAAGATATGTTATGTAATCGTTTACATAAATAGCCGTGTTAGGCAGTAATAAATCAGAGTCAGCTTGCACACTCTCAGAAGTTTCTTTGTACATACAAATAACTTCACTGCGCACCATTACTCGAGTAGTAATATACAGGCAGATCAGTCTGAACCTCTGCTGGCCGAACTTAGCCTTGTCTAACTTCGCCTTCAATGTTCGACCTCTGCACAGCACTACAAAAAGACAGCCGAACCTCTGCTGGCCGAACCTAGTTCAACTAGTTCGCCCTTCAAAGTTCGAACTCATTGCACACACAAAACAATAGCTAACGCAACCGGCAGCTCACTAGTAACTGATATGGTTAGCCACCATCCCTCAGCCTACTAAGTTGACCTGTGGAAGGGTTGTATTGCTGAAGAGCCTTAGACACAGTTGCCATTACAGTTCGGGAGGTTGTGCAGGTAGGCCGAGCTACCACCTCACACCCCCACAGTGAAATCCTGCACAATATTAGGTATCTAATATATATTAGGTGTCATAGTAGTAGTAATATATGAGCAGATCTCCCTACCAAGTGTTTTTTTGTGGATTAGACCTTGGGGTTGAGACAATGGGTTACGGCGTTGGATGAATTCGCCGAGTTTATATTGTATTTTACTTGAGGGGTACTTGAGTGGCATTTGAATGGCATTTAAGTGGCATTTGAGTTTTGATTAGTTTTTTACTTAATTTGAACTTATATGGCATATAGATTTTGAATGTATGGCATTCAAGTTTTGATAACTTTTTTACATAACTCGAACTCATATGGTATCTTGAGAGAGAGGGGAGAGGAGAGAGGAGAGAGGAGAGATGGGAGATGAGAGAGGAGAGAGAGAGGAGAGAGATTTTTTAGTTTTCTATACATTCATGTATTTATGGTTAATTATGTACATATTTATGGCTATATTTATATTTACATAGAGAGAGAGGAGAGAGGAGATATATCTAAATTGAATAAATACATTGATTAAAAATGAATCATTGTATGATTATATACATTTATTACATAATAAGTAAGGAAAATCTCCCCATATAATATAGCTAGAGTCAGTAAATACTAAGTAATACAAAGCACTACAACTTGTAATAAAGACAAAGTAATAACAGTTAATGCATAGTTTGTTCCTTTACAATGATGTCTTTGATGTACTGATGTTATATCTTAGGAAGGAAGACTTCTGTTCTATGTGCTTTTAATTTCGTAATGAACTAAAATAAAAAAAGTTATGTATTAGTATAGAATGATTAAGCAAAAATGTAAAATAATTACATGAATTTGAATTATAGTTCTAGTTACATTGGATAGCTTACATTATTAGAAAAGGGAAATAACTCACCAAGTTACATTGTTCAGCTTGTTCTTTCTTTAGCATTATTTTCACCAAGTGCTTTTGATTCTCTTTTATCTATCTAAAAGCAAACAAAAAATACTTGCTTTATAAGTATGCTGTAATAAATACACTAATTACACCAAAAAAGTGCTTTTTTAACATGGAAAAAACGTATATATACAACATTTTGTTGTAAAAACTACACTAATTACACCAAAAAGTCCTTTTTTTTCACCTTTAACATGTATATATTCAGCATTTTGTTGTAAAAAATACACTAATTACACCAAAAAAGTCCTTTTTTCACCTGGAAAGTGTATATATTCAGCATTTTGTTGTAAAAAAATACATTATTTACACTAAAACAGTCCTTTTTTTACCTGGAAAATGTATATATTCAGCATTTTGTTGTAAAAAATACATTATTTACACCAAAACAGTCCTTTTTTCGCCTGAAAAATGTAGATATTCAGCATTTTGTTGTAAAAATACACTAATTTAAAAAAAGTCTTTTTTTCACTTGGAAAATGTATATATTCAGCATTTTGTTTAATTTATGGTAAAAATTAGTAAAACTCACCTATAGTGATATGATTGCCTTGAGTTATAGATTAGCTTCTTGAGCTCTTGTTCTGGACAGTTTTTTTCAGCATCATCGAAGTATAATCCATGTAGTTGAGTCTTCATTGGTTTGGTATCATCTAAGCAGGAGAGGAAGTAATGTTGTGTAACATTGACTCTTCATTGGTTTGGTATCATCTTGTCTTCAAAATCGATGTAGTTTGAGTCTTCATTGCTTTGTCATCATCTAAGCAGGTGGTAGATCTTGAAAGGAATTCCTGCTGTGTTGGGGAAATATGCTGTCTTCAAAATCCATGTAGTTTGAGTCTTCATTGGTTTGGTATCATCTAAGTAGGTGGTAGATCTTGAAAGGAATTCTTGCTGTGTTGGAGAAGTGTGCTGTCTTCAAAATCCATATAGTTTGAGTGTTCATTGGTTTGGCATCATACAAGTAGGTGGTAGATCTTGAAAGGAATTCTTGCTGTGTTGGAGAAGTGTGCTGTCTTCAAAAATCCATGTAGTTTGAGCCTTCATTGGTTTGGTATCATCTAAGTAGGTGGTAGATCTTGAAAGGAATTCTTGCTGTGCTGGAGAAGTGCGCTGTTTTCAAAATCCATGTAGTTTGAGTCTTCATTGATTTGGTATCATCTAAGTAGGAGGTAGATCTTGAAAGGAATTCTTGCTGTGTTGGAGAAGTATGCTGTCTTCATAATCCATGTAGTTTGAGTCTTCATTGGTTTGGTATCATCTAAGTAGGTGGTAGATCTTAAAAGGAATTCTTGCTGTGTTGGAGAAGTGTGCTGTCTTTAAAAATCCATGTAGTTTGAGTCTTCATTGGTTTGTTATCATCTAAGTAGGCGGTAGATCTTGAAAGGAATTCTTGCTGTGTTGGAGAAGTGTGCTGTCTTCAAAATCCATGTACTTTGAGTCTTCATTGATTTGGTATCATCTAAGTAGGTGGTAGATCTTGAAAGGAATTCTTGCTGTGTTGAAGAGGTATGCTGTCTTCAAAATCCATGTAGTTTGAGTCTTCATTGGTTTGGAATCATCTAAGTAGGTGGTAGATTTTGAAATGAATTCTTGCTGTGTTGGAGAAGTATGCTGTCTTCAAAATCCATGTAGTTTGAGTCTTCATTGGTTTGGTTCAAATTCGATGTAGTTTGAGTCTTCATTGATTTGGTATCATCTAATTAGGTCGTAAATCTTGAAAGGAATTCTTGCTGTGTTGGAGAAGTATGCTGTCTTCAAAATTCATGTAGTTTGAGTCTTCATTGGCTTGGTATCATTTAAGTAGGTGGTAGATCTTGAAATGAATTTTTGCTGTGTTGGAGAAGTATGCTGTCTTCAAAATTCATGTAGTTTGAGCCTTCATTGGTTTGGTATCATCTAAGTAGGTGGTAGATCTTGAAAGGAGTTCTTGCTGTGTTGGAGAAGTCGACTGTCTTCAAAATTCATGTAGTTTGAGTCTTCATTGGTTTGGTATCATCTAAGTAGGTGGTAGATCTTGAAATGAATTCTTGCTGTGTTGGAGAAGTGTGCTGTCTTCAAAATTGATGTAGTTTGAGTCTTCATTGGTTTGGTATCATCTAAGTAGGTGGTAGATCTTGAAAGAAATTTTTGCTGTGTTGGAGAAGTGTGCTGTCTTCATCTTCATTAGCTTGGTATCATCTAAGTAGGTGGTAGATCTTGAAATGAATTCTTGCTGTGTTGGAGAAGTGTGCTGTCTTCAAAATTGATGTAGTTTGAGTCTTCATTGGTTTGGTATCATCTAAGTAGGTGGTAGATTTTGAAATGAATTCTTGCTGTGTTGGAGAAGTGCGCTGTCTTCAAAATCGATGTAGTTTGAGTCTTCATTGATTTGGTATCATCTAATTAAGTCTTAGATCTTGAAAGGAATTCTTGCTGTGTTGGAGAAGTATGCTGTCTTCAAAATTCATGTAGTTTGAGTCTTCATTGGTTTGGTATCATTTAAGTAGGTGGTAGATCTTGAAATGAATTTTTGCTGTGTTGGAGAAGTATGCTGTCTTCAAAATTCATGTAGTTTGAGTCTTCATTGGTTTGGTATCATCTAAGTAGGTGGTAGATCTTGAAAGGAGTTCTTGCTGTGTTGGAGAAGTCGACTGTCTTCAAAATTCATGTAGTTTGAGTCTTCATTGGTTTGGTATCATCTAAGTAGGTGGTAGATCTTGAAATGAATTCTTGCTGTGTTGGAGAAGTGTGCTGTCTTCAAAATTGATGTAGTTTGAGTCTTCATTGGTTTGGTATCATCTAAGTAGGTGGTAGATCTTGAAAGAAATTCTTGCTGTGTTGGAGAAGTGTGCTGTCTTCATCTTCATTAGCTTGGTATCATCTAAGTAGGTGGTAGATCTTGAAATGAATTTTTGCTGTGTTGGGGAAGTATGCTGTCTTCAAAATCTATGTAGTTTGAGTCTTCATTGGTTTGGTATCATCTAAGTAGGTGGTAGATCTTGAAAGGAATTCTTGCTGTGTTGGAGAAGTGTGCTGTCTTGAAAATTGATGTAGTTTGAGTCTTCATTGGTTTGGCATCATCTAAGTAGGTGGATCTTGAAAGGAATTCTTGCTGTGTCACATAAGTAGGAGAGAAAGTCATGTTGTTTTACATCTATCGTTGGTGTTGGAAGATCTTGACCACATGTTTATAGTCTTTGCTACTGCTGCATTTCGTCTCAAACAAGAGTCCAAAGTAGACATCATAACTACAAAATACAAAAAATTGTTAGTTACAATTGATTCATTTATTTTCATTGGCTTTATCTACATAGAGTAGCGAAGAAAAAGTTTGTGTGAGTATAAAACTATCTAGTAGAGATAAATTTATATCTAGGTTCAACTAGCATTGAATAATTATTATTATTTTGTTAATAATAAATAAGTAGAGTCGGCTACTTTACTAGAACTTGGACAAACACTTATTTTAAAAATGAATAATTAGAGCTTTCTACTAGTGTTAAATAATTAATGATAATAATTTACCTTATCACCACTTAGAGCCAGATGATTTAATTAACTAAAGACAAATAATTATTTTAGCAATTCTTACCTTGATGCTGGATGTTCTCCTAGTAGCTGTAGTAGATGATGGTTCTCCGCTTGCTGTTGAAGAACTGGATGCTTTCTGTGTGAAAACAGTGGCTCTTAAATAGCTAAAGTTGCACTGATTAAACCCTATGAATCAGCATTTTTTTCCAATGCTTTCGCGGGAATAAATAGTTTATTTTCACGCGAATAGAAACCGTTGCTTTCGCGGGAACAAATAATTTATTTTCACGCGAATATAAACAGTTGCTTTCGCGGGAATAAATAGTTTATTTTCACGCGAATAGAAACCGTTGCTTTCGCGGGAATAAATAGTTTATTTTCACGCGAATAGAAACTGTTGCTTTCGCGGGAATAAATAATTTATTTTCACGCGAATAGAAACAGTTGCTTTCGCGGGAATAAATAGTTTATTTTCACGCGAATAGAAACCGTTGCTTTCGCGGGAATAAATAGTTTATTTTCACGCGAATAGAAACCGTTGCTTTCGCGGGAATAAATAATTTATTTTCACGCGAATAGAAACAGTTGCTTTCGCGGGAACAAATAGTTTATTTTCACACGAATAGAAACTGTTGCTTTCGCGGGAATAAATAGTTTATTTTCACGCGAATAGAAACCGTTGCTTTCGCGGGAATAAATAATTTATTTTCACACGGATAGAAACAGTTGCTTTCGCGGGAATAAATAGTTTATTTTCACGCGAATAGAAACCGTTGCTTTCGCGGGAATAAATAATTTATTTTCACGCGAATAGAAACAGTTGCTTTCGCGGGAATAAATAGTTTATTTTCACGCGAATAGAAACCGTTGCTTTCGCGGGAATAAATACTTTATTTTCACGCGAATAGAAACAGTTGCTTTCGCGGGAACAAATAGTTTATTTTCACACGAATAGAAACTGTTGCTTTCGCGGGAATAAATAGTTTATTTTCACGCGAATAGAAACCGTTGCTTTCGCGGGAATAAATAATTTATTTTCACACGAATAGGAACAGTTGCTTTCGCGGGAATAAATAGTTTATTTTCACGCGAATAGAAACTGTTGCTTTCGCGGGAATAAATAGTTTATTTTCACGCGAATAGAAACCGTTGCTTTCGCGGGAATAAAAAATTTATTTTCACGCGAATGGAAACCGTTGCTTTCGCGGGAATAAACAGTTTTTATTCCCGCGAAAGCATTGGAAAAAATGCTGATTCATAGGGTTTACTCAGTGCAACTTTAGCTATTTAAGAGCCACTGTTTTCACTTAGAAAGCATCCAGTTCTTCAACAGCAAGTGGAGAAGCATCATCTACTACAGCTACTAGGAGAGCATCAAGGTAAGAAACGCTAAAATAATTATTTGTCTTTAGTTAATTAAATCATCTGGCTTTAAGTGGTGATAAGGTAAAGAATAATCAATAATCATTTAACACTAGTAGAAAGCTCTAATTATTTATTTTTAAAATAAATATTAAAAACTTGTGAAAATGAACTGGTAACATTACGTCGACTGAAATAATGCCTAAAACGTCTCGCATAAATTTTGGTCTGACCAAAAACGGACTGAAAACCTTTACCTTTAGAGCGAGTACAAAATTATCATAACTTGGTCAAGACAACGATATTTACCGTAAATGTCGTTGGTCAAGAGAACGACTCCATATCGTAATAGGAGGATAACTCCACAGTGCAACTAGTTGAGTTCTTCAACTAGTGTTAAATAATAATTTTAATCACTTACCTTAATACAGAAAGTCTCCTAGTAGTTGTAGTAGATGTTGATACTTCAGTCACTGTTGTTGGAGTGGATGCTTTCTGTGTAAAAGCGATGCTTCTTATATAGCTAGGTTGTACTAGGTACCGATTGACACGAGCTGATTCCAATGAAAAGCCTTTATAATATATAAGGTCTTTACGTAGAAAACTCACGCGAAAACTAAAAAAAAACATTCTTCGCGGGAGTTTTCCGTCTTATATGTTATAAAGGCTTTACGCAAAAAACTCACGCGAAAACCAAAACTTCTTCGCGGGAGTTTTCCTTCTTATGCGTTATGACAGCTTTATGTAAAAAACTCACGCGAAAACGGAAAAATAAAAAAAACTTCTTCGCGGGAGTTTTCCTTCTATGTACTATAAAGGCCTTGCGCGGAAAACTAACGGTAAAAAAAATTCCGTGAGTTTTCTGCATAAAGCCTCTATAACATAAAAGAAGGAAAACTCCCGCGAAAGAATTGTTTTGTATTTCCCGTTTTCGCGTGAGTTTTCCGTGTAAAGCCTTTATAGTACATAGAAGGAAAACTCCCGCGAAGAGAATTTTTTTACTGTTCAACTTTTCGCGTGAGTTTTCCGCGTAAAACCTTTATGACTTATAAGAAGGAAAACTCCCGCGAAGAATTTTTTTTCAGTTTCGGTTTTCGCGTGAGTTTTCCGCGTAAAGACCGGCTTATATATTATAAAGGCTTTTCATTGGAATCAACTCGTGTCAATCGGTACCTAGTACAACCTAGCTATATAAGAAGCACCGCTTTTACACGGAAAGCATCCACTTCAACAACAGTGACTGAAGGATCAACATCTACTACAACTACTAGGAGACTTTCTGTATTAAGGTAAGGAATAATAAATAACTATTTAACACTAGTTGAAGAACTCAACTAGTTGCACTATGGAGTTATCCTCATATTACGATATGGAGTCGTTCTCTTGACCATAGAAGTATCTCTCCTAGATAATTTTATGCTCATAGAACCTATCCTGTTTGCGCTCAAGATCGCAGTCTTTTGGCATTGATTGACAGAATTGTCGTAGGTCCGAGAGAAAAAATAGGTTAGCCTTAAATGACATCTTGAACGACAGGTTGATTTAGAACTTTACAGCCAAAAAATGATTACAACTTTCATTATTGTATTGTTTTACTTTATTATCAACATATAACAGTTATTATTCATTGTATTTAATATGAAAAATAATTTTTACTGATAATGATTATTATTCTTATTATTATTACTATTGTTAATATTATTGTGATTTCATTTGGTTTTCATTGTTACTTTATTGAATTTTGTTCAAGTCTTGTGATCTAAATAATAAAAGAATGATAAATATTTATTTACCACTAGTTGAAAAACTTACCTACTTGCACTATGGAGAAAATAGCCTCCTACAACCAAATCCGCTTGTGTTACAAACCCTGTCTTTGGATATTGATAAAAATGTTATCTTCTTTGTATTATGATTAAATAATAATAAATAGCTCACATTTTTTAAAATATTTCTTATTTTTTGTCTTTTTAGATTGGATAGTTAAGATGGCAATTTTTGTATTTTGTAGACACGATGCCTACTTTGGACTCTTGTTTGAGACAAAACGCAGCAGCAGTAAAGACTATAAAACATCTGGATCAGATCCAATTGAAGTAATTGCAGATAACTAAAGGAATAACATGTACTACAGCATACAGAGTGAACAAGGTGTGTGTAGATTATTACTCAGTCTCATTACACTACTATTACTAAGAATTATTGTAGGTGTTGGATAAAGGATTAAGCAGTAATGTATTAGCAAGCATTAGCAATAAACATAGACTTTTCAACAATGACATTAACCAAAAAAAATAGTATAACAAAGTCATGTTTGAGCTAATAAGTTGTTGCTAAGATGTTTGAATTAACAACTAGGTAGCTAAAATAAGTTTTTCATGAGGATCTCCTGACAGTTGTGATTCCTTGAGTGGTGAGCAGACTTTTAAATCTACTGTAGTTATCTTTTGTTGATCTTATTGAGTCTTTATCAGTTAGTACATCATGCAACAAATTCTTTGATAGCTTAGCGCTAAGCCATCTTCCCTTGAGTTTTATCCTGTCAGTATCCAGATCGTATTTTCCAGAATCTCTCAATTGATACAATATTTTTACACCTAACGCTTGATTGTCTTTACTAGCTGTCATGTCGGATACTTTCTTTTTAAACTCTTCTAATTGTTGCATCATTCTCTCCGAATCTCTATTGCTATCATCGTCAATTGTGTTTCTATCAAACGATGATGGTGAGAGCTTTGGTGTTTTAGCAGAGCTCCAGCTCTTTGGTTGCTTGTACTCTCCCCTAATCTTTCCAACATCACTCCGATAGGTTTTTGTGCTTTGAACATTTTCATTTGTCTTTTTGCGCTCAAGCAACTCATTTTTGATTCCCATTACTATTTCATTCGTTTCAACCAAAATATTTTGGATTTTCTCGATATCTCTCACCATTTTGTCTTTTGTCGGGTTGTCATACAATGATGACGCAAACTTGTCTTGGTCGGTTGATTTAGCCCCACTGATCTTTTCCATCAAACTATGATACTCCTCTTCTGGTATAGCAAAACAACGTTTATCATATTTTAAAGGCGGAAGATTCATTTTGTATTGATATTAAAACCTGTGCAATCAGGATGATTATAGGGTCTAAAAAAAGCTACCTCTCCCAATCTGCATTAAAATTTGTTGTTTGTCAGCAATCAGTGTTTGTACCTCCTTGAAGCGCTACTACCTAATAAACTGAGTTGTGTACTGATTAGTTATTTGTAGCTCTTTTTGAAGCCTCCTCTCTCCTCTACCAAATACTCCTCTCTCCTCTCTTGCAGTTATTTCCCAAATACTGTAAATTTTAACCATCTAGAGGACTAATTTGGTGATTTTCCAACATATTTTATAGCATTCAATATAGTTATTATGTCATAAATGTATATTATTCAATCTAGATATAAATATATCCATAAATATGTACATAATTATCCTTATATACATGGTTGTATAAAAAACTAAAAAATCTCTCTCTCCTCTCTTCTCTCTCCTCTGTACATAGCTATAAAATGTTAATATGGACATGAATTTGGACATGCACATGTACATAAATATGAACATAGGTATGTACATAAATGGACATGAATATGGACATGTACATAAATGGACATGAATATGGACATGAATATGGACATGAATATGGACATGAATATGGACATGAATATGGACATGAATATGGACATGAATATGGACATGAATATGGACATGAATATGGACATGAATATGGACATGAATATGGACATGAATATGGACATGTACCTATTCATGTCCATTTATGCACATGTACATGAATATGGACATATGCGTATTTACTGACTCTAGCTATATTATATAGGAAGATTTTCCCTACTTATTATGTAATAAATGTATATAATCATACAATGATTCATTTTTGATCAATATATTTATTCAATGTAGATAGATCTCCTCTCTCCTCTCTCTATGTAGATATAAATATACCCACTCTCCTCTCTCTATGTAGATATAAATATACCCATAAATATGTACATAATTAACCATATATACATGAATGTATAGAAAACTAAAAAATCTCTCTCCTCTCTCTTTCTCTCAAGATACCATATGTATGTATGTATGCATTGATTATCATTACAAGTTGTAGTGCTTTGTATTACTTAGTATTTACTGACTCTAGCTATATTATATAGGAAGATTTTCCCTACTTATTATGTAATCAATGTATATAATCTTATAATGTTTCATTTTTGATCAATATATTTATTCAATGTAGATAAAACTCCTCTCTCTCTCTTCTCTCTCCTCTCTCTCAAGATGCCATATGAGTTCGAATTATGTAAAAAAATTATCAAAACTTAAATGCCATACATTCAAAATCTATCTGCCATATGAGTTCAAATTAAGTAAAAAAATAATCAAAACTCAAATGCCACTTAAATGCCACTCGAATGCCACTCAAGTACCCCTCAAATGAAATACAATATAAACTCGGCGAATTCATCCAACGCCGTAACCCATTGCCTCAACCCCCAGATCAAATCCACAAAAAAACACTTGGTAGGGAGATCTGCTCATATATTACTACTCATAGTTACATTAGGCATGTTTGTTACATCAGAGATATTATTTACATTAGGTATATTAGTTACATTAGTTATGTTATTTACTTTTGGCATATTAGTTGCATTAGGTATATCACTTACATCAGTTATATTACTTACATCAGGTATATTAGTTAAATTAGGTATATTAGTTGCATCTGGTACATAAATTACATTGAGTACATCATTTACTTTGGATATCTTAGTTACATTAGGGATGTTGGTCACTTTAGTCACATTAGTCGCATTCGATATACTACCTATGGTAGATAATTTAATTACATCGGATACATTGGTTACATTAGGTATATTAGTCACATTAGCCCATTAGTTGCATTAGGTATATTTGTTATATTACATTTAATAGATACGTTAGATATATTAGATACATTAGGCAAATTAGTCACATTAAGTATTCTTTATTAAATTAGATATTATAGTCACATCAGGTGGATTTGTCACATTAGGTGTATTAGTTATATTAGGAGTATTAGTTATATTAGGAGTATTAGTTATATTAGGAGTATTATTCACACTAAGCAAGCTGGTTGCAATGGAAAAGTTGGTCACAATGGACCGTCATTTTGAGATTGCTGTTTTGTAAAAATGCGTTGCCTTAAGCTTTTATGGAAAAATAATTGACAGCTTGGTTGCCCCAAACAGTTTGGTAGACTAAGCTCTTTTTTAGTATTTGACTTTTAACTTACCATTTATAGACTCTGGCACAGGCCACTAGAATACCCACAAGTACAATAGCTGAAATCAGTCCACCAATAACTACAATACAAACAGAACCAGTAACAAAATACAACAATCAGCTTGTCTGTGTTAGGTTGTCAATAGTGTTTGTTTACCAACTTGTTAGTTCATGTTCAATAATTTATAGCCACAGCAACTAAACCAAACTCACTTGCGGGTATGTTAACATTTCTAGAGCTAGAGTTGCTTTGATTATTGTATCCAGCGCTTGTTGTGGTGCTGGTTGGGTTGCTTGGATCTTCCATGCACTCTATGGACACCGCACCGCTTCCTGTAATTTATGTCAGTCAGTTAGCGAAGTCTAACTCTCATAAATGTTAGTATCCTCACTCGGAGACTTTTGAGACTTATGTAAACTGAAGTTATGTGGTGGATTTTTGGGGGCTTCTAATCCACCAGCTGAGTGCTGTGACCAGCCAAACTCTTTGTTTGCTGGCACAGGAAAGTCAGTGGCGTTTCGATGGTATGCTGCTACCAGTTACCTTTCAATTAGAGGTACCAACAGGCCGGTACTAGAATGTTTGGTCAGAATGAGAAGTAAAGGAGTGTTCTCAACTCCACATCTAGTATAGAGCTCTTGGCACAGACTCATAACTCAGTGGTTTAGAGTAGTATGCATTTATTCTTGTAAAGAATACGAGTACAAGTCCCAATCCAAACTGATTAGATATGGCAAAAGCTTCGCTTTTTATAGGCAGAACACAGGAAGTAACAAAGGGCAATGGCCAATGGCACAGAATTAAGGCATAATACAGCAAATAGACAATCAAATAAAAATACAAGCTAATGAGATCAGGCTTACAGGATTAAATATAAGTTGCACCCAGAAGTAGTAGGCGGAGTGATCGGCTACTTGGCCAGTCAAAAGCGGTTCCAGTTCCTGTATTTAATGTCTTGGTCTTTATAGGCTTAGTTCCTTGCTTTCCCCAGATGTAAGGCTAGGTATCTTAGAAATATGGTCTTCTGCCTCCTCCATGGCAATTTCCAGATACCAGGCCGTGATGAGTCACTTCCTGCCGGCCGGGTATGGCTCCCACAGAGTCGGTACTGACTCATAGAGAGTAGATTCAGGGTCGGTATAGTACCGATGCAAGGTTAGCACCTTACCAATGCAGGCCTGGTCAATCCGATATGATTTACTACCGGTGTTTTAGCCATCTATTGCCAAAACATCGGCTAGACATCTGCGCAAGTGTGGGTTTAATGAAAATCCACCTTAGCAGAATAAACCTTTTTGCAGAAGACAGCAGAAAGTCTTAATGGTTGATGTAGAAAACCTCAACAGTTTGATATAAAATTACTTTACAATAACATTACAAAAGAAACCACAAACCTGGGTAGATACCAAACCATGCACCTCTTCTGGGAATTACAGCATCAGAGACAAACCTAAATCCCCCCGATGAACTCTTATAGAAATCTTTGAACAAGCCGCCGTTTGGAAATGTGACCTTGCAGTACTTCTGCTGTACATAATCTGAAACATCAAATACACATATTATGTTCGAACTAGCCAGAACTCACTGTCTCAGTTTGGGGTAGTTGGCAAGGGAGCAGCAATCAGTGAACACGCTATTGCCCATGTTTCATATCAGTTTTTCAAGCAATTTCTGCATTTATAGAGCTTTCTCCTAACATTCTATTCTTCTCAACATTTTGAGAACTTCAACTACACAGTGGGCAGTAATACATACTTCAACACTGGCAGTTGCGTGGTTTTGCAAAGATGTGACATGTTCATTTTCCAAGCACGGCACATCGAAGAGTTATAGCTGATTGTGACCAGTTTAAATAGCACTTGATGACCAAGATAAAACTCCTACTATTCCATCATTTTCCATCAAAGTTGATATAGCCTTTTTTGTTTGCTTGAAAAATTTCTGAACTTTTAACTGAGCAAGCAATAATAAACAACCTGAGAAACTTACTATACAGACTAAAGCCAACATAGTCATAGCATGACATTGACAATATTTTTGGTTCTAGCTCTGCAAACAACAGCATGACAGTGGTTGGGTAATTTGTTAGTGGTTTCACATTGCACTGGCAGGTGGTACTTGTGCTGTATTTGCCTGATGGCTCAGTAAACCTTGGAGTGGTGTAATACACTGCTGTCGTATGTATCCTGGTTTCACTGTAACTTGGACACATTGAAAATACTCTGTTCCCTAGAAAGGAATAAATGATATTTGCATCACAAAAAGTGCCAATAGGCTTGAACCCGTTTCTGCTTTTGTAGTCATAAAACAAATGGAATTGAAATATGTTTGTGATGAAAAGTGACTTTTGCATTACCAAGCATATGTTTGGCTGTTTGGCTCGTGCAAATCAAAAACCTAACATTTCAATAGTGTCTGATAAAGATGGTGAACGAGTTATTTTAAAACAGCGTAATTACACAAAATATTTCATTACAAGTGCTTTTGCAATTCATACTGACAAATATTCCGTCTAAAACTATGACAAATGTAAAATAAGCTTCTCCACTAATGATTTTAAGCCGATCAATACACAGCATAACTTCAACTTTCAAAACTAGTTTTGGTCATCCAATAATAAAGGTCATGATGCTGTCAGAAGCATTTTACGATTTATCATTAACTGGTTTGAGAAGGTATAACGCTCGATGATACAGTGATGCAGTTATCATTTCATCTTGAACAAATATGTACATATTACGTGAGAAAACTGATTGTTTTTCGAAGAAGGTCTCTTATAATTTTTTCAATATTCCATGACTAAGATGTTTGTCACAAAGGCTACAGCATACGAGCTTTATAAAACATTATTCTGCGAAGAACCCTGACTTGTGAAAATGTTTATTTAAGGCAGACGTTTACATTTGCTCTACATATCAATCCAACAATGAACGATGGTATCTCATCGATCAGTTTCACTGAAGTTTTGAAATACATCTACTTACTGCGTATACATTCAAAGGTTACATCAACCTTATTTATGTGTTGACAGTTTGATGGTGTTTCACTTGCATGGTATAGAACACACCTTCCCGCTTTCCCTTCACAGTTTTTGATTGGCTGATCTGACACCATCATACAATTTGAACCTACAACATAACATAATACGTGTATATAAGTTTACCAAAAGACAACCATGTTTAGCAAAAACTGCTTGCTATTTAATGAACAACTTTAAAACCAATTGTTAAGGGACAGCCACACAAACCGTTTTGTGTTGGGGAATGTGCTATTTGGTAAAAAGCTGTTCAGACCAAATCAGCCAGTAAGTTGCCTCACAGGCTATGATAACTGAACTTTTAACACCACAAAGCTGATCGGATGTAAAAAAAGAAGGCTATATCTGGCTCACTCCGATACATTTTCAGTACAGAAATCAGCTAATAATAACAATAATGGCCTATCCTTGTTTTTTAGATCATTTGAAGTGTTTTTTTCTGGGGCTGCATAGCGCAGCTGTGTGAACTAGGCCAAGAAAATTATAATGAACGCGTTTTTTTTATTTGTCATTAGTTGTTAACAATATTACAAGTTGTTATTCAAATTATAATTATTTGTTTAGAAGTTAATCCTGTTATACTCATACTATCATAGTTTATTTATATTTATCATTGGTGTTAATTCTTAAACTTATGTTTACTTTAGGTACAAAAACATTTTAGCTACATCATCAAAGCTTGATGATAATTTACAGTATTTCAATTATTAAAAACTACCAGTAGAGCTTGCGACCATAATACTTTAAACAGTAGTGTTGCAGTGAATAGTTAACAGAACAATGAGAGTTGAGCCAGTTTTTTATTTTCCTGAAAAAATTGCAATAACGCTTGCCAAGTATAACTTCTAAAAAAGCATGCCGGCAGATGTCGTTTACAGCAATGATTGTTGGCAGAATAAAAAAAATGTTGTGCCGCCAAGGTCTTAAACTGAACAAAAACCAGCTAATGTGGACAGTTGTATGAGACAGTGTAAGAAAACTCTGCACTTACCTTCTGGAGAGCTTGATGATGAGTTGTATATCAAGATTATCTTACTGATATGTACCACATTCTCTAAATCACATGTCAGTCTCACCTGTCCAAAATAGCCATTCTCCACAAACTCACTGAACTGGGCCTGATAATTAACTCCTGTGACTGAAATTTCATAACAAATTTTATAAATTATTTTTCCGAATTCCCTCACAAGGGTGTAAAACAATGAAACATTTGTTACAGTTGAAAACCAACTTAAAACTATGTCCAGATACGTTAACGTTTTATTTAGCACTTGTTTGTGACAAATACTTGTAAATACTTACTTTCCACGTCTCGCACAGTTGGTTGAATGGGTGGAATGTATTCTGTACAAGTTATATCTACTGAGCCATTAACTGCATCTATAGGCACACAGAAAATTCAATCAAACTTATATTTTGTCCATCAATTAGAAAAAGGGTTGGACAACTTTGATGCCAGTAAGTGCAAAATAGTTGTATCATACCATTATACGGAGTGACTGGTTGAAAAAATGTATAGTCAGGAGGTTTTACAACTTTATCGGTTATAGCAAAGCATGGTGAAGTCAAGAAGAGATTACATGTGACAGGAAACTATACTCTGTTTGCTACATGTTACCAATGGCAACAAATAAGATGGTTGTGGAATGCAAAAAACTATGCTTTTATACAAGTAGAGCCAAAGTAAATACTTGTAGTGTTTTTCTGTTTACACCACCGACACAACGGCCTCCGTGTACTCCTTGTTTGCAATAATAATGTCCAGATAACGATACAATTGTTCCTTGTTAATAATACTATATTATGCACATTCTATTTAGCAAGATATAAGATATATATTTATCAATCTACTATCACTGCAAGCCATACATAACAACTTCTCAGTAATCCACAATAACTTCTGCCTCCCTGATCTCCAACATTTCTTTTTATAGGAGAGATCAGGAAGGCACACTCCCTCATTAGGGTAAACCAATACAACAGACCCTTGCAAATTATCAACAAATCATCACAATCAATAAAAATATAAACAAAGACAATCAAATAAGACTTGTGCACACATGGCACATTGTTCATCAGACCCAAGGCTCCTCCTCCTTTAGCTTGGGTCCCACTTCGATGCTCTTTCTCTTGTATGACTTCAAAAGGCTGTCATGCTTTCTCGTGCACTCAAGCTTGTCCATTGGTGGCCATTTATGACCGAGTGTCTCTGTATAGCGGCCATATATGACCGAGTGTCTCTGTATAGCAGCCATTTATCTCCGTATGACTCACTCAGTATAGCATGTAGCTGGGCATACATGATGAATAGATGGTTAGAGGTATCCCTGTATAATAGAAGTGAAGGGAAGGGGACTCTTTTTCACTCTTCCAGGGGTGACAAGGGGTGTAGGGTAGGGGGTTGAGGGGGATGGGAAGGGCTGGGGTCACTGGTTTCACACAAATCTCCTACATACTTTCACTTTTAAATAATTGAGAATATTTCTTTGACCAGAATGAATCACACTCAGATTCGTCCCACTTCACAAAATATTTTTTTGACAAATGAACAAACAAATGGTAGTTGTTAGTATTACAACAGAACAGGAAATTTGTGAAAGTTAACTAACCTGGTTGAATAGCCATCCATGCTCCAGTCTGTTCCCGATTTTCGTCGGAGTAGAACTGGATGTAGACAGACTCATTCTGAGCATATGTTCTAGTTATTGCACCTGGAGTATCTCTATTGACATTGCAAAACTGCTCAATCAACAGCGCTGCAATAGGCGTTGTATGTTGTCTTAGCAGATAAAGCTAAAGTAGTCTTCTGAATGAACATTGGCAGCACTGGTTTCCACAGTGTACCTACTACAGCTCTAGCCATCTTAATCTGATAACCAAATACACTTTAAAGTAGATTGTATATTGCTTTATATTATTAAAAGCAAGAATGTGATTGCCATTGACATATCTGTTAAACATCTCCATCTCACTGTGACATAACAATACTTACCAGAACTTACTAGCCGGATGTAATCATAACATCCAGTTTCAATTTTTGTCTCTAGATCAGCGTATAGTATTTTTATTGAGACAGCACTGCCATTACTAGGTACAGCCCAACATAAACAGTTGTGGTCATGAGAGTAAGTGGATGAGTTAGGAAAGGTATGAACAAAGTCTTGTGTGGCCAGGTAGTAAGGCTCCTCATATGAGCTGTTTCTTGTGCCACCTGAGCATAGATAGTCAATTTTTCGCACTGCAACAAAAACACGTCACATCAGTACGGTTGAATGTTTTCTTTGTTAGATTGCTATCTTATATCAAGCATCTAGATTCTTAGACCTTTGAAACTACTTCAGGTCGATTAAAATTTTGAGTCGCTAGTTGGAAATTCCAACTAACTATCCCTTTTAACTTTTGGTATTGTTGCAAGTTCTCACAATCATAGCATTGATTTCTCATTACCACAGTGTTTAAGGCCATGTAACAATGTTGAACATTCAAGGTTTTATTTGTGGAACACACTCACTGAAATACCAATTTTAAAAGTTTCCAGTTCGATTTACTCAAATAGTTATAGAAACTGTAAGAGCTGATTAATCTGCCCTCATTGTTACAGAAAGCACTTCATGATAGGCGAAGCTTTCTTACGCTCAAAGTAATCATTTATTCACCTGCAATGTATATAGTATTCGGTTTAAGCTTTGTCTTGTTCATCACCTATATTAAGTATCAGTATTCTTTAAAAAAGTGCAGTACTCTTACGGATATTGAATTTTTTTTAACGTTTTAAAGCTGCATGTGGAGTTATTTGGTGGATTTTATCAGACAAAAGACACATCAGTAGCTATCAAGGTCCCTCTGATAGCTGCAGGTATCAGGTAAGCCTAACTTAAACAATACACTAAGACCTCCATTCATTGAAGTTACCCCATTAGCTCAAATAAGGATCATAATGGCTATGTGATTTTACTGGAGCAATAAATTTCAATGTACCAGTCCTGGTAAACTATTGCAGCGTCAGTGAGATGCCTGTCATAGACAGAAAGAAACATAGCCTATGGGTCTCCAGAGCCTGCATGCATATCCTTGGCATCCTTCGAAGCCAGGATTTCATAAACTAAGCCTGCCAAAGATCAGGATCTCTAGAGAAGCGAAAGAGCCATCCAGAGGCAGTTGCTACTTGCTGGGAGATCATTGACCCCACCTCTTCCTTCTCGGCAGCAGATCTCACCAATTAATTATCTTACATCCAATCAGTCACAATTTACACCTGTTATGCTTATTTGTCTATTCTTGATGTTTTTGCGTGCAATTGGAGTACATGGTTAACTGGGCCAAATTCTACCCCTCACTTCCTGTAACTCAGCCTATAAAAGGCCAGGCTTTCCATAAATCTATTCTATTCTGCATTCTACATTGTGTCTGGCTTTACACTCTTGTATAAATGCCACTCTATGTTGGGTTAGAATAAATGCATAATAGTGGAAAGCATTGAGTTTTAAGTTCGGGCCAAGGGCTCACCACAGTCTTAAAATAGAGGTTGCTCCTTTGAAGTAGTTTGAAATACTATCCAGGCATGGGATCAGGTCATTGGAGAGGTTAATTTTTGATTGTTAGGCCTTAGAAGGCTGACTGTCTTGTACCTGCAGACAGTAGCTTGCTCGAGTACAACTGTTTAGAGGACAAGTAGTGGACTGCCAAAAGACACCACAACGCTATTTTTGCTCAGCTCATCAACATAGTTGTGATAATAATATTTCACATAATGGTTCACAATACAAATAATAGAACAGATACATGTTTACTTGTCTTTAAACAGATTGAAAGGAAAAGCAGTTAATAATAATGGCTCCATAATGCACTAAATTTCATATGATGGGTATAAATTTGATATATTGGAATGAAACAACTGGATGAACAAGTCATAATATTTAAGGACTCTTCGGTCCTCATAGTCCTGATGTCAACGCATGATCAGAATCCATTAAAAAAATGTCAACTACATTTATAGACCTTCAACTCCAGGTATAGAGTTTACTGTTTGATGAGAAAATGTAATTATTTTAATCGCTGTGAAAATCTGCTTCAAATGGTTTTGTATTGTCATTTGTTGAATCGAAAATGGCTATAACGGCCATATAGGTACGTTTTTTTCAAAAAAGCTTGTCACGTAACTTACTTGGAATACATTGGAAGGTCAGGTTTACTTGCTGATAATAAAGACAATGGTAGTGTTCTAAGCTTATTGTGCAGGCTCCTTGAGCTCCTTCACACTCTCCTCTCAATCTGTTATTTTGAGAACACACCCCGGCTGAAAATAATAATAATTGTCATACTTTGATTTCTAACGATTCTTTGTTAAATGTATGACATAAGTTAGGGTTGTGAGTGAAAGGTGCTTACGGGATGATACAATTAGATTCTCTATATGTATGGCTTCCATCGAGTCACATTGCAGTGTTAGAAAAGAAAACGATCCCGTTGTAGTATTGGCCAAGTAGCTAGTGAGTTCTTCGGTTGCTGTGTCTGCAGTACAAATATATCAGTGGGACTTGTATTATGTCCCATCGTCATCATCCCATCACGACTTTTAGAAATGCTTTATTAGCAAATATTCACTTTGAAAGCACAAAAAAAGTAAAACAAAGGTCCTTTTGTGTTATTTACACGTTTAGTGTAGTGTTCGTATTTTCAAAAACCCAATTTGTACAAGTTGGTTTTATTTTTGATTCACAGCAGCGAGATTTATCTCGCCTTATATGTTTTAAATGGAAGTACGTTATTACCATTAACAAACCATCCCAATCATAACCGATTGTTATCATGTTTAATTTAAATAAATATGGATGCAGTTTCATTAGTTTAAAACTGCTGTTTGGCTGAAAAGTTGCGTATGAATTTTTCAGGTTAAAAAATATTACTAGTTTGGCTTGTAAATGATTGTTTATGTAGTATTGCAACAGATTTTGGTCTTGTTGCAACAGAATTTCACTAGTCTCAAGTATTATGCATCTCTCCAGAGGGGACAGTGTGCTTAACGACCGTGACAACTCGGTTTAGCATTGCCAGATCATTTGGCATACACAAAGAATAATGGCTTTTATCCCTCAATACCAAAGTCCTAGGTTGGCAATCCATCAGAGTGATTGGCAAAACATGAGTGAATGAATGCATTGAACATAAGCAGAGTCAGTCCTTTTATAGGTAAGCTGACAGGAAATCATTTGCGTATAACATATAAGAGTAATAGTACAGGAAGTGATCAAGCCAATAAAAGGGTTCTATATATAAATAGCGAATAAGGTAAGGAATATTATTTAAAGTTAATTGGTGCCAAGTGGCTAAAGGTCGGAGTCCTGTCTTCATTGTCCAATCATATACTCTGTGCAGGGCTCTCAGACTATATCCAGCTTGTGGTCTTCTCATCTGGTAATCTGAGGAAGGGTGCATCCGGTTTTTGTCCCAGAGTGGGTTCCTGGTTAGCTTTGAGGACCCTCCTTTATGGCAGCTATCTTTTGCCGGCCCAGTATAGCTATAACCGATTGGTAAGAGATCAATAGCGGCCCTGCAGGAGTCAATTCTGACCTTGCATGTTGTGCCACCAGCACAGTAAAACTGTTCACCTATGCAGCAGTCTACCGAGGGCTGTGGGTGGAATTCTAGTGCACAAATCTCAAGGTGTTAGAAGGAAGCAACCAGTTTACTTTTAATCAACACCAGAATATACCACAGTATCTTTTATCTTTTATAAATTTGTATAACTTATACTGTTGAAAATGAGTTGATTTTTCGAAGCCAAACTTTTAAGTGGGTGTTTTATTTCAAGTAAGAAAGTATAACTGTTAAAGTTTTCAGATCTAAGGACTAGTTTGAGAAATACTAGACACCTTAAGTGACAATCAATTAAAACTGATTTCATTATTTGTTATTAAAACAAAAAGTTGAATAAAACTACAATTCCTGTAACAAAAAGTTAAACATGGCCTAAATGTAGTTGGATGTTTACTAGTAGCAGGTTTCAGATGAGGCTGGTCATTGACAACAGCTCGACCAAACAGATAGCAATTAGCTGATAGCAATGTAAAAGATCTCATGGAACTCAAAGCCAAATGGCCGTTGTAGATACCAGCTGCTAAGCCTGGGCTACACGATCATGGATCGTTATACATTTTACATGTTACCAGGACATCATACGTTTACGTAGGTGCTAGACTGTGGTGTACTTTCTATGCTGTCATTTGACCAATGAAGAGTTATCACCTCTTCCATTGTGCTTTGGGCATTAGTGTGCAGGATTTCATGGTCTTTTGGTAGCTTGACCACCTGCTTGACTTCCCAGACAACTATCCTAAATTGCACTGGCCCAGTTGTACTGACACAGTCACAATATTCTCTTAAAGAGCAGACTAACTCAGTATGTGCGCTACTCCAACATTACCAAGTAAGGTCAAACTGATTGGTTTTGAAGGTTACTCCAGTGGGGTGGCTGTGGCCGAACCGCATTTGACGGGGGTAGAGACAGTGGTCGGATCAACTGACTGACAGTTTCATATTTACCACGCTTTACACTAGCTATAACTGCCGCTATACTTATAGTGTTTTATCTATGGTTATTGTGCGGATTGAAATTAATGCAAGTGATAATCTCTGTGAGTGCCCAAGGTAACTCTGACTTTATTGACTTAAGCTTGGATATTTACCCAAAAGATAGAACCAAGAAGACAAAAAAAAGGGAGAAGAAACCAGGCCTTGCTGCCGCAAAGAAATGGAAAGCTGTGGGGTTATTGAATAGAATTGCCCTTTAGAAAAAATAAGTCTATAATTAAATATGGTATGAGTTGTTACAATTCATACTATGGTAGATTTTGGTGAATGTCAGTGGTAAACTGGCTGTTTGTCACTCAAACATCCACATCAGTGCGCTGTGGTTTCACCTGCAGCCATCGTAAATATGGCTGTGGGCTGTATTGGTGGAATGCTTTACTGTGCCGATGGCGCCGCATGCAGGGCCGGTATTGACCCCTTACCGACCCGGTATGGTGATACAGGGCTGGTACAAGATGGCCGCATGGTCGAGAATCCTACTCTAGTGCAAGAACTGGATGTTCCCATCCGTGGAATGACAGAAAAGATAGCCACAAGCTAGAAGTAGCCTAGCAGCCCTGCAGAGCCTATAATTGGACAATGGAGACAGGACTCCGCCCTTTAACCACTGGTATTATTTACTTCTAACCCTTATCCGTTGTATGATTCGCTTACTATTTATATGTTGGTTCTAATTGGTCAATTTACTTCCTGCGCATTTACTCTTATATATACTACGCAAATAGTTTCCTGTCAGCCTACTTATAAAATAGCTGATTATGTTCACACTCATTGGATTCATTCATTGTGTCTTGCCTATCACCACAGTGGACAGCCACCCTAGGACTTTGTTTTCTGATGAATAAAGCCACTATTCCAACAGCACTCTGGGTAGTTTATCTGAGCCGTGGGCTTTGTGCTTGCCAACTGATCTGGCAGCAGCTATCAAAGTTGTCTCTGTCATACTGGCACAGTGTCCCCTCTGGAGAAAGGTAGAACACTCAGGACTAGTGGAATTTTGTGGAAAGTAGACCAAAATCCGTTGCAGTATATGCAATTAGTTGTTAAGTAAACTGCTAGCTAAAGTAAATTGTTTGTCGTTAGTATAACAAAGAATTGTCAAATCAGGGAGTTGTTTACCTTTGCCTGTCGCCATCCTCCACAATAGGATCACCCTAAATAATCACATTCAAACATTATCTCATTTTTTGGTTGAAATTTATTATATTTTCTGTCATAACAATATAATGAATTGAAGCAGTTAGTTTTTTCTACTGAAGTTAATAAATTTTATAGCAATAAGAATAATTATTTTTTTAGAAAAAAATCAAATCTAATAAACCAACTAAACCTAAGGCTATCATTATTGAAATATAAACTTATAGCTGCTTAATGATAAATACTGTCTGATCATTGGTAAATGAGGTTGGTTGATGCCATATTTATTTGGTTTATGAATGTTGCTACAAACATCCAGCTAATTCCTCATACATGCTACGAATGACGAATGAAGCTCTCCCAGGATTCGAAAGATTGTGTCACTGAAGAGGCCACTCACAATCAGTTACTCACTATGCATCGTGTAAAGCACATTGTGAAATTTTGACAAGTTGATTGTTAGAAAATCAGATCTTTTTCTGGCTATTTAGAAAAAATATGTTGTGGTATCGTAAATTAGCTACAATTCATGTGAAATAAGAAATTGTGTAGCACTTTGCACTGTGCCAACCTATAAAAAGCATTGTGTGATTTTATGTTAGATGCTGCAGAGAATTTTAAAATTAACCTTAAGCAATAGTTTAAGGTTAACAAGTGCAAAGATTGGCTGTGAACTAATTAAAACAGTGTAAAATGAAATGAATGAATAATATTTATAAAAGTGACAGTGTTTGTTTATTCTTGAAGATTATAAACTTCAACAGTCTAAATAACCCAAGTTTGAACCCAATAATTTGCTACCTTAATTGACAATATGTTAGACATCAAACAATTCTACGGAGTCTACCAATTAATACAAATGATACTATTACTACCTAAAACTTTTAGGGGTAAATACTCTTTCTGCTTACATTATTTTGTTATTCAATCTTTCTCTAACTGCATGTTTTTACAGACGGTGAACATAAAGTTTGCTGCTGTGCACAAACTACATGCACGGTGCTTCAACAAAAATCTTACTCATTTCCACCAGATCGCAAAAGAATGCTCCTTAATTCTGCCTTGTTTAATGAAGCAATCTGAAAACTGATTTTCTCAGTTCAAACAAAGCTGGGGACAAGTAAACACTTGAGGAATTTCATAGGATAGCCCGAGTGAGTAGAGAAAATACAAAATCAAAGAACTGGTAACTGAACTTGAAAAAAGGTAATGGCACTCAATCGGCTGATGATATTACTGGCAGCTTTAGAAGTCAAGGACTATAAAAAAATTTCCAATTTGAACAAATGACCAAAGTTTTGGCAATGCATTAATAATGGTATTGTAGTAGTTTTTGGTTTGTTTCCAATCTCGTGTATTCTACCTGTCTCCAGAGGGGAAACTGTGCCGATATGACAGTGACAACTAGTGATCAGGTACTGCTGTATCAGTTGGCTAGCACAGAGCCCACGGCTCAGACAAACTACACAGAGTGTTAGCTTACAAAATGGCTTTATTCATAAGTACCAAGTGGGTGGGTATGAGGTTATCGGCAGGTTGGTTGGCAGAACATGGATGAATGCAATGAGTTATATGAAATCTAGCCAATACATAGGCAGGCTGGCAGTAAGTTATTTGCGTATTATACACAGTTATACATTTACAGAAAGTAAATTGTCCAGTGCAAGTCCATATATAAATGGACAACCAAGGATAATACAATAATGAGTGAAACAAACTCTCCATCATGTATTCAATATTTCACAACATTTTAACTTGAGTAATTTATACCCTAAAAAGCTCATTAGATGGAAAACTTGTAGTTTCAAGTATCAAAACTAGTAACGTACTTTAAAATGATAAAATCGACTCTCTGCCATTTGATGAGTCTGTTTCAGTCTTATAGTCCTGCCCATTAAAATTTGTCTGTTGCGAAAACACTTCAATTTATTTCGAAGCAAAAACAAAATGACACAAACTCACTATTCAATCAGTCATTCTGGTAAAGCGGAGGAAAAGAAAACTCATATAAAGGTTTCAATTTTCAGATTCCCCTATTTTTTGTAAAACTTCAGAAAGAATCAAACTTAGAACTAGGATGAAGGCAAGACAACTTACATGTTCGATTCACAAAAGATGCATCTGAGGGCACCACTACAGCTATTGACAAGAGGATTGCTAATGTCTCCAGCATTTTGTAGAACACCTCTGAGCTAAAATTAAAAATGCTCCGTGCTAAAAAGTAAGGCAATTAGGTTGTTTATCAAAAATTTTTTCATGTCTGCAACAAAAGATTTTCCCAAACGTTTAATCGTGCATATCTCAACAAATTTTATTCTTGAACTATGATACTGACTTGCTCTGGTAACAGTTAATTCTTTGAATCAAAAACCTCTGTTTTGGTCGGCTAGAAACATTTACAGCTCATTTTCTTAAGCTGTTTACACTTGAACAAAAACTTTCTCTGGACCGCTGAAAGAAATACAACAATGCCCTATTAAATGTTACCTCTGTTGTTTGCAGTATCAACCTCAGTAGTAGTAAAACTAGTTGTAATAGAGCCAGTGATCCCAGCTTTGAGTGTCATATGCCCTTTCAGTACGAATGATTAGTTCAACTATCTCGTTGTATAACTAACGCTAAACTGCTCAGTGTCTCATGATAATGAGTAATCTATGATATTGTTCAATAAACATCAATCGGTCATACCCATCTTTGCGTGTAACACTTATGTGTATATGTCTGTTATCTCTGTCACTTGACAAACAAAGATAAGAACACACGTATATGGCTATTGGCGTATCATGATACTTACGCAATATGAGTTAGTCCATGTCTCATGACTGACTATGGGCAGACTATTGGCAATGTTAGCGACTCCTATCTCTCAGTGTATGTATGTCACCTATTTCGCAATGCCTACAAGTGATGTCATCGCTGTTGGTGATGTGCTTCACGTGCTTTTGACATTGTTGACATACATGTATGTTGAAACAATCCACAATCCACTTTGGTCCCTAAATTCAGCAATTTTGTTTTTGTTTTTGCATTGAAAACCGTAGAGTACCTGTTTTATGATGTGTAAGATGTGGTGTGTAACCTATCTTATCATGCTGATTGATTGAATTTAGGGTCTATAAAGCATTGCGTAGCAGACTGAGTGCCATTTTATAGAAAAACACTTGACACAACTTTGGTCAGTATATAAACAGTTTCGATGTTTTTTCAATCAGGGCTTTTCTACTCTGAAAGTTAAAACAGTTGGTGTGCACATAAACACAATAATATCTCTATATCCAACTGCAAAGAATGCCTATAAAATATGTCATATTGCTCAGTTTTTGATAATGCAAGGAGTCAAGGTTTCAGTGGAATGCGGTTTCCAGCAGAGTTTTATTAAGGTCGCATCTTAGTATGGCACACACTGCACTTGTTATCCGGTTGTTTGACAGAGTTTTAGCCATTTACCAAGACCTGGCTACAGCTAGTTCTACTAAGGTCATCCAGGTATTATCTTGAAAACCAAACAAACTCTGATGGCAGTTAATTAAGCCTCCCAAGACTTTAGAGCCTGCTACTCATGCAAGTCCAAGTCCTAAAAGTGCCTTGATGACAGTACACCCTGTTTGCTCTTTTATACAACAGGTGCACAGAAATATGATTATATATAAAAGGTAGTCACCAATATAAAATTCTCACAAGAGATGTGTAAAAAATTCAATTTTTTCTTGTACTTCCTTCAATTCTAGCGATAGATAAGTAAAAATTTGAATCCAATGTAAAAGGTAGGGGAAAATGCAAAATTTGGGTGGGTTTTTGAGCTAAAAAATCTTGTATTGATCCAGACCTACATATCTGCAGTTTCTGTTAGAAAAAACTTCAGAAAAACTTCAACCATTCCATAGATATACATCCAGGTGTTTATCATAATACAGAAGAATCAAAAACGTTATTTTGCTAGCCAAACAAAATAGTTCGCTTATAATATTGTCATGTTGTGATGGATTTTACATGTGTGGCCACTGCGCTAGTAGCATGCATGTGGCCGCTGTGCTTGTAGAATGCGTGTGGCAACTCCTCTAGTGGCATGCATGTGGTACTTGGTGCTGCTGAACTCATCCAGTTTGATGCGCTTTTTGATAACACACCACATGAGTCACTGGATACAGTAGCATACTTGTCTGAACAGGTATGTTGATAGCACTGCTAATTGCTGCAGGTTTGCTGTAGCTAAGAAAAAGAGCCAAGAGAATTCCATCTACACTATTAACAGATAGACTGACATTCAGATCTTGGTGATTACCCAGCTGCTAATGCGCTAGCTTATGGCTTGTTGTTTTTCAAATGCATCAGTTTACGCCATGTTGTTTTGATAATCCGACGGATTAATCATGCGTTGCGATCTATGCTTTTTAGCCAATCATGATTACGTATTTTAGACTGCATCATCTACATATGTGCTCTATTAAATTTTAATCAACCATTGTTATGGAGATTTAAATTGTTGATGTTGCCTCTTTTTCATGGGTTGCGTATATGGACACTTTTTTGTTGTTTTGGGTGTTACTGTAGTAGATTTTGGTGGCCTTCCAAATGGCTGCCAACAAAACCTTTCTTTCCCAGAGGCTATCTATCAATCAGCTTCAACAAAGGAGTATCCCAACTCCACAACTGTAGCAGAGCCCACGGCTCAAACTCACTACTCAGTGCTTCCGAGTAGTAATCAACAATCCAGGGTAAAGTGGTAGTGACGAAGTATTTCGCTACTTGGTGCAATCACAAGCAGTATCCTGACACAAAATGCAATGCATACATACAAAACTCAGCCTCTTATAGGCAGAAGCACAGGAAATCGTTGACCTATTTATAGACATAATGTATCAAAATCAGCAAACAAACCACCAGACAAGTTGTAATTAATAAGGCATGAGATTGGCTAAGATATAGTTAAACAAATAAAGCGCTCAAAAGTGGAGGGCAGAGCTTCAGGTGTGTAATCCTGCTGAATCTAAGACCTGGAAGTGATGATGCGATATAGTTTGAGTTTCTGGCTATTATAGCTTGTGGTACATGATTTCCGGCGAATCCGACGATGGTTAAGTTGCAAACTCGAGTTTCTGCATCTTTTGAAGCTAGTCTGGTTTCTCACCGACCTGGTATAGAGTAGCTGAAGGGCTGGTAGTGTCACTGCAGGGCTGGTGGTAATAGCTGCATGGCTGGTAGTAGTACCTGCAGGACCGGTTGTGACTGCTGCAGGGGCGGTAGTGACTGCTGCAGGGCCGGTAGTGACTATTGCAGGGCCGGTAGTGACTGCTGCAGGGCCGGTAGTGACTGCTGCAGGGCCGGTAGTGACTGCTGCAGGGCCGGTAGTGACTGCTGCAGGGCCGGTAGTGACTACTGCAGGGCCGGTAGGGTTGATGTCTGCCTTCGTTTAAGGTTTTTGGCAGTGCCAGGCTCAAACAAGGCATGCGTGACACTCTACAGTTGTGTGGGGGTACCTTTGCGCACACTTGGTGGTCATGAAAATCCACTGAATTACTCACTGTAAAACCAGTGCAATAAGTGTTATTCTATTATTTTTCAAATATTACTAAGGTTTAAGATTGGCTGCAGTTGCAATACTAAGTTTCTGTCCTTCATATTTCTTCAACCAAATGTCAATGATAATGTTGAAGAAAAAGTAGTCTGGCGTTTAACCCAGTCAGCCCCTCCCCAATAAAACTTTTGGAGACGGCACTATTCAATTTGCGGAAGTCCAAGCAGAAAACTACAGGTATAGTCCTTGGATGCATTTTCTGATAAGAGACACCGACCTTTATTAAAGCAATTCAAATGGAATGATGACTGTAGTGGACTTTGGGGCTTTCAATTCACCAAATGGGTGCTGTGACCAGCCGAACTCCTTGTTGCTGGCACAGGGAAGTTGGCGGCATTCCGACGCTTGCTGCCACCAGTTACCTTTCACTTATAGGTAACACAGGTCAGTACTACACTAAATGAGAGGTGAATGAGTGTTCTCTATTTCACACTTAGTCTAGAACCCTCGGCTCAGATCCATAAGTCAGAGCTTGAAAGTAATATGCATTTATTCTTACGAAAGAATACGAGTAAGTACAAGTCCCAATGCAAACTGATTAAACATAGCAAGATTTATGCCTTTTATAGGCAGAGCACAGGAAGTAAGATAGGCCTATGGCCAATGACACAGGGTAGAGCATAATACATCAAATAGGCAAACAGGGATAGACATCAGTTCTTGAGGCAAGGCGTACAAGCTTAAACATATGTGGTGCGCCGAAGTAGTATGAGGAGTCATAGGCTAGTTGGTCAGTCACAAGCAGTTCTCGTTCCTGTGATTAATATGTCAGTCTCTATAAGCTCAGTTCCTCAAGTCCTACCAGATGTGACGGCAGATATCTCCTGGATTTGGTCTTCTGCTTCCTCTAAGGCTACTTTCAGGTCCCAGGCTAGGATGAGTCACTTCCTATTATTTAGAAAATTACTTGCGTCCAGCCTAATCATATTTTAAATCAGATGATGGCTTCTATTCAAGTTCCTTACAGATATCCTGTTACTCAGTATGGAAAGACAACTCACACTTTTGAGTCTTTACGGTGCATTTATTAAAATTTAACTAATAGTAAAAGGGAATATTATTTGGTTTGTTGGTGACCCGTTAACAATTTTAGAAAGAAATGCACTTCTATAAATAAAAGAATAATTACACTATAATAAAAATTGGAATAATTTTCAATAAAAAAATAAAGGTATATTTCATTGCACTGTAGAGATATGAATCAACTATTATAGTTTGGGGTCTATAATAGACACGGATATCCTATCACTTCATCTGGTGAGTCTAAAATTTTTTCTGGTTGGTAGATTGTCTAGGGTTGCATTTGGCTAGGTGGACTAGTGTATCCTATCCTCACTCCTCATGGAATAGGTATAACTTGCTTTCAGCTGGGGGAGCTATAGTACTACAAGTGAAAGCAAAAATACATTATAAGTATCAAACTGCGTCTTCCATCAGAGTTTATTCATCAATTTTCATGCCTTTGTGCAGTAAGTCAAAGGTGTGAAATGTCATGCACACAAGTTTTTGGTTTCAAAGCAATTAAGGATTATACTATCTTATAGGTAGTTTTACATGGAATACTTTATTTTCCTTTTTACATTTTTGAAGCAGTAAGTTCATTTTTTTTGTAATTAGTAGTCAGTAATTAGCTAAACAATGATAATTATTTGTTCATTTCATTCCCATCAGAACTTTTTCAGTAACATGTGATTTTGAAACTGTCATTCTCATTACCTAATGTTCTTTGTGGCATTGTATAGTACTGTGTAGTTCAAAAACAGCTGCTGATAGAAGTATGCTGAGCTATGTGACTGCTTTTGCAGAAAAATTATGCAATCAAAACTGAGTAGCTTAGTTACAAAAACGATAAAAAAACTAGTTCAACTTGCACCTCTCTGTCCACAATTTATATTCAAAGTGTTTGCATTCCAGTAACGCTACAAAGGCTACAGCTCAGCCATATTTTATGCAAAAGCACCTTCAATATTGCACACACAAACCACCAGACACTTTGTGGTGTCTTATTCAATAAACTCTGTTCAACCAGAAAATGTGTTAATATTAAATATAAATTTCAAGAACGTTGTGTAACATTCAGCATGTTTCAGAAATAAAATATTTGCATTTGTTAGAGAAATTTTACCTGAGTGATCATTACTGACTGATACTTCAAGCATCGGTTGATCTGTTGAGGTTTGTAAATAAGCTTTTCTCTGTCTACTTTTCCGTAAACTGCAACAAGAAGTGACATTTTTTGAAACAAATGCAAAAACCGAAATAGATTTGAGCAATACTCAGCTAACTAGCTAATCTGAATAAGGAAAATATAGCATAGATACTTAAAACTAGAACGGTTAGCCTTTTTATGCAGGTAGTATTTGTGAAGCAAAAGTAAAACTGGTAATCAACCAATTACTTGATTGCATTTAAGTTACCCCATTTTCATACCACCAAATGCTCGAAAATGACTCAATAATATACTGCTGTAAAAAGACTTTATCCATTACGCCAACCACTGAGATGTTACTGTAAAATTTGTGGCCACTTAATTTGGAATGATGTTCAAAGCAAACAAATTTATAAATTCATGGAGTTTCCCCAATCTATTGGCTGCTCCAACTGCTCCAGACTTCAATAAAAAGTCTTGGGTTTTTTAAGAATTGATTGTTCATTATCTTTGTCAAACTATCGTTAAATCTTTTTTCCAAATTTTTTTTGTGAACCAACAGCTGATAGACTTTTTGTGGAAATAATGAAAAAACATCACGGACTAGACGAACACCCAACTCTAACAGGTTTTAGCCACTCAACTCATTCTTCTCGTCAAAAATTTTAAGACATGGTTTAACGTTACCAGTTTTAATTTTATTATCAGCCACCTGGGGCCAGTGAAATTAAATTATTAGAAGCTTAAAAAAAATAACACTTCCAAATTACCGAACAGTGTTTAGCTGCTTAGAGAAAATTTTTAAAGAGGGCTGCACACGCAAAATATTGAGCAACAACAGGTAATTTGTAAAACATTAATTGCTCATTATTTAGGACTCACAAAAATCCGTAGGCTGTTAATAGAACTACTGATTGAAATTGATGCAATTATTTTCTTCATTATCTTGAAAATCACAAGTATGTGACTTATGCACTTTTAGCACCATGTTCTTCAACTTTTCTTTCGACTTTTGCCGAAACAATTGTTTTAGTGCCACCAAACAGCCGGAAACTTTACACAGCACAAAATGAATAGAACGCAAACCATTTGGACATTTATATAGTTACACATGCATACTGTAATAGATTTGAGTCCTCTATTACTGACACAACGGATTCCTCTCCTTCTCTCTCTCTCCTCTCACTTCAATGTCTATTCCAAACAGACGCTAACAACTGCACAGGGTCCTCGACCCAAACGTATTACTAGTGTTTCTATCAATTAATATACTTTATTGCTACACAAATAGAAGGGTGCTTACTATTATAACAACTGCCTGCTCAAGGCACAGCAGCTCTTTTTATGGAGTAAAAAAGGACAGTTTCATTACCTTGTAAGGCACGACAAATAACAAGATATAATACAAAGAGGGTGCCAATCATAGCACACAATATAAAATACAATAACATGATAAGCCAATCGAGTTTAGAGCACATGGCATGTTGGGGCTGAGCTCTAGTTCCCGCTCTTTTCTGACAGTATAAACTTTCCATTCCTTATTAGGAAGTGTAACATCCTAGGCTGTGCTCCTGGGAGAGGGAAGGCTCCGGTCTCCATTCTACAAAGGCTATTCACTTCAGGGGGGCACAGGCTCTAGTAATCACTGTGGTTGGACCCCGGGTCGGGGTCCTGACCCGGTGTAGGCCCGAGGTAGATCCGGGGTAGCTACCATTCAGTTGTACAGGGGAATACCGGCCCTGGGTACCCGGTATAGACCCGGGGTACCCAGTATCCCTTTTTCATGGGGATTTAAACAGCTACAGGGGAGGGAGAGCTCTGGTAGGGTTGTAACTCGTTGCCAGAGGCACCAGGGGTGTAAGGGGGGTTTTAGGATAGGGGGGGGGGGGTGGGGAGGGTTCTGTCACCACTTATTCATCATGCAAATCTCCCACAATACTTGCCACATTGCTTTGCCAACAAAATTGACGAAATCACTATGAAACAGACATTTTAGTTGATTGGAGTCCCCTGCACAAGTGTCATGTAAACAGCCACTTTTAATAACATAAAACTGATACTAATCGAAAAATCCACGAGTTAGACGATAGTTGGCAGAATCAGTGAAAACAAATGAGTTGATAGTAAAAGCATTGACCAACAGCTGGATCAAAAATCTTTTGTTGATTATAGACGTATACTATATAGGGACAAACATTAGCGCAAAATCACTGACTGATGAGCCATGAAAGAAAACAAACCAGATTTAAGTTGCCAGGCAGCAGGAGCAGAATAAAGTTGAGCAAATGGATCGCTCAAGATATATTAGTCACATTAAAAGTACCAGTCTTATTAGACATGTTAGTCGATTATGGTTTAGTAGTCATATTAGGTATGTTAGCCACATTAGGTATGTTAGCCACATTAGGTATATTAGCCACATTCAGTCATATTGGATAAATCAGTTACATTATATATATTAGTTACATTAAGTATGTTAGTCGCCATAGATAGTTTAGTTACATTGGGTATATTAGTTACAGTAGGTATGTTAGTTAGGATAGATATATTAGTTACATGAGATATGCTAGTCATTTCACCTATGTCACTCATGTTAATTGTATCGGTCATGTTAGGCACATTAGTATTATTAGACATATCTGGAATATTTGGTGGGCTTGTCATATGAAACATTCTACCTAAAAGAAAATTTATATTGTCCACCTTTTTCAAACTCACCGCCCCAAGTAGTGAAATTTTATATTTTTCATTGTATTATCATTTTCCCTATAAAACTTTCGACTCAAAGTTTTTTTCCTTGGTTCGCTACTTCCTTTCCAGCTCATGGCAGTTTTAGCATTACCCTCATGACCAATATTCGTATCAGTAAACTAGTACTTACTATGCATAGACCGACGCTAATACAACCAGCACCACAAGTAGTACGAAACATCCACTTGTCAGCCCTACAACTGAAATTGGTGATAAATTGCAATGTAAGCTGATCTACTTTTACCGTTTATTCACTGTAAACTGAAAGCAGTTCAATGGGGCACGCTATCAAGGAAGCTGCTTGTAATTCATATTTTTATCACCTGTGCTCAGTTCAATGCTCTTAGTTATACAAGTTTTGTAAAACTGCTCCTTTTAACTTTGTTTAGCACAATATTATACAGTAGTGTTATTTGCGTTCAAGCTTATTTAAAACTAGTTAAACCATTGGCCTGTATTTCTTAAACATTCAACTTTGACACAGGAAATTTCAGAGGTGAACAAGAAAATTCTTCTCGACATGATAACCTATCAACTTTACATAAACAAACAAAAAATCACTACTTAACCAGGTTCAAACACTTCAGTTATTAATGAGCATCATTTTTTCATGTTTTTATGTTATAGAAACAATAATTAAGGCCTCTCACACTTGCCCGTTTACGGCCAGAAATGTGGTGCAGTGAGAGAAGTTCTCCTCTCCTGGTCCATTGCTGCAATCCTCAAATTGCGGTTTTGCACACGACGGTGCTAATGAGCAGTGTATAGTGCACGCTTGGATAGTCACAATTTGAAAAAATTCAAGTAAGGCGAATCCACGCAACAGAACCGCATTGACCATTCATCACCAAGGAACAACTCAGGATTATTGTAATCAATGGCTATATCAAACACACTTGATTTCAAAATATCTCAGATGGGGAAAATGATTTGGTCATGTGGAATAAGCAGTGGCAAAACTGCTGAGTGCTGAGAGGCTTTTGGATGTATAAAAATCAGACGAAGTATTGATGTTCCTCAATAGAATAATGTAACTCTTTTTGCAGATAACTCAACTTACTTATTCCAATATGGCTAGTATAAGTAGGGTAAGTATATGTGTGGAAGGTTGTGGTTGGCCCAATATAGTTCTGGCAAGTCACCAATGCTGATCCCATGCCTAAAATATTATATACACCAACACATAAACGTGGGGTTAGAAGAGACTGGTTATGCAACAACATTGTAAAGATTCAGTAGTAACATGGTTCTATCACTACTGCTAAGTAGTCAGACAACTCTATGGTAAATAGAGAGAGATCATCAAACTTTTTTGAAACAGAGAAATCACAGAGGTTTATTTTTTGAAGCCATATAAAAAATAAAAAAAAAATTTGAGCTCAATATTTAGTGCGAAGTTAGTTAGAATTTTAACAAAAGACAAACCAGAGGAAAAACTTAAAACTCAGTTCTAACACTACTTATGCGAATGTAAACCATCACAAAGAACATGAATTACATACCTGGATAAATGCCAAACCAAGCACCTCGTTTCTCATATATTGGTAAAACGGATGAAAACTGAAACCCGCTTTTTTCTTCGGAAGAAAATTCTTTGCTTATAAGTCTGTTTGTAATAGTTCTGTTACAGTATTCTTTCTCAATAGTATCTGGAAAGGTCATAAATGGTACTTCTACAGCTTTCACTATCAATATTATACGCATGCCATTTGCATGATTTTCGTTCTCTTTTAACTCTTTAGAAACTGCATCAATTGGATTAACGTTTTTAAAACCAAGTTAAAAACTTTATATTTATGGACTGAGCTTTGTTAATGAACTTTCCAAGAGACATGGGCGATTTTTTCGAAAAGCTTTTAATTCTAAAAAAACATTTGGTTTTCGTTAATACTCAAAAAACATAATAACTACGTCCTTCACATTTGATTGTTTTGCTACAAACTCAACATTTTCATCAAAGCCAACATAGTCATTACAATAACCGCTATAAAAAGTATCCAAGTCCGCAAACAGAAGTGTAGCAGTAACAGTACTGTTCTCTTAAGATCTCACACTGCACTGGCAATGGGTCTGATCTGAGTATGTTCCATCTACTTCTGTGAATCTTGGATTGATGTAATAGGCAGGCTTGTCATGTGTGATTGTTGTAGTCGTGTTTGGACACATGGGAAATATTTCTTCCCCTAAAATTACACAAAATGGTTGATAAAACAGTAATGGTTGTCAGTCAAAACTTTGACTTTTCAAAAAGTGGTAAATACGCAGTAATAATGGATAAAGTTCAAACTGTTCTTATCAAGGTAAATGTTTGCTAAACAATTCATAAAAATGATCAGGCTGTTATAAAGAACCAACAAACCACATCTATTTAATGCTGGGTGGTGCTGGAAGACCATAGGTAATAAAACAACATTGGCTAATACTAATTTTCATTCCCAAACCACCTTTTTGGTCCATAAGTTCTAAAATACCATTGAAATCTTAGGTTTTTTTTTATTGCGAGAAAACAAGATGGAGAGGATTGATATATATTTTTCCTCATAATTGTGAAATGCAGTATCACTCATGATGGGTGAAACATCAACATAAGTTTTCAGTTAAGTACATTTTAGGTAAGTTTTATTTGCTGATGCAGCAAAATTAAAGTAGTGTGTGTTTCAGTTCCGATGACAATAATGGAAGGTTACAAAAAATACAGACATTAAATTACAAATTTTCTTGAGACAGATTGTAATCGGATATAAATTAATGGTATATTAAAAAAAAAGTGGCGTCATGGAAAATAAAAATCAAAAGATTTTTTGTAGAGTAGGGAGCTGAAATCAAAAATAAAATACATTTTGACTGTTGAGTGCATCATTTAACAGCACCTACTCTCAGTAGTTTGTACACCTTCACAATAAGCTCAACCAGTTGGTACAAGCGTTCATTCCAATTTGATTATTGGAGAGTTCTAAAGTAACTTCCTGAAATGAGTTCATCCGCATATTAGCAGTGAATGGATTATAGTAGGTTTGAATGAAAACAGCCACGTAAGCTTTCCTCCACAACTGTACACATCACATATTTAACCCACCCCACAAACCCACATCTCCATCACTGGTCTGTTGCACCCCTTCTTGTTTCCCATACTCTTCCTTGCCATCGGATCAGCTATATATTGATAATCCGTCATTCACAGATCTTGCCTGGTAAAGATTTAGTTTTATTGATAATTTCAATGAGGTTAAAAACTCTCCCAATTTTTCAAGTTCACTCCCGAATCGTACTAGCCATTTGTTTCTAGCATGCTTATCACTAGCCTAGCTCCGGTCCCTCGTCTACTCAATACTTAATTAGTCTCCTATCATACACAAGCGTTCCACAGTAATGGCTGACAAAATTCAAATAAAAAGCACTGGGAATGATCTGTCTGGAGAAATTTTGACACCAAGTTATACGAGTCGTGTTCATCAGTTGTTGCTATTGCAAGCAAAACATATGCATCTTGTTTTGTTTACAATTGAAAAATAAATATAGAAACACTGGAGCACCACTTTTTGTAACCATCTGAAACAATCAACTCGAAACAGCCAAGATGTATGGACTAGAACTTGTTTTATGGTTTTCACAAGTAGGCCATAAAAATCTAAGTGAGAAAGTGATTTAACAAAAACTCACTTGGTATACATTGGAATGTGATGTCTATCTTGTTGATATGACGACAGTTTAACGGAGTTTGACTGCAAACTTTAAAATTGCATTTACCAGCCTTTCCTTCACAGCTTTTGATTGGTTCATCTGATATCCACCTACAATCTGCATCTGAAAGAACACAAATCAGTTTTTTGTCCAGTCAGAAATTTTCCCAACAGCCTACTTCAGGGACCTTTTCAGAGGCAGTTCAGAGTCGCAAAGTGAACAAATTGGTGAAGGCAATTGTTTCCTGTTACAGATTACTCTTCTATAAGTTGCGAAAACATTTTTGATAGCAGAAAAATGTGTATAAAAAACAACTCTCATCGAAGAAACTGAAAAAGTAAGAGTATCCGCGATGTATGTTTGGCAAACAAAATAAAAAATTGTAATCAGATCAGCAACAGTTTTAATCAATGAGTAACAACTTTCGTTTGGGTGAACAAAATTAGTTCACTCAAGTCCAACTCTTTATACCAACTCCAGATCTTCAAAAACAAAATGAGAAGATTGCCTTTGTAAAAAATCTACTACACAAAAGAAGGTCAGTTGAAAAGCTGTGTTGGTTTATTATGTTACCATATTTATTTTTTCTTCAATACTTTGCAAATGGGGAGGTACGTATCTTTGTTATGAAAGTTTTTTCAATTTATGAAAATTTATTAAATAAAACTATGTTCTGAATTAATTTTCTGCTCAATATGTGACTTATTGACTTACGAACACCTATCTTTTTTGTGCTTTGTTCGACATGCATGTCCCGAACACTGCTGTCACATAGTTTTTATTTTTATTTACTATTTTTTAATAGTTTAATATGTGTCAAAACAAATGATAAAAATACTTACGATCTTATCGGCTGCAAAAAAAGAAAACTTTTAGTTCAATTGATAAATATTCAGCGCATGTAAATTTAGCTTTGTAAAAGGTTTGAGCCTATTTACTTTTATAGATGCTAATATTCATATATGGGTCACTCTATCGATAATTGATATGTTCTTTCTATGATACAGAGTTCCACTCATTTAGATCTTCAAGCTGTGCAGTTTAGTTGACTGGCTTGCAATTATTCTCAAAGTTATTTGGGTAATTTGAATGTGGTGGTGTTAGATTTAACAGCGATGTTAAGTTTCGTTTCCTTAAACTGATAGTCAGAAAACGACAATATTAAAAAAGATACATATTTTAAAACCAGTTCTATCATAGTTTGATGACTTATTCAAACTGATTTATATTTTCACAGAACGCTACATATCTCATTAAATAACTTGTTACCGCAAAGTGTTAAAGAGCTAAATACAAATAAAGTGGTCAGTGCTTATGCACAAAAATTGTTATAGCTCTCTCAAAAATAGATTATTTTACGTGCCAAGTTTTTGCTTCATTCCAAGTATTTACCATCTCACCGCATAGTTTAATCAATTCAGGTTAAGCATTGGTCACTGCACCCAAGGTTTTTTCTTTGCTAGGAAAGAGAAAACTATATCATCACTTTTTACTTAGTAGAGTATGGTAATCTGTTAATTATTTTTCATATTGTTTTTTTCAATCTGACTGGCAACAAAACAGAAAAAACATCTATTTGCTTTATACAGTTGGCCTAAAAGACTTCAACCTGATTATTAAAAAACAAATTTCGTTATTTTAAAATATATTTCGGTGGCAGTAAATCAGTTTCAACAACTATTTTCTTACTACAGTAAAACAAGCCAGTCCCTTTCTTGGGTAAATAAAAGCATCGGACTACATTTTGTTTGCGCATGAACAACACTAACTTGTAGAACAGTTGTTTGAACTGCGGCTGAGGTCCAACTTGGTGATATGGATTACATGGTTGGTCTCACAGTCTAAATACACATTGTCAATGCATTTAGCATCCACACATTCTGTGAAGTCGGTTGGACCATCCTCTCCTCTGATCTTAACTGTTAGATAATATAAGCAATAAAGAATTGAGTAGCAAAACTATTTGTGAGTTAAAACCCAGAACCAAATAAACTTCATAAAATAGCTCGACCCGCAAGTTAAATGATTGCTCTTCAATCATTGCCATAGTCTCAGAAATTGAATACTGAGCAACAGAGAAGAACAATAGTTGTTTGTTAGACAAATTATACTTTAATGAGTATCTGAAATTGCTAAATTTTTTTTAAAGTTAGTCCCAAAACAGATATACTATATCAACCAAAATCCTCATCTGCACTGCAACAGTAAAAGGATTCACATTTTCCTTTATATAAATAACTTACATGCTACTGAATGAGGTTCTGGCGCAGAAGATGTATTAAAACTGTTCCCTGTACACACAATTTGCACCACTCCATCCGGTGAATCTGTAGTGAGCCAAAATAAACCAAGTTTTAAATGGTTTCATAAATAATATTGAATCACTCTAGTGTTTCAACGTTTGTGTATTTCTTATCTAACAATATAGAAAATGGTTAAATGACTGTTTTGTGTGTGAAGCACATCATCCGTGGTGAAAAAGGGACAGTATTTGAAGAAAGCAATATTTCAAGTTACAAATTATTTCACGAGGATCTCTCCTATTTTTATTTGCACGTATAAGTGATTACTAGTTAAGAATGATTAATTTGTCACGCAGCTATAAGTTTTGTGTCTAACGGTATGATAAAATCAAAATGTTCGCTAACTTCCAGCACAGGTTTTGCGTCAAATTTTACAATGAAATATGAAAGAAACTGAAGTAGTCCAACATAAAAACAAAACTGTAATCCTTTCAGATGGTTCAAAGACTGTGAAAGGATGAAATCTTACCTGGCTGGACCATCATGGACGCTCCTCTATCTTGAACAGATTTGTCAGAATAAAACTTGATGCTCACCGATTTGTCTGTAGAAAATGTCCTACTCGTCATTGCAGGCATGCTTCTATTGCAAATCTCTTCACCTGAATTATTGTTTAAAACATTTTTCTAAATTTTATTTGCTTTTTTCGATTTCCCATGCACAATTGTGCTTTTTCATGACATCGAAAACTACCGAAATAATAGGTATTGAAAGACGGTTTTACAAAAAAGACAATATTAGCGTCCAATACGACTTTGAGAGCAGATTGTGAAGCTACAATGATAAATTTATTTTTAGTAGTTACCTGTTTAGTCTATAAATGATCCCTTTTGCAAAAATACTGTTGTCAGAGAAGTTTTTTTCTCAGAATTGCAGTGACGCTATGATCCATGGAATAGGAAATTGCCTACTAATTCCTCTACTAGCATAAGGACCTACTGATAACCTTAAGTAAAATGCTTCCGATTGTTTTAATTAATGTTACCAGACGCAAAAGAGTACTTCCTCTCTCGGTAGCGGAAATTGGTAGATGCAAGTGCCACAGTGGAATTGAGGAGTTCACAAATAATTAGGGTTCTTCTAATAAACTTCCTAACTAATTACTGTGACACTCAATATCCTAGTGGTAAGGAGTTATTCCCACAATGGCATAGCTTTTAAAATACATTAATTTAATCCAAATCAATTCCCGAATAAGAAAATCTCTACTAATGTTTTCTTTGGCCACCTTATCCAAATAAAAACTCATTTGTCGGTGCACTATAATATTTGTTAAATTTTGCCTATCAATGTACATCTGCAGAAATGTCATTTCTCATTTTCTGATGACTGAGAAAAGTTACCAGTCATTTACAAAAGTACAATATAATTGTAAGTTCGACCATTGTAATTCACTTACCAGAATCAATTTGTAGGTAGTCATAGCATCCTCCCTCGGGTTTAGTCTGTAGATTTACATAAAGGTTCTTTATTGCGACAGCGCTGCCAGTGTCAGGTGTTACAACACACTCACATTGACGAGAGCTATTGTATGTGTACGCGTCTTCGTAGTAGGGGGTGAACAGTCGCAGCGGTTGGCCAGCTGTACTGTTCATACTGTAGTCTGAGCACATGCCTTCTATGTCGTACACTGCGGAAAATGTTGAGGCATTTCGAGCTGTTGCATATATCTCTTAGCAACGTGTTTGAGGTTTTCCCATAAAATATTTGCCAATTTGAAGTATAAAATGGAGAGAAAAGTTCTGAGTTCAATTAAAGCAGTTTATAAAAGTGGGACAAGATTATATTAGTTGTATAAACAATCATTAGCCTAGACAAATGAGAACAATGAAAAAACATTTTTTTGAATATTGAAAATTATACAATGTATCCGTAATAAATCACACAATATAATTAGAGACATGTTAGCTGCTAATTGCTCTGCACTATTTCTTATAGAGCTATGCAAAAAAGATTTATCCATCGTACAGAAAAAAAGAAAAACTTAGGGGTTGTCATACCTTGAACTGAGAGTAGTAAGAATTTGGTGTTCAGTCAATTTAGGAGAGAGCAACTCCACAGCAAGGATGGTGTTCATATATTTATATGCTAATTTTGATTTTGTGTAAACTAGAAAATCTAAAACATACTGGTGCTAAACTGCCATAAAACAAGCAGATTTTAAAACTGTTTTTATTTCTTAGCTAACTATTTTCAAATCAGGTCTTTTTATCGCTCAAAGGTTTTGAGCTGCATCTATTAAAATAATTCAGCAAATCAACAAAACAGTTTTCACCGAGACTTTGTTAAGCTTGTTATCAATGGCAAGTTTTGCCTAAAGAGAAGCATTCACTGGTTTTTCATATCTGCATTCACCAATAGCAAAACGTAATGTATATTTAACGAGAAGAGTAAAATAAGTGCATCACCATAAGTGTACCACAGAATGGGCAGAATTGTCAGGTCACGCATGCTTGCATGAAGGAAATTTTAAGCTATTTTTCAAGTCTATTTAATATTTAAATTCTGGCCTGGTTAATAGATGCCAGGTGGCATGATATATAAAAAAATAATTGTTATTTGAGGACACACACGACTCTTGTTTTTTTTAAATCTAATTTTTGCATCATAGAAAAATAATTATGTTGTTTTAATTATTAAAAAAGACAAATGACTATTATTAGAGCAAAAATATATTTAAAAAGATGTACACACTTTTCTATCACTACTTGTTCTGCTGGAATTAATTAATCAGTTAGCCAGCTTTCTAGTTGAAATGTGAGCAGGACATGGATTTGACTCGTTGGTTTTCAATGATAATAATAAATAGGAAATTTGATATACAGCAACACTTTGTGACATGAAGTACATAGAAGGCTCTATCTGGCTTGCTAATAGCAAACAATAAATCACATTTGAGTGATTCTAGACTGCGCATTCAGCCAGACTTCGGAGGCATGACTCGAATTGGAGTCCTGCAACAGTTTTGGGGAGTGCCACCCATTCCCTTCATATGAGCATTGGGCAAAGATTTGTTAATAATTGGCATATGGAAACCTAGCGATTAATGTTTGAAGGTTGCTTTAAAAGGTTTTATGCAATTAATAAAGTTTATTGCCAGTCCAAGTTCCAAGCATTAAAATAATTACGTTTTATAAAACCTGTTGGATGGATGGAAAAACTAATAGATCACTCAGTATTTTATGTTAGCTAAAATAAGAAAAACACACACAACATACCTGTAACACACTGAAATGTCACATTTACTTGGTTGTGGTATCTACAGGCAGATGCAGTCAAGTTCATAGAACAATAGCCAAGTTTTCCTTCACAAGTGTCTATGAGAGCTCTGGTGTCATTGTCACGGCAGACTTTGACTAGAAATAACACAGTAGTATAAATATAAATGTCTGTTGAAGCTAGCTGGAGAGTGTAACATTAATATTGACTAGCAATTTACCTTTTGGTGAATTTTCACATTCAACTAAAGATATTTCCAGTTGGTTGACATGTATTCTTGCTCTGGTGTTGCACCAGAACCCAACTCTTGAGAAATAGTCTGGTGTTGTTTCCCAGTGGTTGGTTGGCTCCATGTGGCTATATACAGCCTTGACTGTAACATAACATAAAAGATATTAAGAGTATTTGCCACCTCTGTCCGCCGAACACATTGCAATAAAAATAATCAGACCGGCTATAAATTTAATCAATAAATGATCATTATTTTGGAACTCGTGGGTCAAAAAAATCAGCTCACTGAATAAAAAAATAATCAACGAGTATTTATTTATATTGTTCGTAGGTCGCGAATGAAACTGAACGGTAAAATAGATAATAACAAGCGAGTTGATTTTTTTCATTCTCTTAGACCGGTTTTATATCCTTGAAAACTAATTGCAAGTGTTCAAAATTTACTAAATTGAAGGGTGGCTTGACAAGCTATTCCAGTTTGTAGCGGTTCAAACTTTATTATTTTCTTGATTATTTTGAAATTTGGGAGTTATCTTCTTTATGATTTGTTAGGTACACTATAACATTTCATTGAATATTATGTTGTTTTAAATTTATGTCCCGTTGCATACGCTATATTTTGGACTACAAACACCTATTATTTTTTTCATTTTGTTTGACGAACAGGCCGCGAATACTTTTATTGAATGCGTTGGACATTTATGTATATCTGTATATCATGTAGTTGAGAAGTAAGGAACAGCTGGAAATAACGGTAATTTAATGAATACAGCGTCATTCACAAATATTAAGCAACATCTATTGTAGCGGTGACTACTTGAAAAATATCGCATGTTTTTAAGATCAATCTTTCAAAATGTCCCAGGGAATTAGTAAAAATAGCAAAAGGGTAGGGTTGAATTGCAGCCTGTGATTTGAAACTACAATTTTACTTCTGAAAAACCAATCATGTTGCTAAGTGTTCACGATGGATGGTTCATACTTTGTCAATGGCTACACGTACAGGATATGAAACTGTAAGTTGATCAGCAATTGTAAGATAATGAGGAAGCTGCTTGTTAGATCGGGTGCTAATGATGTTACGATTCATGCCGATAGTTCTATCCCCACATATTTCTATAAAATAACCTAGTTCTACTACCTAGAGGTGAATACAGTCAAGCATGTCATGTGTCTGTTTCATTGTCTCCAATAGTTCAAAAAGAGTTGCTATGAGATGGATCGTGCTGTACTGCGCACGCTAAGTTTGGTTCAGTTGAATGGTTGCTATGCAACAAACAATGCAATAAATCATCAGAATTTGCAGCTAGAACGTCTATATTTGTGACGTTGGTATGAAAACAATTTATGCACAAGCAAATAGATTGTAAATTAGTTGGTTGTATGGACCACATAATACAAAGGTGTGGTAGGGACCTATAGCCTTGCTGAATAACCGTGCAGATACAGTAAAAATAACAAGTTGCTACATCTGGCTGCCTGTAATTGTAACACTGTAACTGCTAATGTGCTTTGGTGTCAGTTATGTTAGATGTTGCTCCATTTGGAATCATCTAAATCCGTTTTTGCAACAAAATTTGGCGATTAGTCATTTACTGCACACTTGAAATTTTGCAAACCCTCCATTTTAAAGTTGCTGCTTATTGCAACTATAATGGTTAAACATAAAATCGCAGACTGGTTTCATCAGCCACGAGTGTTTTTCTCTGAAAAGTATTGTCTAGCTCAGTGATTATTTATCATTAATTCATGAAACTACAAAGGATTTGAATTCTCACTAAACTTGGAAGGTAACTCATACCATTGTACTTCATTTCCAAACCATGATTGCTCTATGCCTGAAGAGATGTTGTAACAAGCTTCACTTAAGTGAGCCCACACCAGATGATAAATGGACAACGAACAATTGAGAATTATTTGCCACACTGTAAAAAGTAGAAAGTTCACTCACATAGTAAGTCGGTACCCTTTGTAGATACTGTCGAAGCCAATATAGCTAAGATTGTGATACGTATCATTACATTTCTTTTCACCATTGTCTTCAAGTACAACAAACTGATACATGTTGACAGTGCATTAGTTCTTTTGTGTTGTTGGTTGGGTGTAACGCCTGCTAAGATTGTGTACAAAATCCTCATCCCAGTACGGATAAGTTAAACTTTACAAATTCATGAAACTTGAAACAAAAAGATTTTAAATGTGTATTTTCCACCATTTAGTTCAAACAAAACATAGTGTAATGCTAGATGATAACAAAAGTAAAAAGAGGGTAAAAGTTTGTGAAGTTTTCATCTAGTATCCAGATTGCCAGAAATCATTCATTTGGTTATAGCAAATTAACATGGAAAAGCATAAATTTACCTTGTAGGTCTTGGTGACACTAGTAGCAATAGATATCCTAGCTTGCTGCACTGCTCCAGAAGATGGAATATTATACCAACAGTAGCAGTGCTAGCAGGGGTAGTAATGGCAATGGTAGCTATAGCTTTAGCAGTAGTAGCAGTAATACTAGCAGTTTTGAACTTGCTTTAGCAGTAGTAGGGGTGATACTAGTTATAGCGCAGTACTTATTCTAAAGCTTCATCTGAGAGCGCATGCTTTATAAACGGAGACTATTTGACGGAGTGATCGATGTGTTTATGTAAATCATTTGTTTGTATCAGTGAATACATTTATGTTTATTGCGTTTGTTGTTTGCTACTCAAGGCCACGAGCTAATCAAAGCCATTTACACGTCATCTGTTATTCACAGAATGACTACGTGCACACACTTATAACTGACATGTACTACAATAAATAGCTCATAAACACATGCGTAGGTCACCCTCCTTTGTGTAATACTAGCTCACTAGAGTTAATATTACATGTTACGCTATTAGTTGCAGATTAGTGTGTTTAATAGACACAAATGAGATGTAAAACATCAACTTCACGCCTGTATTTAGCAACATAAAAAACAACAGTTTAATTAGTGTTTGTCAACCTTCTTTGTTGGAATTGCCAAATAGCTATATTTTTTTGTCCAACTAGCTTATGAATGTGGTCTAATGAGGTTGCAAGGTTTTTGAGCCTACATCAGCAAGTTTTTGAATCTTTCACACAATGTTGTTGAAGCTTCACTGAAATGAATAAGAGTACCGTTAACTCATGTTCGCCAAACAAAATGCAATAAACTTAATCAAAAAAAGTTTTTTTTCTTCGAACTCGAGGTCAATAAAAATCAGTGGATTGAATAACAAAAAGCAGTCTTAGAGCATTTGTCAATGTTACTTGTGAGACACCAATGAAACTGAAAGCTAAATGAGTAATAAAATACTGTTAATGTCTGCAGACTGGTTTTATATCTTCAAAAATACCATGTATAGTAGCAGGTAGCAAAATAATTGTGATATACAAAAGGAAGGCTCTACTAGCTGTATCATTATTTGCTCATAGGTAATATAACTTCTACTTTTCTTAAATACTGTGTTGAATTTTCGTGAAAACGTAGATTGTAAGACTTTTGAATGCCCAGCTATGTGTATCCACTGATGGCCACTCACTGCCTCTTCCCTTTTCTGCCTTTGAGTTCCTAACCACCTGTTAACTTGCTTTCTTCTTTCCCTATTAATGGTGGATGAAATAATTGCAGACTACCCCCATGAAAAAGAGCATACCTTAACCACTCCCCCCCCCCCCCCCCCCACCACAGTCCCCACCTCGTCCACAACCCTCTGCTCCTCAACTTACGTCAGCCTCTGATAAAGAGCATTCTCATTTCCTTTTGCGTGTCTGAAGTTTCCACAACAAAGCAGGTAGATTTGGTTGCCGACCCAACTTGACTGATAAAGGTTAATTTTAAATTGGGAGTTACACACTGCTGAAAAATATGAGCAGAAAACTCCTCAATAGATGGACTAGGATTTCCAAGGTTTGAAAGAGATGGACATGCTAATATTTAAGTCATGAGCATACCATCTGTGACTAATAACAATTCAGCTTAAAATTGGCTAACAGACAGTGACTGAGTCCGCTCATTTTCAACTGCATGTGTCTTTGTATATAAGTAAGGCTGTGTTCATCGACTAGGTAGTTTACAGCGAGAATTTTACTGAATGTATCCATTGTGTTTTTGTGTCATTCTTAACGTTAACATGTGCTTGGTTTTGTATATATGTGTGGTGTATGCTTATACAAATGTGTGTTGTGTGTTTAGATGTAGGTGTGGTGTGTGTTTAGACATGTATGGTGTGTGTTTAGACATGTGTGGTGTGTGTTTAGACATGTGCATAGTGTGTGATTGGACATATGTAGTGTGTGTATATACCTGTATTTGGTATGCGTTTGTATATATATACGTGGTGTATGCTTATACATTCAAGTGCGTGTGTTTTCACATATGTGTGGTGTATGTTTAGACATGTGTGGTGTATGTTTATACACATGTCTGATGTGTGTGGGTGTGTAAACATATATGTTCTGTGTGTTTAGAACTATGCATGGTATATGTGTTTACACATATGTGGTGTGTGCTCATTCATGTGTCTGTGGTGGGTGCTTAGACATGTATGGTATGTGTTTAGTCATGTGTGTGTGTGTGCGTGTGTGTATGTTTAGACATATGTGTGTTGTGTGTTCAGGCATGCGTGGTGTTAAAATAGTTTTTTTTATATATTGGATGAGCTGAGTTCTCTTTTAGCTGATGGTGTTAGTTAGTGTACTGCTCAATGGTGAATGCTACTGTTAGTGTCACTAAGTTTAATTGGCAAAGGTAGCAGAGCTGAAAAAGTATTTGTTCTTTTGAATTAATTGCAAGAAAAAGAACGATTATTTCACGCTCCATACTGCCTAGTACAATTTTTCCCTGCAATATAGTTACACAATTAGTGGCAGGAATTTACCAAAAAAACGTTTTACAACATGTTGTCAATCAAGAGTTATGTTCTCAGTAACTCTTTTTAGGCATTTTATAAAAATTTATTAAGCATATCATGGGGATAGAAACTGCTTGGCGTCTTTTACATTCAACCTACTGGTTTACAGATATCTAGTGTTTTTTTTATGTCATTTGCTCATTGAATCAGCCTGAATACTTGTAATGTACTGTAGTAAATTTCGCTTCAGTTTCCACAAAACACTGCTGATTCCGAGTATTTTACCTCTCTCTAGAACATACACTGCCGGTGATGGCAATGATAATTTAGTCAGTTACTGCTGAATCAGTCGGCATTTACAGAGCCAATGGGCAGTCAAACTACACAGAGTGTTAGCTTGATAATGGCACTTATTTGCAAACTTGCAAGTTCTAGAGAGGCAACTACCTAGAGTGTTGCATGTGATTGAATGAATATCGTGAGTATGGTTGCATCCAGCCTTTATACAGACTGGATGACATGACGAGATTTACACATATCATACATTAATTCAAAACATACAAAGGAGGTAAATAAACCACATGTGAAAACAGTTTGGTAGGTTTGGGTGGATAATACTGGTAAAAACTCATGCTTACATTAGAAACAACAACAATGTATGAGTTTGAAGAGCCGAAGTGCAACCCCAGCCCTAAAACAGATTGTGATGCCAGTATCACAGCCTCCAGGGTCGGTATTGGCCCCTGCCGTGCCAGTATGCACTCTAACTGGCTGACACAAGAAGGCCGCGTTAGAGGAGAAACCTGGAAATAGTTGGAGAACCTTCACCAGCCTCAAAACCAGAAAGTTATCCTTCCGCAGACAAATGGTACCGTCGACCCCAGGCTAACTCTAGCCCCAGAACTAGTTCGATCCAGCTAGTAGACAATGTGACCAGAACTCAGCCTTTTTGCTAAATTGGCCCCTTATTTATTTAAATTCATCTTGCTACCTGCTTGATTATGTATGTACATATTGTATTGTCTTGGTTTAATTACTTCCTTTAAATGTACTTTTACATGTATTATGCAAGTAACTCTCTGCCAGCCTGCCTACATAAAGGCTGGAGTTCATCGTAAGATTTGCATTCATTCAAGTACTTACCATCACTCTAGTGGATTGCCACCCTAGAACTTGGTAATATGTATAAATAATATTAGCGAGCTGACGCATTGAGTAGTTTGTCTAAGCCATGGACTCTGCGTTTGCAAAATGATCCAGCAGTAAATTATCATAAGTTGCCACTGTCTTACCAGCGGTGTCCCTCTGGAGAGAAGTTGAATAGTCAACATTAGTGGAATTTTGTAGAAAGTTGACCGAAATTCGCTACAATGGATAACCTATGACTGTACAATAAATTATTAATGCATAAAGTGTCAAGTGGCTAAAAGGCAGAGTCCTGATCCCCTTGTCCAATGGCTGGTTTCTGGCAGTCCGGAGCTATGCCTATCCTTGGGTTGATGGTATCTTTCTCCTAGGGAAATGTAGATCTGGTATTTAAAGTTGTGAGTCATCTCAGGCTAATTACTAGTTCATCTGCTAATGCAGTCATCTGGTGATGGCTGGGTCGGAAGTCCACCGGCCCTGCAGAGGTCAATGCCAACCCTGAAGGGCTCATAGCTCATCCCTTAGGTTTTATTCCAGTCCTGCACTACCTTTTAGTGCTGGGTCATTGTATCAGACCAGCTCATGCACGTGCGTTTGCTGCCTCCAAGAGCAAATAATGGTTTCTACGAACATCTTTTACCAAAATCTACCTCAATATTTCAGAGTGCCCGCTTAATTTTCATGCAGACAAGCTTTAGTTGTTCTGATATGGTTTGCTAGAAAAAGTGTTATATTCCATATGCTTTTCTACTTCAATAAACAATTGTTTGTTGTGGCTAAGTTTTGCATGAGCTTTCAATGGTATGACTTCCTAAAAAAATGAAGGGCTTTTACGACAGCGTTCAAGACACATTTTTGAAAAAGAATATATAAATACAAAAGTTATTAATAGTTACAAGGTTAAATATGGAATTGTACTTCAGTTTTAAACAATAACACAACTAAATACTTTCAATGAAATTTATAATTTCCTTAGTCCACGATGGGAAGCTAACTCCAAACTGACTATTTTCAGCAAGTATAGTTTGCAGAGTTGCTCTTACGTAATTGCATTGTATTACTATTCCTGTAACAGCAGATGTAAGTTACACTTTATTTTGTTTTTGAGACTCTTTAGCTATAGTCAAATTTGAGTTCAAAATTGATTACTGACCCTTGAACAAACCAAAACATGTTTGTTTTAAAATCAGTTGACTGTTTCATGGCAGTACCTCAAAATTAAAAAAAGTTATACTTTACAGTATGTTTTAGAGGCTAGTTGTCTTTGTTACGACTTTTTTGTAACAACAACTTTTGAGTAATACTTAGTGAAAGTATTTGTGACTTATGGCTGCCAAAAATTTGCAACAATAATAATAAGGCTGGCAAAAATATGTGATAAAAAGATAATCCAATTGTTCAGAACTGAAGAATCAATACGGCGTAACTCATGGAAAATGAAAAAAAAATCAATGATCAGTTACTTATAGTGGTTGTACATCGCGAATGAGACTAAACACTAAATAAACTATCAGAATTAAGTCTAATTGGTCAACGTCTATAAATCTGTTCCATATCCTCAAAAGCGCCATCAGATAATCATGATTGTTTAACATACACTAAATAAAAAAGCGACTTTACAAACTGCTATAGTTTATAACAATTCCTTTTTTATTTTTTCCCCAAATATTTAAAAATTGAGCCTTATTTTCATTACGGTTTAATAATATCTAAAAATTCATTAAATGCTTATAATGTTACCAATAAATATTCCATTTCATGCTCTCTGTGTTGGCTTACAAACACCAATCACTTTTTGTCCTTTGATCAATGAAAGCATAGCAAATACGCTTATTGTCTCATAACTAGCAGGAAATAATTTTCTTATAGCCATATTGTATTAGTTAGGTGTATACTAAGTAGTGTTTAACAACAATTTTGTGGTGCCTCTGAAGTTTTTTAAGTCTACGGTGGATAGAGGACTGGGATTGCATTCACATCCCAGCCTGGAAGTCTGAGCCAGAGCTAGTGGGCCATCCACTGGATACTGTAAAAATTACAAAATCGACAAAGAGATCTGTTTAAATGTTAGAATTTTTAAGTTTTAACTTTATTTTTATAGTGACCTAATCTAGAGTGCTTTTGAAATCTTTAATTAATGGAACCAGATACTCTAACTCGCATTGCTGTTAGCGTGTTTTTTTTATCTGATTGCTCTGAAAGGGGGTGTTGTTTTGTGGTTCTCAGGCTATTGTTATAATTTCATAGTTCAGTGGAAATAGCTCTTTTATGTTATCCGCATTGGTCCGCTGTTAGTAAAATCAGTAAATCAAATTTTGAGGATACTGTTTTCATTTTTTTCTTATCAGTTTACCAGCAACATATTGTAGTGGATTTCGGGGACTGAAACCCACTAGCTGAGGTTTGGCAGCGTGCTGCCACCAGTTGTTAGTTCTACCTGTTACAACAACAGGGTCGGTGATGTACCAAATGATTACAAGACAGAGTATCTCTACTCTACAACCAGTAGGGAGCCCTCGGCTCAGGCGCATTACTCAGTGCTTTTGAGTGCATATGCATTTATTCCTCCAGAATAAAATGAGTTAGTAAAAGGCGCATTACAACTGACAATTACAGCAAAAGTTGTGCCTTTTATAGGCGATGCACAGAAAGTGACTAGCCAATCACACAACAATATTGCAACATGCACCAATGAGTATGAGTATATAAATACATAACGAATAAAATTAACAGTATGGGCTTAAAGGTAATAGTCGCACTTTAGTAGTAGGTGGAGTTAGAGGCTAATGCTCCAATCACAGTCATTCCTTTGGTCCTTGGTGTTTCTAGCTTTAGTACTCCATCTTTCGTAAGGGTTAGGGGTAGAAATCGCTGGTAGATGGCTCCCTGCTTCTCCCAGGCTACTTTTGGGTCCTCAAGCTTCATTGATTCATTTCCTATTTGTATTTCTGGTATGCAGTTTGTCTTGTACATGATGCTCAAAATTAGAGTTACTTGTTTGAAACCATGAAATTTGTAATATCTCCTCGTACATGTCTTACGCTCTTGACTTTTTGCAGGAATGTTATTGACAAATTGGACATAGATAACATTTGCCATTATAAAAGATTTCCATTTGAGATTCTGCTGACACTGCTAGAGAGCTTGTGTTGACAGCAACAATGATCACTGCTGCCTACTAAAATACTGCCCCGTTGTGTTCAAACCAAAATCGCTGGCACATTTTTACTACATAATTGGTAAGGTAACCTGCCAAACTGACAAGTTTTAGTGATAAGTGAAATGTTGATTTATTGGCCTGTACAACTGGGTTCACGATCAATTGCCAAAATAACCTCACAGAGGCACACAAACAGTTCTGGCCTAACAATACAGCAACAGCTAAATTTATAGAGAACATGTGGTGATGAATGGGTTCAAAATACATGCATGTAATTTGCTAATACAAACAAGCTGAATAGTTATTTAAGGCTATAAAATGTTATAACTTCAAAATAAATCACCAATGCAACTTGCTGTCCAAGTTATCCAATCATTGTTGAGCATCCATCATTAGCTGATGGAAATCTTTTCTTTTTTTCGTTTAGCTGAAGCACTCCAGCTAGTAAGGGCAAACAAAATAGTTGGCTCTCAGCCAACAAGTGTCTACAGTCAACTGACACTCCAGTCAACTAGTGCAATCACTTAACTACACAGCTACTACACATTCGCTAGCGCTGCAGATGCCAATGAACAGCTGTCTCTCACTTCCAGTTTGTGGCTATCTTATGCAATTCCCCAAAAATACCAGCTGCAGTTATAAAAGAATGTTTTTGACCCAGAATCTTCACCATCTTTTCTTTAGGAAAAACACCTTTTTTTGGTATTTAGTGATTATGAAACCAGCTGTCAAATACGAAATTTTTCTATCTTGTATTTTAACAAATAACAATATAAAAAAACAAAATCAAGTTAACAAAACTACTGGCAATAAGCAGTAACCTTCTGGTATAAAACTAAGCATAACGTTTCGCAAAAAATAGTACTGGAATATTCTGCTAGCAAAATGTGATATCATAATTCTAGCAGACTTTACTGGGCGTTGAGCTGCTTACAGATACTTAAAAAAAAACTAAGTTCGACTCGGAGTTGTCAATGCATATTTATCAAAAACTGACCAAAAAAAACGACTTCTTCCGACTCAGTCATGAAAAAGAACATAATTTCTTTATGAATCACAGTATGTGTATAATTAAAACATCAAAAAAAGAATACATCAGCTTATACAGAATTCTAACATAAGATCTTGAGAATATTTGGTTGGTTATTGCAAGCAAATGTGAGCAGTTTCAGAATACTAAAATAAAAGAAGAGTGGATCACGTTGTAGAGATATGATGTCACCAGCTGTGAGCACAATTTTTTTATGTGCCATTTTATGTTGATTGTAAATGATAGATTGTCTATGACTTTTCATCATTAGGTGGGGCAGTGTATCCCACCCCAACTCCTTGTGGAACCAAAGGTGCAGCTTGTTTCTCAACTGGAGAAGCTGTTATGGCCTGTCCTACAAGGGCAAATATATTTTTCTGTTATCAAATTATCATGGAATTAAAATGCTCAGATAAACCAATGGGTTGGCATAAAATATCAATCATGAAAGTTACAATGTTCGAAGGCTTGATTCGCAAAACTGTCTAGCTCTCATTGCAAGTTTTCTCTAACTACCCACGTCTAGTAGCAGAATTTGATAAATAACAGTTTACTGTAATGGCACATCAAAAACCTTTAGCCAGCAAAGCTTATGCTACAGAAATCCCACTGAACCATGTGGAAACAGACAAAACTAAGCTTAAAAACACAATGCACAGTCTAAAACATTGCCACCAATAGAAATGTGATGTTTGATCAAGTCACCAGTGTGCATACAGTTTAGTGAGATGAACCCAATAAAAAATATCACATTCATTGACAGCTTATTTTTTTATATCCGAACTCACAGTAGATACTACATACACAACATTCAGAGTATCTTTTTGTAGGGCATTTATACAAGTAAATTAGGTATTAAATAAAACGCTTTTACTTGCTATAGAAAGTAAAAAATGTTTTGTAGTCAGTTTATGTAATACCTGTATTGTCAGTCACTCCCTCATTACCAACTTGAAGGACAAGCATCTGCTGGTTTGGATAGGCTGCAAAGTTGGCTGCTGCTCGGAGTCTCCGTTTCCTGTAGCTTAAATATAAATGAAAACTGGGTGTTATCAATGGTACTATTGATCTCACGAACTTAGTCTGCATAGATTGAATAATATACAAGTGTGAACCACAATAAACCTTATAATGCACAGTAGTATTGTTATTTGCATTGGCTCGACTCTGAAACCAACAGTGAGACAACAAAGCAGTTTTTTGGGGATTTGACAACCAATTTTCGTTTAAATGCCTTTGTTAAATTTAAAGAAATGTTCACATGAGTAAGCTAGTATTTTGTGTTTACTGGTTATAACTTTTTACATAAATCACAAAAGTATAAAAACTTTTCTCTGTATTCAACAGAGTTTTAAGGACAAGGTTAGATATCAAAACTTGACGATAGACTTGGCTAACGCATCTGCCGAAAAACAAAATAGAAACATAAACAGCAAAAATTGATAGCAGTAAGAATTGCAGCACAGCATTATTTGTATAAATAACCCATTCAAGAGTTGCATTGAAAAGCCTAAAAAAATAGATACTTATACTAATGGTCGCTAATATCAGAACAAAAGACACACATACGTAACGATATAGTGCGTATTTTTTCAATTACCGGTGTTCATATTCTTTAATGAGCTAGAGATAAACTAAGTATTATTATATATGGAAAATATATTACGCCAATGATGAAACGGACAAAAAGCCATTTTTTTGTGCTGGGTGAGTGAATAGTCTATCAGTCTATCAAAATAGTCCCATAAGGTATGCAGGTCGCACTGTATGTGTACATGCAACCACGCCAATGTTGTTAGCCACTGTCAAGAAGTAACAACCCATTGTCTGGCCATCAAGTTGGTTTCCAGCATACTATCTTTTCTACTTATGTTAGGTACCCCACTGACAATGTGATATATCAACTCTACCAGGACCAATATCTCCTATGGTACTAGCAAAGTGTCTTTAAACTTACTGAAGATATAAGACAATGAAGGCAATCACAGTCAGCAGCAGTATAACTCCACTAATTGTACATCCAATGACTACAATAAGGAGGCAATAATGTATAATACACATATACATGCATTGTTGTAACATTGCTGCTACGGCTAAGTGGGGTGTAATCAAGATTACTGGTCAATCTCTTTTGAACTGTATTTCTTGAATTTAGGGGCATTGCCAAAATAATTTATCATGATTTATTGATCTCATTAGAAATCTAAACGTAACATTTTTTTGAAATAATAAAGTTTGGCTAAATTATGGAAGGTCCAAGTTAATGGTAAAAACACCAAATAACTTCAGAAGGCTAAAAACATGGTTATCTCATTGCACCAAAATCAGTTGGTCGATAGTATATCAGAACTTTTTTGGCAATTCAAACTTCATAAAGTTGATTTGAGTTGGAAAAAGAGAGAAACTTGCTACAAAACTCCTTTTTAACTTAGAGAGAAACCCAATGTTTATGAACATTTTACATCGATGCTCTGATAAGTTAGATGCAACTCACTTGTTCCTGTGTAAGGAGAATAAACAGGGTACTCAAAGTCGTATGGGGTTGTTGTTGGTTTGGTATATGGCTCTGTTGTGGTACCAATGTAGTTGTTGCATGTCACGACTGCTGATCCACTTCCTTAAATAATGGATATATTTTCATTAAGTATTAGTGGAAACTCATTTGACAGATCTATTGTAGATGTAGAGAAGAAACCAGCTGAATAACTCTACTACTTGTAAGGTTGGATAACTCATAAAGTTGATAACGCACTCATGACATGTTTACTGAAAAAGTATTACACTGAATGTAGCCAAAGGTAAATCAGCCAACTAACCTGGATAAATGCCAAACCAAGCGCCTCTCCTCGGATTATACTCAAAACTAGATTCGAACTGGAACCCATTAACGGCATTGGAAGTGAATTCTTTGCTAACCAGGCCATTTATAATAGTTTGGTTGCAGTATTCTTTTGCAATTTTATCTAAAAATATACGAGAAAAGAACGTACTAAAGTAAATTTTTATTGAGCTTTGTTTCCAAAAGTTTGAGCCGTTTCGACTTCTCTACAATCTTTTTGTCAGAAAAATGATTTGTTTTCTTAACAGTAATTGTCGAGCCTTTCAGAAACATGGTTATGTAATGTGATCAGTTTATTTACATGTTGAGTTGCTTTTGTCTTCCACCTGACGGTACTGCTTTAAATGCAATCAACAGAACTGCGGTTTAAACTATGGACTAAATCATAATTGAGTGTTCTAATATAATCTTAATATGGTGAGTTGTTCCCTCTTGAAGTTCTAGATTTTTATAATTAGTAGTAATGATAGATAATATAACTACTTTTCAACATTTTTTCCAAAATTACACACCATTCCTTAGTTGAATTATGTTGATTAAGATTATTGATGCGAGTGAAATAATTATACACCTTAAATTAAACGTTGCAAATAATGAAAGTAAATAATAGAAATAGATGAAAGAAAGACAAATAGCCAAGAAACAATTCACACATAGTTGGGCAATCTATGAAGCAATGGCTGGTTAGTTTGTACTTTAATTCAATTCATTCAAAACTTTGTTACATAATAAAACAACATTAACAGAAGAAAAAACAAACAAAATGAGCTGCATTGTTGATGACGCAATCGATTAAAAGCTTTAGGCATTTTCAAAAAAAAGTTTTGGTCTAAATATTTTTCTCATGTCAGGTGCAAAATGGAATAACTTCTTTAAATCTTAAAATTACTGAAGCGGATGCAAACTTTGGCGTTGTAAACTTGCCAAACACCTTTTGCACTTTACCCATGCATACTTTTGTGTCTTAGTGTACAACTTCTGATATCTACTGTTTTATTCTCTTTCAACTATTTTCTATTAATTAAAGCTCTTTCTACAACAATTTAAGCCGTAGCACAAGTTAATAACCAAAGCAGAAATAACTTGGAATTATTATTTTCCATGTTTTAACCCATTTTGCTACAAACTCACCATTCTCGTCAAACCCAACAAAGTCCTTACATCGGTCATCATACCACTGATATAAGTCAGCAAACAGAAGTTCTGTAGTGACCTTGTCGCTGTCTAAAGATCTCACACTGCACTGACAGTTGGTCTGAGCTGGGTATGTTTCACCCTCTTCTGTGAACCTTGGAGTGATGTAATAGGCAGGTTTGTCATGTGTGATTGTTGTGGTGGTGTTTGGACACATGGGATGTATACTTTCACCTACAATTATATGAGAAAATAGGCTGATAAAGGCTTGTTTTATCAGGTACTAAGCTACATACAATACAGATAAGTGACTTGAAGCATCCATCTTGAAAACAGCTACAATTTAACCCAAAAAACTTTAAATAACAGGTCAATTTGTTGAATAAACGGAATAAAGGATACTTTTTACTGATAACATTTGTTTGACAAAGTAACATTGTCATTACTGTGATCGAATTAAAGTCAGTTCCATTGTTCTTCAAATGTGTGTTTAATTCAATGAGCACAAATGTAAAAGAGCGATAAGCGTTTATAAAATCATAAAAGCAGCTTAGGACTATGAAATAACAGGGAGTGGCCATTTTTAATATTAAGGCACAGTTGTAAAGGAAGCCTACTTGCAATGTTAACTCACCAACGCTTGCAAAGACTAGACAAGTGAACCAACTTTTATGAATCATTAAATATCACAATATAACCATCTTTTTATTACAAAGATATTTGTTTTCATTGAACTTTGTTCAATTGACAGTTAAAAATTATTTAGAGTTTTACAGGTCAAAGTAAAATTCTTAAAACAAGTATGCGAATAAATTTTTATGGAACGTTTTTATACTATTTTTAGCCGTCGGATCAATTGTAGCCTAAGTTGTTCATCGTGTAAAGTTGACTTTTTAAAGACTTGGAAACATTCATTCTTGTGCTCCATTTTTTTTAGAGTTTTAAAAAACTAATTTGAGAAGTAAAAAAAACTTGCACGAGTTTAGTTGAAAATTAAGCTTAAATGTTTGTTTTGCTACAAATTTGCATCAATTTAATCTTGGTTTCTTTTTCACAAAAAAAGTTATTAAAATACTGAACAAATAAAATTCTGGGATTAGTCTATAAAATATACGATTAGGTTTGACTCACTGTCTACCAAAGTCTTCACAGACAAAAATGTCATGGTTCTATCTTACACGCAAAAATTGAGCAATTAAATATTTCGCAGAAAGTTTTCATTCAGTTATGTAACAATCTTGGCTGGCACAATCCAGAGCTCCAAAAAGAACACCATCCATTGGTAAAGACAAGACTGACACTGTCAGGTGACAATTGACAGTACAAAAATGCCACATGACTGCGATTTGGGTTAAGCTGAATCAAGTGCAGTACAAAGATTGTCTCATACATTTTTTTAACTAAAACAAAAAACTAAAATACATTTACTCACTTGGTATGCATTGGAAGGTGATATCTATTTTGTTTATATGGCGACAATAGGAGGGTGTTTGACTGCACACCTCAAAAGAGCATCTCCCAGTCTTTCCTTCACAACTTTTGATTGGTTGTTCTGATATCCAATTGCAATCTGGACCTAAAAGTCAAGAGATGGAAACTTAAAAATCCTTAAAGTTTTGAATTATTTATTTTTCATTTCTATCTCTTTTTAGTTTATGGTTCATTAACTTGGATAAGAATTACTTTTCAGGTTAATTGAATTCCTGAACAAATACAGGCTGGAGCGGTTTCAGCAAATTCTTTGGAAACTCTTAGTTATAGACAAAGTCTAATATAATTTTGTAGAAACCCAATGGAAGTGTGTTCTTGCGGGGTAAAACTTGTCTACCAATCTTCCATCACTTCATTCTTATTACTTAAGCAAACTGCCTCGAGCTGTGAAAAGCCAATCAATGTGTTTAAAGGTTTGGTTTTGATGGTGGGTTTTTATCGAAAAGCTCATACAACCATCCGATTCTTCAATGCCTGTTATGTACCCGCCAAAGATTTAGAGTCAACCGGTTGACACAAGCCGGCTAAGTAGCTTAATAGTAAGGAACTATTAGTTCAAGTTGTACAAAGATACTCACTGATGGTACAACTGTCTGAGCTATGGCTGAGGTTTAACTTAGAAATGTGGATCACTTTATCAGGGTCACAAACCAAGTCAACTTTCTGAATACATTTAGCGTCCAAGCATTGGGTAAAGTTGGTTGGACCTAGGTCTCCAACGGCCACAACTAACAAAGGAAATAGGCTTTAAAGTACAAAATAACATGATGTGAGAAAATTAAAAATAAAAGTAAAATTACTTCTCTTCAAGGTTTGCCTCAAACTAAGAAACAATACAAAGCTGCAATAAAATCGGTAAAAGTTCATTCGCCATGTAAGTTATAACTCACTGAAACATTCGGTTTCTAACTTGTCTAAGACTATGTTATCAACTTGATTACCTACAAAAACCATTTTTATTTCCACTGTTTTTTGAAAAAAGTAAACTACTTACACAATACTGAATGAGGATTTGGTGCCGTAGACGGATCAAAGTTGTTTCCAGAACACGAAACTTGGACCATTCCATTCGGTTGATCTGTAACATTTTAAAATAGAAAGTGAAATTCTTGCCACCAAAAGCTCTAAACCAGCAACTGGAAGAGCATTCACCAGTTATTCTACTACTTTTCTTTTGCGTCTACCCAGTTTTCTGAATCGCCGTTCCCTGTTATTTCCAATCTCCATGTTTAAAACTATCCCCTTGAAAACCTCTTCACAGTTTTCGCACTCATACCAGTTAAATTGAAATAATAATGGAGCTGCCCAGTCCCCAACAGCCCCCAACAGTCCCCAACAGTCCCCAACTGTCCCCAACTGTCCTCAACAGCCCAACCGCTCCTTTTATTTTCTTCTATCTTCCCTTACTCTGTTAATAGCACTTTTTATCCAGAAATAAAATGTTGAAAACACAACAAGGACTAATAGCATAGGCGGAAAACGAGTATTTTCTGCAAAGAAAAGTAAGGTAAACTTGAGCATTCAAACTTTATCGATAATATCATGTGCGTTAGTTTTTGTAAATTTGTTTATATTTGTATTAGAATACACTTATATCCTTGCGAAGTTGTCGCACATAAACTTCTGCGTTGCTTTTCATTCTGGAACTAAATACTAAATGGAATCTTCATCTAACTCGGTAACTTTAACTTTTACCATCAAACAATTATTAAAGTAATTTGAAATTGTCTCCTCTTTATCCAGAGATAGGAGCTCTGCATTCATCTGTTTATATGTTATGAGAAGTTAGTTGTGCTCGCAAAATCGCTCCTCATGGTTTGAAAAAAAATTGGAAAGTTTTGGATAGTAAATGTGAGGAGTAGAAACGGGATTATACCAATACTTGGTCCTAGTAGAGTTTTTATTAAAACCAGACTTGATGGTAAATGATTAAAATTATGGCAAAAAAACAGTGATGAAAGACGGGGCTGATGCCAACTTTGTGCTTGATCATATCTAGCTCTGAAGTTTTCAATACGACAATCTCATTATTATTAATAAAATTACCAGCTTTCGACTCAGAGCATCGTATAAAATGCAAAGCTGTAAGTGAGTCGTACATTTTATTTTGAAATCTGCGCATAAAAATTTTAATGATAGCAGTGAACTCACACTTTAACGGTAAAACTGACACACGAAATGGCTCTAACATGTTCACTGGTCACAGTCTCAAGAAACTCTATTTTAAAATTTCAATCACCTCGGAGCGTGCTAAACAGTATTGCAAATAGACCAGGGAAAGATAACTCCATTGCATGTAAATTATGGATTGTCTTCTCTGTTTCACTTCGTTACTTTTTAGCAGTTTTTCATTTGGTATTTAAAATGCTATTCGAGGATTATGAAAGATTGTTCCACAACCTTTTGGTTTAGGAGAGAAACAATCACTAGCAGATAAATAATCAATTCTGTTATTTTAATCTGATTCTTTCGTTTTAAACTCACATTAAAAAGAAGGTAAAAGCCAAAATAATTCCGTGCGCAGCCAACCCTCAATTGCTTTTCCATAAGCATCTGTGTTTAAAAAAAGATAGTTTACCTGGTTGAAAAGTCATGAAGGCTCCCGTTTCCTGAATAGATTTGTCGGAGTAAAACTTGATATTCACTGGCGTGTCTGTAGGAAATGTTCTATTCATTGGAGTGGGCATACTTTCGTTGCAATTTTTTCTGCCTAAAAGTTATTGAGAGACATTTTTTTTAAAAATTGATGTTTCAGTACGGTTATTTTCAAGTAACTTATTACGATTACCGAGTAAGCTGCTAAAATTGTGTTCTATTACTTCTTTTGCCTAGAAGTTTAACAAGGATGCTCGATGAGATCAAAGGCAATGTATAAAAGCGATTGCAGCTGCAAAAGCTGGCCACAATCAGTAAAACGAATAATTACACCCGCGGTACCTTACAGCAAGAGCCACGGATGATCAATATTTATGTTATATTGGCGCGTCATTCTTAAATATATGCAACTGTTCCACAAAAACAGTTCAATTTATTTAGATACAAAATTTTTGTACTTTATGTAAAACTATTGTTTTGGCTGCATTGAAAAGTCTAAAGTAATTCTTAATGCTATCTTACTGAACAACATACCAGAATCAATTTGTAGGTAATCATAGCATCCTCCCTCAGTTTTAGTTTCTAGATCTACATAAAGGTTCGTCATTGTGACAGCGCTGCCAGCGTCAGGTGTTACAACACACTCACATTGGCGAGAGTGATTGTAGGGAGCTGCATCCAGGAAATACGGAGTGAACAGGTACAATGGCTCACCAGGTGTGCTTCTGATAGTTTGGTTTGAGCACATACCTTCTATGTCATACACTGTAGATGAAAACAAAATAAAAAGCATACAATTTGATTCATTAGAAAAATTTTTATACCATAAGCAGCTAAATTAGAGGAAAATGCTATGTCATGAGAATTTGAACCACCATGAGCAATGAATGCGCAAAAACCATTTATTCATCAGTTAAGAAATTTTGATTTGAATAGCGATACATTCAAACAAAATGAAGTACAGCGCATCGATATAAAGCTTAATGTGAATGCGCAGGGTCGTAAAACAAACAGATGATTATCATTGTGTGCAATTATTTTATCAAAATACGAAAACAAGCTGAATTTTATTTAATCTTAACCTTGAAGCTTTCACATTTTAAACTGTAAAATGAAGCGTGAAGGAAAATTTTGGATTATTCCAAGATGAAGCAAATTTTCAGAAAGCCAAATGATCATTACGATAGCTGAAACCAACAAATGATTTGATTAGGAATCACGCAGCAGCTTGTCTTGATGTAATTATTTTTTTAATATTTTTTTACAGTCAGTCACTTTATATATTATGATATATCTGGTGTAAACTCTGGTAAATGTAATATGTAATATTTCTTGTTGCAATGATTCTGCCTTGAGGAAAATAATATTCTCTAAATATTCGGTTACTTTTTACTGCAAAACTTTATGAAATAACTATTTTCAGTAAACAAATTTTTGAAATGCGTATTTAGCATCTAATCGAACATAATGACCAACTTTCAGATTGGAAATAACTATGAAATGTACTCAAAATAAACTTTTGCATCGTTCATTAAGGTTAAACAGCATAACTTTCAATATGATGGTTTCAAACTTTTGGTAATAAGTATGTGCAACTCTTAAATGCAGGAAATAAAAATTAAAACGTACGTTATGTGATAAAATTAAGTTGGCACATCGTTGAATAGTCAAAGAGTTATACTTTAAACATGACATTCGAGTGCAAAACTCAAATGGCTGTTAGTATAAAAGAATAATCCACACAACCTACCTGTAACGCACTGAAATGTCACATTTACTTGGTTGTGGTATCTACAGGCAGATGCGGTCAAGTTCATAGAACAATAGCCCAGTTTTCCTTCACAAGTGTCTATGAGAGCTCTTGTGTCATTGTCACTGCACACTTCAACTGGAGACAAGACAGACACAATTACTGGTGCATTCAAGTGATACTACTTACATGGAAATGTATTATGGGTGGTACTTACCTTTCGATGACCTGTTTAATGGTTTCAAAGAAACTTCTAGAAAATTTATGTGTATCCTTTCTCTTGTTTTACACCAAAAAGAGATTCCTGTGAAGTAGTCTGGAGTTGTTTCCCAGTGGTTGGTGGGTTCCCCTGTAGCTCTTACTGTAATATATTATACAAACATTTATGTTCTGAAATCCTCACATCACAAATTGCTCTTGTATACCTCTACTGCATGTTATCCATGTAAAATGTAACCCATCAACATTACATGAGTTTTTATTATCCCAGTAAAAAGAGAAGCTGTCAACTGGAAAGAATATTTTGTAAAAAAAAAAATTGCTGGTCATAGGTTCATGTATAAACCTGTGCACTAATTTTTTCTCATTTCTTGGCCTCGAATTTTTCTAATGCGAAAGTACACAAAAATTAGAGTTTTAAAAAAGAATATGAAATTCAGTTTTTATTTATTAGCATATTTATCTATTTATTACATTTATTTAATCATGTATGTTGTTATATTTGTTGAGACAGCTAATCAGCATTGTTTACTTCAACTATCAGGCAGCATACTTTAGGGTGGTGACTATCCAGATATATGTAGTTGCTTTCTTTCTTAAAAGTTCTTTGGTTACGAAAGCGGCATACATAATCAGGTACCTCTGTTGAATATATTAATTTTAGAAAAGCTAATTTACTCGCTTACTAAAACACCAACAGAGAAGTTAAAAACTCTTGTTGGTGTTTTAGTAAACGAGTAAAGTAGCTTTTCTAAAAATAATATATTCAACAGAGGTACCTGATTATGTATGCCGCTTTCATAACCAAAGAACTTTTGAGAAAGAAAGCAACTACATATATCTGGATAGTCACCACCCTAAAGTATGCTGCCTGATAGTTGAAGTAAACAACGTTGATCAGCTGACTCAATAAATGATTCATTCGCATACAAGTTATAACTACAATGAAGCTTTATAAATGAACAACTCGTTGAGCAGCTATGATAAACAAAAGAATAGTAAACAAAATAATCAGGGCAATCTCAAGTGTTATTGTCTATACTTGGAATGAATGGAGTCATTCTATTTGAGGGAATGGAACAATTCTGCCTATCTCAGGCACTGTTTACACTGGTGCATATCATAGAATAAATGTGCACTACATAGAAGTGTGAGCACCAAAGTTACCAGCAAAAACAAGTTAGCAGAAAAAACCTGCGCTTTTCAAATAGGTTCGTATCAATATCGGCTCCTTACCATCTTGGAACTGAAATGGGGTCTAAGTTTTTTAATATGGATTCGGGGACTGATGGGCAATATAATTGATATTCTAATAGGTACCTCAGTGAGGACCAGTACAAAATCATAGCTGTAACAAGTAGCTATGATATTTTGTAGTTAACTAATGTAAACCGAGCCTCATTATAGATTGTTAGCTATGGTCTAGACATGCTGGTGATTCAATAGTCAGTGTCTCCAAGATTTGACAACTGTTTGGCTGGTAGCTAGATGGTGTGCATTAATTTAGGCTATTGATTGACAAGAACAAGATCAAAGCAAATAGTCAAATAGCTAATGTAACCAAGCAAGTTTGTAGTTGCAACACTCAAAAAGTCAAGCTAGTGGCCATAGATAAATTTCCAAAGTTTTTACAAAGTTCTAAATACTTCTATGAACCACCGGAAGCAATGGTGTGTGGTGGATCCATAGATTTAGTAAACAACTATGCATATTAAGTGAAATAAATAACGTCTAGCAACCGGTTGCCTGTAGTTGCAACATTATTACAAGCAGTCTATAGATATATTGCACTCTAGCCTAGTTTAGTAAAGACAGTATCCCTGCTTTGAGTAATATATTGTGGTGGAATTTTATGTCTACTACCACTGCGCAAGGTCCCCCTGACAACTGTTGAGTGTCAGGCAAGCCTAAATAGAGCCTGGCACAGCCAGAACACGAACAAGTAAGCCGGTAGAAACCCTACCGGCCCTGCAGCATTCACTGCCTGCCCTGCAGCATTCACTGCCTGCCCTGCAGCATTCATTGCCTGCCCTGCAGCATTCACTGCCTGCCCTGCAGCATTCACTGCCTGCCCTGCAGAGGTACCACCGGCCCTGCAGCACACCCTGCCGGCCCTGCAGCATGTACTACCGGCCCTGCAGTGCCATTACCATACCTATACCGGGTCGGTGAGAAAAGTTCTACGATAGCCTGAGAACCGAAATTAATACCAAAGGTGCAGGAGCCCGACTCTGCAACATAGCTGTCCTCAAACAAGACAAAGCCAAGGACCACAAGCCATAAAGACCAAGAACCAGGGCTACTCATTGCACCACCATGAGTAAGCAAGATTGACTGAGAAGCTCCGCCCCCTACTTCTGGGCGCCCTTCATATTTAACCTCATATTAGCCAATGACTGTATTGCATATTTATATCCTATGATCTGATTAGAGTAAACACTTCCTGCCATTACTGATTTGTTGCCCCTTGTTTGGGCATATGTTTTAATTATGCTCTGCCTATAAAAGGCAGAACATTTCACTAGACTCTTTGTATTGTATTGGGATTCTACCTGTGCTTAAGCCAAGTAGCATGATACATTTACCCTTATTATACATTGCTGGTTACGCTGTGTAATAAAGTATGGTTTACTCAACAAGTCATTGAGTTGTACGTTTGAGCCGTGGGCTCCGGGAACAGTTGTGGAGTTGGCATACTCCTCTGTTGGAAGTTGACCTCTGGAGTGAGGCGTTGTTGGTGGACGTTTGGTCGGCCCCCCCAAAATCCACTACACTGGTGGCAGCAGTGGGATTGTTCTCACGCTGTTGGACTGCGCTACCTTGGAACTGCATATTGCAGCCCGAAAATCCGGATCTGTATTCACTGTACAGACCCCCCATTTGGACACTCTTGAACAGACGTTGAGCTTGCTCCGCCTGAAGAAGTGCTCCCAGAAAGTGTGCGTCACTTAGCTCTGCATAAACGTTGAGTTTACTCCGTTGCAGCAACCAGACAGCCCAGTATCTCTGATACCGGCCCTGCACACACTGATACCGGCCCTGCGCTCTAAACGCCGGCCCTGTACACATTACTACCGGCCCTGTGCAATATTGTACCGGCCTTGTGTTACTTTCCAGTACCTTGTTTACTGAGACAAATTGATATAGACAGCCCTAGACGCTGTAGAGACCTGGTGCCGCTAAAAACGGACCAGCACACTATCCATTGTACACTTGAGTTGAGTTACTCCTCTAAGTCTAGACAATGGCAAACCAACGGGCACGCAGCGCTGGTAGGGTACCACCTGCAAACCCCGAAGCGAATGTGATGGAACGTTTGACAGAAGCGTTACAAGCCGTCATGCAGCCAGCCGCTGCCAATCACCGGTCTTTATTTAAAGCACCGAAGTTCGATGGAGACGGAGACGTGGACTATTTTATAGAGCGCTTCATGGGAGTGGCTGAGGCCAACGAATGGCCAGAGCAGACAGCGTTGCTGCATCTGCGAGAGTCCCTGAGAGGGAGTGCACTTGAGTGTGGTAAGGCACCACAGCTGCAAGGCATATTTGCTGCTTTACGGACGAGGTTTGGTTTAACCCCCCGTGAAGCAAGATACAAACTTACTGGCCTCCGCAGGACGTATAAGACTACGCTGCAGGAGCATGCCACTGAAGTAGAACGACTGGTGCAGGTCGCGTATGCGGACCTCCCCCACAGATCGTTGCAACGAATGATAGTAGATATCTTCAGCTCTACATTAGGCAACCCCTATTTGCAGAGACACCTCCTGGCAATACAGCCAGTGGAACTTTCAGACGCAGTGAGAGCAGGGAACGAATACCTGCAGATCAGGACAGGTCCTGACGAGAGGTCTACTCACGTGCGCATGGTAGACGACGAATCTACAGATGAGGAGGAGTACACTGACGATGAGTCGGACACACCGCATACTGCAGTGAAGAATGTCCGCCCTGCACCGCCAAACAAGGACTCTCTGACAGCGGTCATGGAGGCGTTGGCAGAACTCACGAAAGAAATCAAGTCATTGAAATCAGGAGCTACCCCTACACCTCAGCCTCCTCCACCACTGCCTGATCAACCACCACTCCAGTGCTGGGACTGTGGAGAGTTGGGACACATGCAAAGGCAGTGTCCAAAGAAATCGTGGAGTACCAGACCACGACGGATGCCTGCCCAGGCGGGAAACGGCCGTCGCCCGCAGTAGAGCTACCGGCATCTACCTGCGATTGGGCGAGCCGTAACACCCCCAAACGGAGCCAGAGGACGCAACATCCCTACACGAGCCAGCCCCCTGCTAAGATGCACGCGGCGGACACCACCGGCTCCCCTCATGTATGTCCGTACGAGGCAAGCTATTTCCTCACTGGAAAAATGGATGGACGAGTTGTGTCGATACTTATAGACCCGGGGTGTACTACAAACCTGTTATCTCGGCATGTCTATCAAAGGCTACCCCTGAGTGTGAGGAGCACACTACAGAACAGCGAGTCACACGGAGTGATGGCTGATGGGTCGAAGATCGTGTTCTACGGCACGGTGAAGGTGTCCGTACAGATCTGTGGGTTACAAAGCAATGTCAGCTTCGTGATAAGTGACATAAACGAGGACGCCATCATAGGGATGCCGTTCCTCACCACTCATGAGTGTTTGCTCAGATTTCCAGACTCCGTCATTACAATAGACGGACACGATGTACCATGCACGGACAAGCATGGGAAGCTGCCAAAAGATAGCGTCATGTGGATAGACGCGGCACAAAAGGATGTTATGCCACTTGGTGGTTGGGATGGAGTCTCCCCAACAGCACCTACAGAAAGTGAGCAAGTAGTCTGCAGGACCTCCCAAACGATGGAGAGGGGGAAGGATAGCCTGCACAGAAAATTTGAGCGTGAAGAGATGAAAACTGAGGTCGCCAGAGGAAAGAGAGCGAAATTTACCTCTAAGCCCCTGTTGGCTACGCCCCTGGACCAGCAGGAAGGTCACCAAAAGAAAGCACAAGAGGAGTTACCTAATGACCACCCACAGGCAATGAAAGGGAGTGGAAGGAGCTGTTGGTTGCCAGCATCGAAGACAGTGGCTAAAACCACTCATGATGCAATAGCCGGGAAGTCCGGGGAAGGCGCCAAAACAGTTATATCCGCCGAAGAAGTTGCACCACTGTGGTCGTATGTGGTTTCAAAAGGATTGCCAGAAGCTGCTCTACCAGATATGGCAAGGCTCCAGCTGAACTCCCCCCGTGAGAGCTACCAGGGACCACCAAAGTTTGCTCCCAGTACCCCTGCTCAGCCGCCTCCTGCAAGCACAGACAGGATGAGTCGGAAGTCTGAGAAAGCGGTTGACAAAAAGGAGACAGTCATTCCCTCTCAAGAGAGTGACCAGGGCACTCCGTGTACTGTCTCAAATAAAGAAAGCCTCGTGCAACAGATTGGCACTAGGGCTACTTCCAACTGTTTGGAGATAGAAGTGAAGAACGAGAGCTTGCTGTTAGAAACTGACCTAGCAGCCTACCACCCTCCAGGACTTGGAGAAGAGGAGTTGTTGGCCATGCCCGCGGAGGAGTTGCTACGGACAGAAACTGCACCTCCCCAGCCAACCCCTGTTGCTGCTGCCATTGATACGGAGCTAGCACCTATAGCTGAAAAAGATGCTGAATCACAGTCAACTGTGGATGTCCAGCCAAACCTAGAGGTGTACTTGATGCAGATATTGCCACCCCCGATGTTGAAAGAGGAGGTTCCAGGAGAGAAGCTGAGGCTGGAGAATGAGCCGGCCACCCCGTACAACAAGGGAGAAGAGAGAAACCCTGAAGGTTCTTTCTCTGCTTATGCATCAGATGCTATGGTAGCAGTCTGTGCAATGAGAAATGTTCTCGACTTCCCCTATGACCCTGGGGGATCGAAACAGGCATGGGAAGCCGCCCCTAGAGATGCTAGGAGGCAGTAAGATGCTCTCCCCACAAACTTGACCGAGCACGGGTGTTGCTCGCCACTATTATTCTCTTTGTTGAATTATGTAATTAAAGACCAAAGAGATACAGTCTTTAATGGAGAGGGGAATGTGGTGGAATTTTATGTCTACTACCACTGCGCAAGGTCCCCCTGACAACTGTTGAGTGTCAGGCAAGCCTAAATAGAGCCTGGCACAGCCAGAACACGAACAAGTAAGCCGGTAGAAACCCTACCGGCCCTGCAGCATTCACTGCCTGCCCTGCAGCATTCACTGCCTGCCCTGCAGCATTCATTGCCTGCCCTGCAGCATTCACTGCCTGCCCTGCAGCATTCACTGCCTGCCCTGCAGAGGTACCACCGGCCCTGCAGCACACCCTGCCGGCCCTGCAGCATGTACTACCGGCCCTGCAGTGCCATTACCATACCTATACCGGGTCGGTGAGAAAAGTTCTACGATAGCCTGAGAACCGAAATTAATACCAAAGGTGCAGGAGCCCGACTCTGCAACATAGCTGTCCTCAAACAAGACAAAGCCAAGGACCACAAGCCATAAAGACCAAGAACCAGGGCTACTCATTGCACCACCATGAGTAAGCAAGATTGACTGAGAAGCTCCGCCCCCTACTTCTGGGCGCCCTTCATATTTAACCTCATATTAGCCAATGACTGTATTGCATATTTATATCCTATGATCTGATTAGAGTAAACACTTCCTGCCATTACTGATTTGTTGCCCCTTGTTTGGGCATATGTTTTAATTATGCTCTGCCTATAAAAGGCAGAACATTTCACTAGACTCTTTGTATTGTATTGGGATTCTACCTGTGCTTAAGCCAAGTAGCATGATACATTTACCCTTATTATACATTGCTGGTTACGCTGTGTAATAAAGTATGGTTTACTCAACAAGTCATTGAGTTGTACGTTTGAGCCGTGGGCTCCGGGAACAGTTGTGGAGTTGGCATACTCCTCTGTTGGAAGTTGACCTCTGGAGTGAGGCGTTGTTGGTGGACGTTTGGTCGGCCCCCCCAAAATCCACTACAATATGTTGAGGCATTGGCGCAAGTAATAGCCATTTTGGTATTTAGCGTCACTTCGCTACAATTCCCACAAGATGAAACTCTATATGTTACCTTCATCGCATGTTTAACTTTACTGCAGCTAAGTGTGGCTACTACGGACATTATAGATGCACTTAATGAGCCAAATATCATCATTAAAAAACTTCCAATAAACGAAAATGAGGTTTTTAAGCTGTTCATCTTTGTGCATTTTCTTCTGTCATAGTAGCCATTGCTAAGTAGTCTAACGACAACCACATAATTTACTTACAAAGTCCAGTTGTAGTCTGTGTAGATACTGCAGACACTGTTAAAGCTGTAATTGCTATGGCAAGATATGTGTTCCTCATCATTTGCCTGCAAGTAGGATCAAATACATTGGCAATACAATAGGGTTGTAAGATGGTGATTAAAGCTGTTGCAGGTGGCTCTTTGCCTTTTCTTGCAACGCATGACAGTGATGGGCTAGTGTAGGGGTTTATATTGAAATAACACAATATCACAAAAAAACTTAAAATCAAATAGTTTTTTGTCATTAGAAGTCTAGTTTGCATCATTGTTGAAACAAAACAATGCAGTTGAAGCTGCGAAGTGGGAAAATTAAAACAGGCAAAAAACTTTTATTTAAATAATGATTTTGATGAAGGACTCACGTCATTCATAGATTTCGTTAAGGTTAACACATAACTAGATAAAGATATCATACCTGTAATGTTATATGATCTATAGCTTGCAGTAGTGGTCAATAATTATACTAATTAGTTGCTCTGCTCTAGCGGTGATGGCAGTGTACCAGCGGTAGAGTTAGCGGTAGTACTGACACTGCTAGTTTTGAGCACAGGCTAGTAGTAGGGGTGATACTAGCTGTAGCGCACTGATCAATCTAAGCAATCAGCTGATACGCATAATATAATAAGGCAGACTACTAGGCAATCAACATAGCACTAGATAGACTTGTTTGTGTAAATCATTGAACTGTACCAGTGAGTGAATACTTTTATGTCTGTTATCTTTGGCATTTGTTATTCACACACACATGAGCTTAGAATGTTGTTTATGCCAATTGCAGTATTCATAACACTGACGTGGGTTTCCTCATTACTGACTTGTGATACAATGAAGAAGGGAAACGTTTGTTGTCATTTCTCATTGCGTCATACTATTTCACAAGAGTTCATAGTAATGCTAGCATATTACAAGTCATACATTGGATCTGTGTAGAATATGGGGAGGCAAGAGCAAAAAACAGTGCTTCAAAGACTACTCAGCAATTCAGAAACATACAGAAGAGTTGCTTTCTTCAAATTTTATGTTGGAAATGACCACCTTTGGTTCTTCTATTTAAATAACCGTTACTCTCCACTTTGAAGCTGATACAGTATGATCTTTTATATAACATAAGTTGCTCCGCTTAACATCCGCACCCTACATGTTTTATTTTTGCCACCATGTTAATAAGCAGGTTTTTTAGACAACTCTAGCTAGACTTGCCTACACAAACCTAATCTCGACCTTCACTTAACCTTTAAATAAACCAAACCCAACATCGGTTTAACTTTAAGCCCAACATAGGCTCTACCTCCAACAGCTCTACCAAACAAGTACCAGATATAATTAAGGAAAGTTACCACATGGACTTATCAAGTACAAAAGTTTATCACATTGGAACGCTCGAAAGCTACAAAGAAAAGCGGCATAAAATCTTTTGCACTATCACAGGTAGCAGCCGACTGAATAAATTAACATTTGTTCATCTATTTGTAAAGATAATGTGCAGTTGAAATAGCAGCCTCATTTTGGCTTACCGCAACCAGGTATGCTGTAATGGAACTTGTCTTAGTTCTCCCTAGGCATCAGCTTGCACCTTACAACTTACAACTCACAAAAGTGTCTGCCTATTTTTATTTTTTATGAATCTCATGGCTGCTCCAACGGCATTTACACTACTGTAATGGTTCTGGTGCCCTGTCACCTCCCTGTATGGGGAGTTGTCCTTCCTGGGGGAGATAACTTGGGTAGAATTGTTACCAATACATGTCAGTGTTCAACAAGAGATAGGGGACTTCTATTTAGAGTGTAAGATTGAGACCTGGTGGAAGACAGAGAGGACTTGCATGCTTCGGCTGTCGTTTACTTAGCACTGAATTTATTTTTTTTTTTGAGGGGGGGGGGGGGTGGGGGAGGGGAGGGGGGTGCGGTCAGGGAGAGGATGGGTGTCGTTTTATTATTATAGAAATACAGCAAATTAGAAAGGATAGGTAGGAATTGTTGAGCTTGCTATTTGTGGTTTGAATAGCTGGGGAGAAAATAGAGGTAGTGAGTGACAAAGGATCTATACAGGATTTAAGGGTGAATCCAAAAGATTTCAAAACCATTTGCTCATGCAATTCCTCCACTTTTTAATCATAGGGACAAGGAAACTTTTCTAAGATAAATTATCGATCCAACTGGAATAGTCACAGTTACAATCTCCATGGATGATGTAATAGCAAAGCAATACTTAGCACGAAGCTGTACATTTTATTACCACTGTTTTTCAATACATTAACAATTGAATTACTGCGATCACCCATCAATAGTAGCTTGTCACTGTGTTACAGTCATCCCCAATGAATTTAACTGACAGCTTTTTTCCACTAGGGTGGATAATTGTCTCAACTTTTTAATATGTGATGTGAAACAATGACAAAAAAATTATATTTTCCATAAGCTGTGAGAGATTATATTCTGGTAGCTGTACGAATAAATTAATTGCCTAGAGTTGGTCAATACTGGAGTTGTCTTCTCCTTTTGAAGGTTGGATGAGCTTTAACTGGTCAAAGTATTGATGTTCTTACTATCAAATACGCTACTTGTGGGAACAATATTTTGTTGTTGTGCAAACATTTCGACCGAAAAAAAATAGTATGATTGGATAAAAGACCTTAAACCGCTTACTAACAATCATATTTTTTGTTTAGCATCTTAATTGTTTTTTTTTTCTAAAGATGATGGAGACAAATGATTTATGTCAGAGACTTTGCCAGTGTTCAGCTTTTACCACCTCTCGTGTTAGCTATGCTCATGCACCTTGACCTCCTGTTGCCACTAACCATTTTCTTTCCTATTACGCTACTCCCCACCTCATTCCATCACCTATTCATCGGTGAAGTGCATTTATGATTCGCCTAAGTATGAGTTGTTTTCTCCTGGTAACTTGAACCCATAGAAAGTGTATATAAAATTGAACAAATTATTGTTTTAAAGGTGTATATACATTGAGCGTTTTCTGTGGCTTTTTCTGATTCTGCCTGTTTGACGCTCAGTGTATATGGTCAAAGGCATAAGAGGTTAGTGTCGGAGCTCTGTGGTAATGTCAAATAGCTCCGTCAAATCAGCCCGTTATCTTTTTGAAGAAACTAATCAAAACTATTGCAAATCGAACAGCCAACTCTCATCGGCTGATGCATTTGCCAGTGACTACAGTACGACAACCATTGGACACTTTCAGTGGAAAAGTTTCATGTTGCTGCAGACAAATGGTATCAGTAAACTAACAGACAAAATGCTCAATGTGAACCCATTTGAACCCCGTATCAGACCAGCAATAAAACAGCTATGCTGGCTCTATAGAAGTCCTGTAGTCAGGGGTCTCATTATATAGGCTTAAATATCCAATATACATACCATTGGTAGCCACCTAATTACTGGAACAAAGAAGTTCGAAAACCATGTAGCATGAAGTAACTGGAGGAGTTCACATGCTACAGGAGGTTGAACTAAATAAATGCAGCTGCCTAATAAGGAGATCTGGGTTCCCGGCTGTGATTGGATAAACTTGAAGCAAACTGAAGATTGATGATTGGGCGATTGCATTGTAGTGGATTTTACTGGACCTAAACAGTGACCACTACTGCGCAGAGGTCCCCCTGATGGTAGCTACTACAGGCATGCCTCCCTTAGACACAATAGACAAGACTGGGTTCTATTTTTAATGAATATATTGCTCTGTTTAAGCAATAAGCACTAACAATTATCATACAGGCACAGGGTATTTACTACCCTGAACCGGGGTAGCTATCCCGGGTCGGCATCAAGATGGCTGCCATAGCCTGAACAAGCAAAACTATCTCCAGAACCTCCAGAGACCATATCCAAGAGCTGGCTAACCTTAGAAGTTAGAAAAGCTGAACCAAAGGCTTACGAACGACCAAGGGACTTATCAAAGGAGATACCTACCTATTACTGGACAGTTAGTCATAGAGTCTGCCCCTTACTTCTGGGCCCCAGTTTGCTTTAACTTATTTATTTACTCCCTATTGGACAATGCTACTTTTTATATGTCATATTGCTTCCTGCCATGCTTCCTGCGCACGATAGAAAGTTTCCAGAATGCTTCCTGTAACTCTGCCTATAAAAAGCAGAACATTTTTATAATTCACTGCATTACCTCTCAGCCTTGCATTGGATTGCCACCTGGTTATTTGGTCATGAATAAAGGTTACTAAATATCACTGGAAAGCTCCGAATGTATATGTCTGAGCGGAGGGCTCGTTACCGTCGCTAAAGTCAACTGGTTGCTTTAGAACAAGTTGTTTGTCAGGCCTAGGAAGGCTGACTGTTTGGTTAAAATGGTAGACAGGCAGTCTGTGCATGGCAACCACCTAGCGGAAAATACTGCGACGTAGTATTTATGTTGAATTTTTTATTTTATTCATGCCAATGGCTTATTGCGGGAATTTTGTGATGTAACTGGTTCGCTCTAATAAGGGAGTGCTTAGTTCCCATTAGTTTCATTTAAAAGTACCAATCTTCTTATTTTCCAGCACAAGTTATTGGAATTCTGCAGCAGATACATTTGTTGCTCAGTCGGTTGTACATAGTATATATATTTATTCTGAAAACCTATCTGTTTCATCTCAGTCTTCGACTGATCAATTAGTGTCTGTGGAGAACTTTGGGTGGACCTCGTGGAGAGGGTGACAAAGTCTACCCCATGGAAAATGATGGACATATGGCTGTTGTTGCACTGTTGTGTCCACAATGATGTGCAAAAATTCACCACTGCTAAAAATCAATAACGGCTTTGTGGCTTCGGTGCTTCATTGCCAAAGATGGCCACTATGTACTGAGGCAAAGTTCTAAGATTTTTCAGTCTACTCAAACAAACAGTATCTCTTAAGTTGAAACTTTTGTGGTAAAATGAGATTTCATTCATAACAGCAGTTTTACGTTTTGCTTTTATAGTAATTAAACCACTTGAGAGTCAATTGACGAAAGTTTTACAAAGTTCAAACATGATAAATTTTAATGTTTATGCAACTATGCAGCTATTAATATGAATGTAAGCTCAGACTTGAAGTCCCTGAGGTGTACGGGTACTTTAATGGTTCCGTAGAATAGTACACTGGACCAATCTGTCATGATGCCGCAGGCCTCACTTTTTTGCCAGGTATTCCGAACTGCTGGGGACAGGCACTGATAAACTTGCTGAATATAGTAAGTTGAGGGTGCAGTTGGGATGCACAAGCACAGACACTGGTCTCCCTTCTGCCTTTCCTGGTAGGTAGTGGTTGGCTCTTGGGAGCGAGTCAAAAGTATCAGCATTTACTATGCCGGCATCATTGGGGTTTGGTGGCTTCCTGCGTTGTAGTGGGGGTGCGCATGAAGGAGTGCCAGCTGGTGAGAACCTATTAGGGTTGGAGGGGTGATGACGCGATTGAGAAACTTTCATGCTTACCTCCGCAGAAGAAGGTTGGTTGATCCACTTGGTTAGTATTGCTCATGACGTAACTGGGTTGAATCATTCAATATTTTCAAGCAGCCCGGTGTGCCTGTCTTTAGTCCAACTGTATTAATTACTTTGGTTTCCAATTGATTGAGAGTCATGTCTTGTTGATGGGGTGTCTGACTAGGGAGAAAGGAAAGCTAAAAAGGATGCAGCCTTTGTGAACGGTGGTGGTGTCGAGTCCCTATGTTTGCTGGGAATGTCAATCTTTTCTGACAGAACTTGTAGGTCTGCCATAACTGCAGTGATGGGATCATCAGCAGGGGTTGTAGTGTACTGAGAACTCGCTGGACAGGGTTCTCATAGGGAGCTGTTGTAGGGGACTACTGGTAGTAGATCCTCTCCACTCTTCTTCATTGTCAGTAGTTCTTACTTGGGCAGAACTCTCCTCATTAGTTGTTTTGACTTGAAGATAGTCATTGGCTACATATTTACTACATGTTTACATCATTTACTACATATTTAGTGGACTTACTTTAAAAGTAAGTCCACTAACTTTTGTTGTTTAACCCCTGTCCAATCCTGGTAAAACTTTGTCGGATTTCAAAATACCATAGTGACCAAATCGATATATTTTTTATGCTGTAGCTCTTGGGTCATTTGTTACAGACCTGGAATGCGTTGGGATGCTCTTAATTCACTGCAATTAGGTCCGAGCAACTTCTGCATCAATTTATGCAGTTTGAGGACATTTCCAGACCCTTGCCACTCACCAGCTTTTTGACAGGCAATAGTGAGCTGTTGTTCCTATTCCTTAACATTCAGACATTGGACGGCCTGCTGACCAGCAGACTCAAACTGATGACACCCACTAGTATAAATAGCAAAGTTAAGCGTAATTATAAATTTAGTATAAAAAATGGTTCAAATCAGCATCACATTACCGCACTATCTGCAGTACAATACTTTTTAAAACACATAAATAGTGTAATAGATTCTGGGTTTGGCAACCACAGAATGCTATCAAACTCAAATATTCTGCCTATCTCCGGAGGAGACACCAGCGTATTGGTCAGTGCAACTTGTGTGATAGACTTTAACAACTAGTTAGAGCCTGTGACTCAGACATGTTAGTCAGTGTGGTTTGGTGATTTAACACGTGTTTATTACTATTCAGCTCTAGGGAGGACATCCTCTAGGGTATAAGCATAGATAATGCCTGGCAGAAGGTATAAAATATTATGCACTGATTGTATGGAGAGTTCAACTTTTCATAGGCTAAACCAGAGGAAGTGATTGGCTTAGATAATGTAACAGATCTCAGTCCCGTTTCCACAGAATTCCGCTGATCGCAAATATTGTACCTCTCTCCAGACGAGACACTGTGCCAGTATGATAGTGACAACAAATGATCAGTTACTGCCGGATCAGTTGGCAAGCACAGAGCCCGCGGCTCAGACAAACTACACAGGGTGTTAGCTTAAATAGTCATAAATCACAAGTCCTGGGATGGCAATCGGCTAGGGTGATTGGCAGTATGCGCATCAATGCGATGAAATACAAGAGCTCGAGCCATTATTTAGACAGACTGGCAGGAAGTTATTTACATATTAGATATAACAGTACATGCACAGGAATTAATTACACCAATAACAATAGATACACAAATAGTCAACAAATCAAACAGTAGAATAAGGTTACATGTAAATGGTGCCAATTGAGCGGAGTCTTGTCTCCATAGCCCAATCAGAGACTCTACAGAGTTCTGAAGTTATACCTAGTTTTCGGTCGAATATCTGGTCGTCCAAAGAAGGGTACTTTCACCTTGAGCGTTAGTGTAGGCTCCTAAAAAGTTTTGGAGAACTTCAGGTAAGGCAGCCATCTTGTGCCCGACAAGTACCACCATACCGGGTTGGCCAGGTATCACTACCAGCCCTGCAGGGGTCAAGACCGACCTTGCAATCTGTGCCACCGGTAAAGCAAGTTATTCTACTGGCACAGCACCTTTCAAAGGGCTGGGGATAGACTTCCAGTGCACCTCTAATCGGTGTCTGATAGCAAAAAACAGTTTACTAATGGCATGCACGAAAATCTACAACAAGATTAAAGAGGCCAATGGGGGTTGAGTGGTTGAGGGGGTTGATGGGCTTGAGGGGGTTGAGGGGGTTAAGGGGTGGGGGGTGGCAAGGTAAAAGGTGTCCAGGTGTAGCATTTTACTCCAGTTACCATCTCTGGGTGGATCTGTATGTCTACTACAGGGGATCGGAAGAAAGGGATTTTCCAAGTGGTGTAACAATCAAGTACAGATATTGGGAAGGGGTCTAGAGTAGAGAGGTAGACGATGGGAGAGGGAATAGACAGTAGGTGTACCGGAGTGTGGAGGTGGATAAAAGAGAGTTTAAAACTAATTTGTCATTCAGTTTATCCAAAAACATGTCAGAATTGTCTAATTCTGGGTAGCTAAAATTTCGAGGTATTCAGATAATGATGTTATATAAGTTCTAGGTAAACTTTTTAAATCATCAACTTTTTGTTGGTTTTCTCTGTTTATCAAGTTTTGTACTGAAAATTGGCGGCGGACACAGGTCCATTTTGTTCAGAATTTAATGTTGATACTAATTTTCGCCTGGCAAAAATTTTGTCGTAAATAGTTAAAGTTGAAGGGTTAGTGGGCAGTGATTACGGATGGAACGGGTCAGAAATTTCAGGACCGGGTCAGGACCAGGACTTTTCTTAAATTTTCAGGACCGGGTCGGGTCGGGCCAAACATCGCAGCATGGTCTATCATACAGCCCCGTTAACTCAACTTCAAACATGGATGTCATCTCCAAATACATACTAAGATGTAGATAATGCTGGATTATGTGAGGATGTTCTTACATTTTATTAAGATAAATTGTCTGTGTAAATGTAGATGTATTTATAGTTTAATGCATAATAATAATAAATAAATAATATACGGAAAGGTTCCCAAAAGTGTCTCAAAGCCCACCAATCTTCTGCTGTAGGCCTGTGTAAAATGCATTTGGATTAAACCTAGGTAACAATAATAATTTCACTAAAGTTTTTTAAAAATACTAAATCAATGGAAAGATTTATTCCATTCATAATAATAATAAATAAATAATAATAATATTATTATCAATTATTATTGGTATTGATTAATATTATAATCATTCGTATTATTATTATTATTATTATTATTATTATTATAATAATTATAAATAATCATCAATTGTTTTTGTAATTAAATTATTGTATCATAATAATAATAATAATAATAATAATAATAATAATAATAATAATAATAATAATAATAATAATAATCATTAATAAATATAAATAATGACTTTAAAGAAGAAGATAAATGATGATGATGATAATATTCATAAATAAATAATATTAATTATAGTAATAATTATTATTATTATAATTAATAACAACAACAACAATCATAATAATAATTATCATTACTAAATAATAATACTATTAATAACAATAATAAATATTATCATTTATTACCTAACAAATATTGATAATAAAAATATTACTATAATAGTAAAAATTATGTTGATGAAAACATCGCCTGCCTGTTTTTTTTTTTTATTATTACCTACTATTTCATTTCGCAGCACTGCCTGTGGTTGGTTGACCTTAACCATTACATGGTGTAACAGGTTAAATTTATGTCTTCAATTACCGACAGGATTTCTTACATGCTTGTTTGATGTTTTTGCTATAACTATTGACCTTGGGTTTCAAACAATGAAAAATCCAACTAGCACTAAGGGATCGCTCCTAAACAGCGCCTTGCTATACAGGGTGTTAGTTGGTGCGTTTCTTTCTAGTACTACTTGACTGGATATTTACATCACACTAACAATAAAAAAAACGTAAAAACATTGCGAGGTTCTGCCTCTGCTCAGATGATTAACAGTAACAAGTGGCCAACAGATGGGAGATGTGGTTCTGCACAAGGCTATTATATTAATTGGCATGTCACGTTGTTGACTAGTAGGCTATCATCAACCACAGATTGAAATACAAGGCTGTTTGGGTGCAAATCAATTATCACCTATTATTCAGGACTTCAAAGATATCATACCCGACACGATCCGGTCCCAAACCCGAAACCACATACCCGATGTTCAGGACCGGGTCCATTACCCGTTCCACCCCTAGCAGTGATGCACCAACCAGTCACAAGGTGTAGATGTGCTCTTGTTGTCGGATATAAATCGAGATGTTACACTTTGCAGAGGTACAGGCTTATCACTTCTTGACGCTTTTTAGTGGCAAATATTGGTCTTGATTGTCACTCTTCAAGGGTGCTTTCAACTGTCGGCATAAAAAAAGACTAAAAGCTGCAAAATTAAACCTATGAGGGACTAATCAAAAACAAAACAAAGCTGCCAGATGAGAGACTAGGATAGAAGTGATGTCAAGGAGACTCAAATATAGAATGAGAGAAACTAGACCATGAGTCCAATTGCTAGTGCTGTAGCCGAACTACCGTGCAGATATAGAATTTGTGTGATTGTGGCTAGAGTCAATAAAGGCTATTTGAGTTATGCTGCTACTAAATAACTCTTCTTTTGCAGCACCCCCATTCTCTAAGTGCAAGTTGTGCATGGTCATAGATTAGTTAAAATAGTTTACAAAAATCCGATGTTAAAAGCGAAAACAGAGAACAACAGTGTATATCGGCATTTGCCATAGTCTAGGGAATACATTAATCATTACTAGTCTCCAACAGCGACAGCCGTTAACTGCCTGTTAACATGCTAGAAATCCCAGTGGCACTGGATAAATATCTGATAGGCAATTTTAAATAATAAACTGGTTCTCCAACCCGACAAATAAGCAGCGACATTCACGCCAACCCATTGCTAAGCCGCTACAATAACAGGTAACAAATCTTGTTATGTTACAGTAAATTGAATTTTATACAAATATTTGTCAATGTTTGAACTGCCCTGGTTTCATTCGGTCTATGACTTCATACACTGTGTGCTATGGGGTGCCAAATGCTAAAAATACTCTGGGTTTGGAGAGTTAAAAAACCCAAAATTTTTCCAGCAAAACTTGTCTCAGCTATAAATTTCAGCTTCTTACCTTTATAATTTATCTTTTGATCACTAGATTTTGATTTCTTATGATTACCATCCACTCTACTTTGCTTACAACTACTTTTTCTATGTTCAGAGCTTGGTGTTCTATTGTAGGGAATTTCACTGCCTTCTCTAGCTTGTGTGCAACTGTGTTACAAACTAAAAGTAGTCCTGTACAAGCAAAAGTTTAATTTTCGGCATTATAGTCTTAACTAACTATTTCAGTCCTTTAAAGCAACTTGACCGAAGTTCAAGTCAACTTGATTAAATTCTGAGTCATTTCAACTGAGGTATCAAAGTCACCTCAATGAATATTTGAATCAACTCAGCCTCAGTCCTAAGTCCTCAGTCCTTCTACCAACCAACAACAGTTTATGTGATAATAGCAACCTGCCAAACACAATCTGCATTAGTGCAAACTCACCAAATGTTTAACATTTTCTTACAAAACAGAAATATAGAGGTAGGAGAGAGGGTATCACTTTACTAGTATAACGCTTAATCTACTAACTTGACTGTATAGGGGATAGGTTATCTGCATGTGCTCGAGACAAGTAAGTGATACAACACTGGGAAAAATGGAAGAGTGTTAAGGATGTTGGGGGTGGAAGTAAACGGGGAAAGGAGCTAAGGGAGAAGAAAAGGACGGGGTTTTTACATTTAGATCTATTACACTAGTCATGTAGACGAATTTCACGAATGTAAAAGAATTATTTGTCCCTCGTAACATATTATGCTATATATCGCAACTCCCAGTATTAGGAATTCTATATTTAGACCAAATCAGAGTTGCTTGCTCTTGACAATTCATTCTCTTATATGTCACCGTGTGTTGTTCTTACTATTTGCTGTGTTTCCCTTAATGTTTGGTTAGCTACCTTTACTATGGAGGGCTGGCTTGTACACACATGAATCAGTGTTACCTCTTTCAGAGAGGTGCTATAGTTTGTGTCTCAAGCTGAGTGCCGTAGACAGTACTAAACTTTGTGGGCTATAAGTTAATTGACGTTGAAAATTTGCTGTCCTTAACATCTAAGCTATGAACACGTCAAAGTTTGTTACAATTCAAGTTTGTTTTATCACAAATGCTGCCCAATTTACTAGCCACAGGGGTCCTAGTACAGAGGCTTTAAACATTTTAACCTTTCCCAAAAGGTTGATTGGCTTTTCACAGCCTTTTTCATTAAACAAACCGGTTTATTTGGAGTTTTGGTTACAACAGGTGTGTTGCTTTTAAGTTATCTAAAACAATATCAAGTGTTTCCTTTGGCACTCACCCAGAATAATCAATTTGATGTTTGCAATCAATGTAAGCAGAACAAACCTATTCAGCAATTCAACGCTCAAGTACTTCGAATTTTTTATAGCTATTGCTATCTATCTTAAGTAGTTATCAAAAGTCTGGGAAATTATGTTGCTTGATTTGGCCGTGTACAAGAGATTATTACTGCAAAACTATCACATTTTTCTTTTTGTCTTTTGGCTTTTTTTGTGAGCAGAAGTATTCTCAAAAAAATTTGGTTAAAGTTTAATGCAAGATAGATCTGAGCCACAAATCCGAACAAAAAAACCATTTTGGTAATAATTCATGGATACAATTTATCTTTCTCAGCAAATAAAACACCTGGATAAAAAAAATGTGACACTGCATTAAAAACAGAACTGCATAAAACCGATTGAAGAAACATACCTACCTAAATGTGCGTACCAAAGCATAAGAACGCTTAGTTGCGCTATAGAGCAAAATGGGAATTGAGACAAGCACGGATATTTTTGTGTTATCAATAAAGATACGAGTTTGGTGTTTATTGTTGAAAGAGTATTTATGGCTCCTCTTTGCTAACTAAAGCGTGTTTCCTTCTCCTTCTTCTTCTGGAACCAGAGGTGTTGCTTGTTCCTCAGCCGGGAGAGTTGCTGTGCCTTGCCCTAGAAAAAAAGAAACATACATTGTGGTTCTTCAGCTAACACCAAAACTGTAAAAGTAGCCATTGACACAGTAAACTTTGTCAACAAAATGTAGATCAGCGTGAGTTCTTCACACAAAGAGTTTCATTGTGAATTATCGTTTTAAAACAACTAACCAATTGAATTAGTTAAAACTAGGAAGTAATGACTGACATGAATTCATAACGAACTCTCGAAACCTTTTACATTTTCTTTCTTATGAACACGTTAAAACTGTTCGCCTAGTTTTCAATTTACAAATTCCAAAATGCAACCAAACTTGAACGACAATGCTAAAAAGCTGATCTGTCATAGGTCTTTTTTCTTAGTCGAAACTTGTTTCAATACACAAAAACCTGAGAGTTGTTAATCCCAACATTTTGAACTTTTGAATTTACTATAAGCCAAATCATTTAAAAACTGGTTATTGAACTATCAGGGTGACGCAACTCAACTAGCTGCAGTGCTACTGCGTGCATGGGCCATGTCAAATAAAACTTTGTTGTCTTTTTTCCTTTTGGTTCAGTTTTCTTTCATTAATTTTTTCTTTAATTTTATAAAAAAAAATAAACAGGCAAACACCCAAAAATTTGACTGTTGACAAAATCTGGAACCAACAGATGAGATGTCAAAAGATTTTACGAGAAGATTGTTTATAATCAATTACTTTATAGAAGAAAAAGTGACTAGAGCGTGATCACTTTGATTTTATCCACTTTGCAAAATATTGATCTGAAATTTTTTCCATTTGAAAAAATAAACCGTTGTTTGTAATTTGTAGAATTGATTGTGTGTTGAGTATTAACAAGCCATTCGAGATTTCAAAGCAATCGCAAAAACATCTTGCAAATTTTTGGTTTTTTGTCATAATCTAAATATTTTTTTAGATAGATTGAAAGTTTCAAACTCTCTATGACATTTAACAAAAGAGACTTGAACATTAAAATGAAAGGTAGACACAGATCTGCTCCTATTATAATGGATTCCGGTCTGGTTTCCACGAATATCCACTATTCCCGAGTATTATGCCTCTCTCCAGAGGAGACACTGTGCTGGTGGACAGTGACAACTATGTAATACAACTGAATCATCCAGTATAGACAGAGCCCATGGCTCACACAAACAACACAGCGTGCAGCTTGAATACTGGTTTTATTTCTCAACAACTAAAGTCCTAGTGTGGCAATCCACTAGGGTTTTCGGCAAGACATGAGAAATGAATGTAAAGAATATGAACAATACCAGCTATTTTATAGGTAACTGAAAGGAAGTAATTAGCATAAAATCGTATAACAGTAAAGGCGCAGGAAGTAATTTGACCAATGCGATCGCATATATAAATAACTAACCAATCATGCAATGTACAAGGATTAAATGAAATAAGCGCCAATCGGCTAGAGGCAAAGTCCTATTTGCGACTGTCCAATCAAAGTGTCCTACAGTGTCCCAAGGCTCTGGCTAGCTTGTGGTTGTGGCTACAATGGATACAAGGAAGGGTATCTTTGGTTCTTATCTTAGAGCAGGATCCTAACTGGTTTTGAAAGTCCTCTGCTATGGCAGCCATCTTTGACCGGCCCTGAGTCACCATACCGGGTTTTTTGCAGTGGTCAATACCGGCCCTGCAAGGGTCGCTACCAGCTCTGCACATTGTGCTACCTGCACAGTAAGGCTTTACTACCGGCACAACTTCTTACCGATTGTTGTGGGTGAAGCTCTAGCACATCCAGTGTAGAGATAGTGTAGTAAACTCCCAGTTCACAATTATTATTCACCAAAGTCTACCACATAACTCTCTCCATTAAAGACGCACCCAGTCTTCAATCACAACACATCAAGGATAATTTGGGTGGGAGGTATCTCTTGTACCCAGATTAGAATATTTGATTGTATGTGCTTGAGCTGACGTCCCGAAGGAGTGATCGGCTGAGTTTTTTGAAAAGTCTGTTTTGATCACCCAGATTGGGGTAACACTGGACCTTGTCTTCCCTGTGGCTGACTAAGACAGGTAGGACAAAGATAAGCCCGCTGTTTTGCATGATTAGGTTGGGGAAGTGCTGGGAAGTGTTCCTCATACCATTGATCTAAATCCCTGGTGGTAGTGATTTGGTGGCAGTAAGCCTCTTCATGCCTAGTAGGGGTTCCCACTTTCTGTTGTGGCCTGCTTCTGCTACTTGCTATGAGATTGCTAGCAAGAGCGGGAGGGGGGTCATAGGAAGGGTGGTCCGTGGTGGGGACTCGGGCAAGTCGGCAACTAGCGTAAGTTGACAGGGTCTTCCTCTGTGTGTGTTGGCCAGGCGATCAGGAAGGGGAGGGGGGGGGGGGTTCTCGTGGAGCCGGGAGTGGAAAGAATTCCGGCTCTCTGGGTTCTCGTGGCCTTCGGGTTTTCTGTGTGGCACCCCTCACGTTGGGTCGATAGTTAGGTTCAAGAGCTGCCGGTGCTTAACCTGGGGGGGTCGGTACAGAGGTAGCATAGCTTTAAATTGCACGGTTCTGCATAGATCTCTGGCCACATTTCACGATTAAGTAAGTATGGTTATGGTAGGCATCCCTCATCTTGAATGGCCCGAAAAACTTGGGTTGGAGTTTGGGATTTTCCCCTTTTCAGCGTCCTCGGTTTAAAAGCCACACTTGGTCTCCTGGGGCGAACGTGGCAGGTTCTTCACCTTCTTCCATCCTTATTTGGGACTGTTCTTCCCGTAGAGTTTGGTGCACCTCTTCTAATCTTTCTTTGAGTGCCTGGACATAGGCATGCACAGGGAGTTGATCTGGTAATGGGGGATAATAAGCGATTTGATACGGTAAGCAGAGTTCTCGGCTTGCATGAGAAAGTTTGCCGTCTCTCCGGTTACTGTATGGGGGTAGCTCTGAATACCCGCATGAGTTGTGGCAGGAGCAAGCCCCATTCGTTGGGCTGCCGTTTCAACAGCAGTGACCTCAAGGAATCCCTTAATACTCAGTTGTTCCTTTCATCTACCCCGTTAGCCGGTGGGTGGTAAGATGTAGTCCTAGTCTTGTCTATGTTCCACAGGGAGCACAGTTCTTGCATCAGACTACTTTCAAATTGAGCCTCCTGGTCCGTATGGATCTGTTCAGGGATTAAAAAAAAAAGAGGAGACCCTTTCATTGAGGGCGGTGGCCACCACAGGCGCAGTTACATCAGGCAAAGCTAAAGCGTATTGCCAGTGGGTAAAATGATCTGTCAAAACCAAGATCCAATGGTTCACTCTTTCTGCCAATGAAGATGTTGTAGAGGGAAATCCATCTCCACAAAGGGAGTATCGCTTGATTTCAGGCTCGAAATCATAAGCTGCTTGTAACAGTCTGACGCTGTCTCTCTGTAGTTGTCTGTCATTTTTCAACAGAATATTTGAGTGAGCGGATTTTGTGGTCAGCTGTGTTCTGGGGCAAGTTTCCAGCATGTGTCTGCTTTTGCCACAGCCCAAGCATGGTGGCATAGGTGTAAACTCCATGGAAGGTATAACAGTTGGAGAGTTTTCCTCCCTTAATGACTTTATCTCCTGCGTTAAGGCTTGTATGGTCTCCATCACTGAATGGGGAGGGTTCTGTCCAATGCCGGATGGAGCATTGCTAACTTGATGGGCAGGGGAGTTGTGGGGGGCTGGTGTGGACGGTAACTAAGGGGCAACGCCTCTATACTAGTCTTCTTCAAATGTCTTGTCTTCAACTGCTCTCACATGAGCGCGGCGCTCATTGTGTGCAGTCTTTATCCGCAGGTACTCATGGCATCTGCAAAGTCTGCTGGCCGCAGAGCGAGGAGGTGCCTATGCAGGAATGCATCTTCTATGGTGGTGCCAAAACTGTGCAGCACCAAACGTTGCATGGGTTCTGGAGGAAGGTCTCCATAATGTACATGAACCGGACGTTCCACTTCATTAGCATGCTCCAGTACGGAGGTCTTACAAGACCTGCGAAGACTAGTCAACTTCGACGTAGCTTCTGTGTGAGTTACACCAACACGTGCTCTCAAAGCGGAGAATATCCTTGGCAGGTGTGGGGGTTTTCCACACTCAAGCGCACTTCCTCTCGACGATTCATGGAGATCCAGCCGGGCTATTTTCTCTGGCCATTCATTTGCTTTGGCTACTTCGATGAAACGAGCGCTCAAAAGTTCCACATCGCCATCTCCCTCAAACTTTGGAGCCTTGAATGGTAAATTGGAGTGAGCATTGGATGGTTGCAGAGCAGCTTGTAAGGCTTGCACTAAGCGATCCACGGCATTTAATTCCAAGTTGGCAGCAGATGCTATGTTAGAAATGTGTGTTCGCAGATCAGCCATTGCTGCAATATAGAGGAGCAAGTCAACTCTAGTCTAACAAATAGCTGGTGAACTGGATACTGCGCTAAGATCAACTATACCAGTGGTCAAAAACACAGAGCTGTAAAAGCTGATGATTGTCTTGCGCTACGAGCGCTGTTGGCCGCCATTGATGCGACTAGAGGAATGATCAACAAAATAGTCTACAAGTGGGGCTGTGAACAGTTTGTTGTGATGGTATTAGCAGACACAGGGTCGGTAGTAGCTGATGCAGGGCCAGTATTGACCAGTGCAGGGCCAGTATTGACCAGTGCAGGGTTGGTATTCGGTAGTACACAGGGTCGGTACTGTCTTATGCAGGGTCGGTATCTGGTAGCATACAGGGTCGGTCTGTCCAGAGATTCAGCAGTAATGAACAAAATAATGTCTGTGTAGTTTTTGCAAGACGGAGTTTAGACTCGAAATCAATTGCTTTGGCAAACGGTTGCAGGCGGAAAAGAGTCAACACCTATTTGCAAGTCTATGTTGTTCACTTTGCAGGGAGCACTGCTGCAGTCGAAAAAGATTCAACGACTTTCGCAGTAGTGGATGCTGGTTTTGTTTAGTGCAGAGCCAGGGTAACGTAGCTGAGTAGGGTGTGCAACGGATCCCACAGCTGCCAATAATGTAGTGGATTTTGGGGGCTGAAATCCACTAGCTAAGGTCGGTAGCGAGCTGCCACCAGTTTTTGTTTAATCGGTGACAACAGCGGGACGGTATAGCACCGAAAGATGTGTGAAAGAGTAACTCCAACCCTACAACCAGTAAGGAGCTCTCGGTTCAGACGCATAACTCAGTGCTGTTGAGTATCTATGCATTTCTTCATCCAGAATAAAACGAGTAGTAAAAGGCACATTACAACTGACTTGATAGAGCAAAAGTTCTACCTTTTATAGGCAATTCACAGGAAGTGATTAAGCATACTAACCAATCGCATAACAATAATACATAAAAAACGAATGAATAAAGGTGTATAAATAGATAGCGAATACGATAAAGAATATGGGGCTAAAAGTAAATGTTGCCCTGTAGTGGTAGGTGGAGTCATATGCTATTGCACCAATCACAGTCCTATCCGCTTCCTGTCTCTACTCCTTAGCCTTTCTAGCCTTTGACCTTTGTCTTTTGTTGGGTTTACGGGTGGTTATCTCCCGGAGGCAGCCCTCTGCTTCCCTCAGGCTAATTTCTGGTCCACAGTCTACACTGACTCACTTCCTGCCTGCCCTGCAAGGTCGGTAGTGAGTCATACAGGGTCGGTACTACTCCATACAAGGTTGGTACTGCTCCATACAGGGTCGGTACTGACTAATAGGCAGGGTCGGTCAATTTGGTATTACATCTCTCAGTAATTCTGGCCATCTAATGGCTAATATAAGGATGCCAGAATGTGAGTAGTGTGTGCGCAGAAGTAGGTAACACTAAAACCCACTACAATATGATGTCACCAGCTGTGAGCGCAATTTTTTCATGTGCCATCCATGAAGACTAGGTTGATTGTAAACGATAGATTGTCTATGACTTTTCATCATTAGGTGGGGAGGTGTATCCCACCCCAATTCCTTGTGGAACCAAAGGTGCAGCTTGTTTCTCAACTGGCGCAGCTGTTATAGCCTGTCCTACTAGGGCAAATACAAATTCTTGCTATCAAATTATCATGGAAGTAAAATGCTCAGATAAACCAATGGGTGAGCATAAAATATCAATCATGAAACATTTGCTCACTAGTTACAATGTTCGAAGGCTTAATTCACAAAACTTTCCAGCTCTCATCGCAGACTAACAGTACACCCAAGAAATCGCTCATCTTGTACTGCCAGTATTATTTCAAGTATATGCCACTCCGATCAAATCAAAATCAAAATACCATGCAAACAATTTCATAAGCGTTGTGCAAACCAATGGGTAATGAAGTCACCAAAATGACTTGTTTACAGATCAATTGTGCTATTTACAGTCCCAATAAAAATAAAACCATCAAGTATTTTGCAAAATGCTTTTAGAAACTTAGAAGCAGATTATTTTAGTAAAGCATCTTAAAAACTCAACTTTCTTACCTATTTTTACAATCGCTTGGATGCAAGCAACCATTTCATGAAATCTTGAGCATGTAAATGCTATAAACTTTTCTGTAAAATTCAACTGGAGGAGATTGGCGTCTTCTTATTAATACTAAACAACTGGTCTCAACCATAAATGTTTTCCTCTTATTTCAATTTTTAGTGCAGTTGTAATTTAGTGTACATTAAAAAAATTAATTGAAAGAATTTGGTGGCCGCATGTTGTTTGAGTCTGCTCCGAGTGTAGATTGAGTGTAGATGATTTGAGCGCAAACTACTAGTGAAGACTCTCATTTCCTATCTCCTATCAGTTCTAGGGGCAGTGAGAATAGTGTTTTCTCTACCTACCCACACCTAATAACAGAATTTGATAAATAACAGCTCACTGTAATGGCACATCAAAAACCTTTAGCCAGCAAAGCTTATGCTACAGAAATCCAACTGAACCATGTGACAACAAACCAAACTAAGCTAAGAAACACAATGCATAGTCTAAAAAATTGCCACCAATAGAAATGTGATGTTTGATCAAGTCACCAGTGTGCATACAGTTTAGTGAGATGAACTCAATAAAAAAGATCACATTCATTGACAACTTATTTCTTTATATCCGAAATCACAGTAGATACTACATACACAACATTCAGAGTAACTTTTTGTAGGGCATTTATACAAGTAAATTAGATATTAAATAAAACGCTTTTACTTGCTATAGAAAGTAAAAAATGTTTTGTAGTCAGTTTATGTAGTATATGTATTGTCAGTCATTCCCTCATTACCAACTTGAAGGACAAGCATCTGCTGGTCTTGATAGGCTGCAATGTTGGCTGCTGCTCTGAGTTTCCGTTTCCTGTAGCTTAAATATAAATGAAAATTGGCTGTTATCAATGGTATTATCGATCTCACGAACTTAATCTGCATCGATTGAATAATATACAAGTGTGAACCACAATAAACCTTATAATGCACAGTAGTATTGTGATTTGCATTGGCTCAACTCTGGAACCAGCAGTGAGACAACAAAGCAGTTTTTTGGGGATTTGACAACCGATTGTCGTTTAAATGCCTTTGTTAAATTTAAAGAAATGTTCACATGAGTAAGCTAGTATTTTGTGTTTACTGGTAAACATTTTTTACATAAATCACAAAAGTTAAAAAACTTTTCTCTGTAATTAACAAAGTTTTAAACACAAGGCTGAATAGAAAAACTTTACGATAGAACTGGCTAACGCATTCGCCGACAAACAAAATAGAAACATAAACAGAAAAAATTGATAGCAGTACGAATTGCAAAACTGCATTTTTTGTATAAATAATACATTCAGTAGTCGCATTGAAAAGCTTAAAAAATTAACTATTCATACTAATGATCGCTACAATCAGAACAAAAAACACACATACGCAACAATACAGTGCATTTTCTTTTTCAATTACCGGTGTTGATATTCTTTAATGAGCCAGTGATAAACTAAGTATTATTATATAGGGAAATTATATTACGCCAATGATGAAACGGACAAAAAGCCATTTTTTGTGCTCGATGAGTGGATAGTCTAAATATCAGTCTATCAAAATAGTCCCATAAGGTATACAGGTCGCACTGTATGTGTACGCGCAACCACGCCAATGTTGTTAGTCACTATCAAGAAGTAACAACCCATTGTCTGGCCATCAAGTTGATTTCCAGCATACTATCTTTTCTACTTATGTTAGGTACCCCAGTGACAATGTGATATATCAACTGTACTAGGACCAATATCTCCTATGGTACTAGAAAAGTGTCATTAAACTTACTGAAGATATAAGACAATGAAGGCAATCACACTCAGCAGTATAACTCCACTAATTGTACATCCAATGACTACAATATGGAGGAAATAATGTATATTACACGTGTATATGCATTGTTGTAACATTGCTGCTACCACTAAGTGGGGTGTAATCAAGATTGCTGGTTGTCACTTCTGAACTATATTTTTTGTATTTCAGGGCATTGCCTAAATAATTTATCATGATTTGTTGATCTCATAAGAACTCTTAGCTTAAGGTTTTTATTGAAATAATAAATTTTGTCTGTGTTATGGAAGGTCAAAGTTAATGGTGAACACCAAATAACTTCAGAAGGCTAAAAACATGGTTATCTCATTGTACCAAAATCAGTTGGTCGATAGTATATCAGAACTTTCTTGGCAATTCAAACTTCATAAAGCTGATTTGAGCTGGAAAAACAGTGAAACTTGCAAAAAAATTCCCTTTTCACTTAGAGACAAACCCAATGTCTATGAATATTATACATCAATGCTCTGATCAGTTAAATGCAACTCACTTGTTCGGTATGGGGTTGTTGTTGGTCTGATATATGGCTCTGTTGTGGTACCAATGTAGTTGTGGCATGTCACGACTGCTGATCCACCTCCTTAAATAATGCATATACTTTAATTAAATATTAGTGGACACTCATTTGACAGATCTATTGTAGATGTAGAGCTGAAAGCAGCTGAATAACTGTACTACTTGTAAGGCTGGATAACTCATAAAGTTGATAACGCACTCATGACACGTTTACTGAAAAAGTGTTACACTGAATGTAGCCAAAGGTAAATCAGCCAACTAACCTGGATAAATGCCAAACCAAGCGCCTTTCCTGGATTTATACTCAAAACTAGATTCAAACTGAAACCCATTAACGGCCTTGGAAGTGAATTCTTTGCTAACCAGACCATTTATAATAGCTTGGTTGCAGTATTCTTTTGCAATTTTGTCTAAAAAGTACACGAGAAAAAAACGTATTGAAGTAAATTTCTATTGAGCTTTGTTTTCAAAAGCTTTAGCAGTTTCAAATTTTCCATAACCATAATGTTAAAAAAATGATTTGTTTTCTTATCAGTATTTGTGGAGCCTTTCAAAAACATGGTTATGTAATGTGATCAGATTCTTTACATGTTGTGTTGATTTTGTCTCCCACATTCCAGTACTACCTTAAATGCAATCAACAGAACTTGGGTTTAAACTATGGACTAAATCATAATTGAGTGTTCTAATATAATCTTAACATGGTGAGTTGTTCTCTCTTGAAGTTCTAGATTTTCATAATTAGTAGTAATGCAATGGGGTAAATGATATAACTACTTTTCAACATTTTTACCAAAATTCTACACCATTCCTTAGTCGAATTATGTTGATTAATGTCATTCATAACCACTGTTAGCAAAATATTTATACACACGAAATTATTCACAGCAAATAATGAAAAGCAGATAATACAAATAGAAGAAGAAAGACAGGTAGTCAAGAAACAAATTACATGTAGTTCCACAATCTATGAGGCTATGGCTGGGTAGTTTTTGGTACAAGCCAATTCATTGAAAACTTCTTTAAATAATGAAAAGAGCTTTACCACAAGAAAAAAACAAAAACAAAATGAGCCGCATTGTTGATGAGGGAATCAATTGAAAGCTTTTAGCATTATCAAAAAGAAAATTTTTCGAAATATTTCTCTCATGTCGGTTGCAACATGAAATAACTTCTTTAAATCTCAAATTTTATAAAGCGGATGCAAATTTTACGTTGTAAAATTGCCAAACACCTTTTGCACTTTACTCAGGCATACTTTTGCATCTTAGTTTACAATTTTTGATATCAACTGTTTTATTCTTTTTAAACTGTTTTCTATTAATTAAGGCTGTTTCTTCGGAAAGTTAGGCCGTAGCACAAGTTATTAATCAAAGCAGAAATAACTTAGAATTATCATTTTCTATATTTTATCCCATTTTGCTACAAACTCACCATTCTCGTCAAACCCAACAAAGTCCTTACATCGGCCATCATACCACTGATCTAAGTCAGCAAACAGAAGTTTTGTAGTGACCTTGTCGCTGTCTAAAGATCTCACACTGCACTGACAGTTGGTCTGAGCTGGGTATGTTCCACCTACTTCTGTGAACCTTGGAGTGATGTAATAGGCAGGTTTGTCATGTGTGATTGTTGTGGTGGTGTTTGGACACATGGGATGTATACTTTCACCTACAATTATACGAGAAAATAGTCTGATAAAGGCTTGTTTTATCAGGTACTAAGCTACATACAATACAGATAAGTGACTTGAAGCATCCATCTTGAAAACAACTACAATTTAACCCAAAAAACTTTAAATAACAGGTCAATTTGTTGAATAAACGGAATAAAGCATACTTTTTACTGATAACACTTGTTTGAAAAAGTAACATTGTCATTACTGTGATCGAATTAAAGTCAGTTCCATTTTTCCTCAAATGTGTTTAAGTCAATGAGCACAAATGTAAGAGAGAGAAGCGTTTATAAAATCATAAAAGCAGCATGACTATGAAATAACAGGAAGTGGCCATTTTTAATCTTAAAGCTTGTTTGTAAAGGAAGCCTACTTGCAATGTTAACTCACCAACGCTTGCAAAGACCAGACAGGTGAACCAATTTTTATGAACCCTTAAAACTATCACAATATAACTATATTTTTATTATGACGCTTTTCATTTTCATTGAGCTTTGTTCAATTGATGGTTGAAACTGATTTAGTGTTTTCAGGTTGAAGTAAAATCTTTAAAAAAGTAGGCTAATAAATTTTTGTGGAAAATTATTATACAGTTTTGTGCTGTTAGATCAATTGTGGCCTAAGTCGTTCATCGTGTAAAATTGATTTTTTCAAAAACTTGCTGTTCGAAACATTCATTTATTGTTTCATTTCTGTCAGAGTTTAAACAGCTAAATTTGAGAAGTAAACCAAGCTTGCACTAGTTTAGTTGAAAATTAGGCTCAAACGTTTACTTTCCTAAAAATTTACATCAATTTAATTTTGCTCTTTGTTTCACAAAAAAGAGTTATTAAAATACGGTTGTGAATTTTAGTGTCATCTATCTCTGTGCATACTGTAATTACACACTAGCAGCCTTGTATTAGTTGTTAGATCGCTGGAATGGTCGAAATCAATCATGCAGGATTGACCGACCCTGCGTATCACTCAGTACCGACCCTGTATATGGCAGTGCCGACCCTGCAGCAAACTATACCGACCTTGCAAGGGTCAGCAGGAAGTGACTCAGCCTAGTCTGCGAGTTACAAAATGGCCTGGGAAAAGCAGAAGAACATATCTCGGAGATAACCACCCGTAAAAAAGCTAAAAGGATAAGATCGAAAGCTGATACAGGCAGTAAAGGAAGTGGCTAGAACTGTGATTGTATACCTTATGGCGCCACCTACCTTTACTTGGCGCTCTATTCATTTAACTATATACTAGCCATTGATTTGTTACCTATTTATATATGACTGTTCGCTGTTCCTTATACATTGTTCCTATGTGATTGGTTATTCCTAAGATTTGCTTCCTGTGAAATGCCTATAAAAAGGCGGAACTTGTGCCTCAACATATCAGTTGCAATGTGGCTTTTACCTCTCACTTTATTCTGGATGAATAAATGCATATTTACTCAAAAGCTCTGAGTTATACGCCTGAGCCAAGGGCTCCTTACTGGTTGTAGAGTCTGAGATACTCCAGAACACATCTTTCAGTACCATAACGACTTGCTGTTCCCACAGGTTGAACGACAACTGGTGGCAGCATACATACATACACACCAACACTAGTTAGTGGCTTTTAAGCCCCCAAAATCCATTACATTGGCGGCAGTGGTGAGATTTGTTGCACTCCTTACTCAGCTAAGTTACCCTGGCTCCGCACTAAACAGAACCAGCATCCCGATCCTGTATTAACAATACAGGACAAAAAAACAGACACTCCTGCGAAATTTGTTGATTCTTTTCCGACTGCAGCAATGCTCCCTGCCAAGTGAGCAACACAGACTTGCAAATAGGCGTTGACTTCCCTCCGCCTGCAACAGTTTGCCACAGCAATTGACGTTGAGTCTAAACTCCGTCTTGAGAAGCTACACAGACATTATTTTGAGCATCATTAGACACCTTCTGGACAGACCGAATGTCCTTACGATTGGTACCGACCATGCATCAGTCTATACCGACCATGCATCAGCCTATACTGACACTGCATAATTCTATACCAGCCCTGCATCAGTCTATACTGACCCTGCACTGGTCAATACCAGCCTCGCATAAGGTACTACCAACCCTGCGTCCGCTAAGACCGGGACAGCAATCTGTTTTAACAGCCCCCACTTGTAGACTATTGAGTTGATCATTCCTCTAATCGTAGCAATGGCGGCCAACAGAGCTCGTAGCGCAGGCAAAGCCCTTGCTGTCAACACTGAGCTAACTGCTATGGATCGTATAATGGAAGCCTTTCAAGCTGTTATGCGAACAGCTAATGCTAACGCTCATCCGACTTTCAAGGGGCCCAGATACGAAGATGAAGGTGACATGGAATATTCCATCGCACACTTTGTCGAGGTGGCCGAAGCAACTGAGTGGCAAGAGCAGACTGCCATGTTGCACTTGCACGTGTTTTTGAGAGGCAGTGTACTGGAATGTGGAAAGCCCCTATACCTACAAGGGATATTCACTGCGTTGAGAGCACGCAGGTGTCACTACAGCTCCGTAGGCTACAGATGGAGGTTAATTTTGTCATTAGTGACATTCACGAGGACGCCATTATAGGAATGCCGTTCCTCACAGCTCAAGCGTGTATGATGAGATTCATAAACTCCATCATCATAATTGATGGCCACAAGCTAATCTGTACTGAAAAGCATGGGAAGTTGCTAAGGGACAGTGTCAGGTTGCTAGACGCAGATTCAGCGAAACAGAGTCGTTTTTGGAAGAAAAAAAAACGGGCTATTTCCCCTTGGTAGTGACGGATTTCCCCATACAACACCTTCTCTGACAGAAGAAGCTACCTAAAAACCTACCTGTATTTTGGAGAGGGGGGAGAAGCACCCCTCCAGCAAGTTTCAGCCTAATCTAGTGAAAACTGTCGGAGTTACAGAGTAAAAAGTGAAAATTACCCCCGAGCCCCTGTTGGCTACACCCTGTGCAGCCAATAGAATTCCCAGCAGCCAGGAGCAGTAGAGCAAGCCTTCTACTCAGCAGAAAGGAAGTGGGAGCAGTGCAAATTGCTATTTTGAGCAGCCAACAGGAGGGAGATGAAAAAACATCTGTGATGAGGTAATTGGAAAGTTGGGGAAAAACTTTCAAATGGCTGTATCTGCCAAACCACTCACACCAGAAAAGTCGTGCTTGGTGTCAGAGGAACCCCCCCCCCCCCCCGGACACTCTCTCTTTACATTTGTGAGCCCTAGCTGTGCAGCCAGTTTGACAGCCACCCGGAAGCAGCAAAAAATTTTGCCCCTAATACCCCCACTGCAGCTCTGCTTCCTGTGACTACAGACAGAGTGCGTCAGATTTTTTAGAGAACTTTTAGCAAAAATAAAATGCTCATTCTTTTGAAAGCCAGTGACCAGTGGAGATTACCTTTTGACTAGCCACTCTCACTCAGCAGATGACAGATTCACATATCTTGGACATCGAGGAGGATGATGAGCAACTGCTACTGGAGGCAGGATTAGCCGAGTAGTAGGCCCCCTGCTGCACTAGATGAGGAAGATCTGTTGGCTATGCCAACAGCAGACCTGCTGCAGAGTCAACCAGCATCTACACCTAAAACAGTAGCCACAGACACATGGCCTGCAATAGAGGACGGTGAGTTTTTTTAATCTCAGATGGCTAAATAGATTTTTGAGCATGGTTCGAGAACTGATCCTTTGGCATTACGTTGTGGCAGCCCCCCTAAGTTCTTTTAGCCCCAAACCCAAGGGCCTCTGCCAAGTAAGTCTGGCAGACCAACTCCCCCACTAAAATTGGATTCAGTTACAACAGATAAACCGGCTGTAGATACAAAAACTTGTAAAAAAAGCACATTTAGAGACAAGTTAACTCTATGCCGACCCGGCAGCCTTTTGCACCGACCTGACAGCACTCTATGCCGGCCCGGGGTCCTGTTACCTTGACTCGGGGTCACCCTGCAGCAAGCAATAAGCTACCAAAACTTGTATAAGGCGTTGAACACCCTTTCCTGCCTCCTCAAGAGAAAGAGGGAGATGCCACGGTTCAGAAAGTAGACACCAGGTACACTGAAGGTGTAAATAACACCCCTGCCCTGTCTGCTCCTTCCATCCCAACCTGGGGCAAGGGAAGAAGTCTCACAAGAGAAAGAAGGGAGAACCGTAGGAGCCGGTACCCTACCCTGGAAAGTGTTGCCCCTTCGTTAGCTTCGTTGGACGATGATCCAATGACCTCCAGGGACCTTGTTCGGGTGTCACCCCCACAGTCAGTTCCCCCTATTCCCCCCTGCCACATATCAACACCAGTCCGCGAATCGTGCGCTAATAAGTCTATTGATGTTGCAGTTGCTGACTCTCGCTCAGAGATAGAGGTCAAGCCGAAGTTGGTGGTGCAATTGGTTCAGGCCACCCCCCCCCCCACTCCTACCTAAATGGAAGGCAAGCTACCGGAGGATGGACTCACTCTACAGGATGAGCCAACGCCCTCTTGGACAAAAGAGGGAAAAAGAAACCCCACGAGCTAGCGAATGTCACAATGGGTGACAGCCGCTACAGAGGACCGGATAAATACACTAATGCAGCTTGCAGTAGACACTAAGTGCCCAAAGTGCAACTTCAGAGCACGCAATTCTCGACAGCTGAGAGTCCAATGTCGTTATGGAAGTGAGAGCAGAGAGACCGTTTACTCTCACCACGCCTAACTTGACTCACCAGCAGGTGACCCAATGTACTATCAAAAGGCGACTCTGAAAAAGGCGCGCTCACCGGAGGTGGCAGCGAGTACTTCCTGTGCTCAGTCTATGATGCCACTGCCACTGAGTCGTTATAAGATACACAAACTAGATAAGAGGTGTGCCCAGATTGCGCCACCTCCTCCACAGACAAAAGTCTGTGGACCTGACGAGGCTCAAATCAGAGCCAGTAGAGACAGTGGTTTCCAGACTCACCCTCTAGTTCATGCATCACAGTAACCGGCTGACAAAAGCTAAAGAGGAACACGTGACGAATCTTGTAGGAGCTTAGACGGTTGACTGTCAGCCAACTTCTTGCTGTTGAAGACGTCACACTTGCCAAAACAAAGGCAAGGGCTGTGACAGAGGAGATAGCGCAGTTGTGCATTCAGGCCAGCAGTTTGCATGGCAAACTTTTTTAAGAGACTTTACGTTCTCTTGTGTATATGTAAACTTATATTATCCGCATATATATATTTTGCTCTATGGACAAAATCTCTATAGACATTATTGCATCTTTATATATTATCTGTGAACGATGCCTTCACCAGAAATATATGTTTCCTAATAATAGTGTCACTCACCAGTTACTTATTCTTTTGTTTAATATGATTTATTAAAGAAAAGAGAATAACTTAAATGAAGCGGGGTGTTTTGTGGGTGTTAACATTATCTATCTCTGCGCACACTGTAATTACACACTAGCAGCCTTGTATTAGTCGCTAAATTGCTGGAATGGTCGAAATCAATCATGCAGGATTGACCGATCCTGCGTATCACTCAGAACCGACCTTGAATAGGGCAGTGCTGACCCTGTAGCAAGCTATACCGACCTTGCAGGGTCAGCAGGAAGCGACGCAGCCTAGCCTGGGAGTTACAAAATAGCCAGGTAGAAGCAGAAGGATATATACTTGGGAGATAACCACCCGTAAACTAGCTAAAAGGATAAGACCAAAGGCTGATACAGACAGTAAACCAAGGACAGGAAGTGGCTAGAACTGTGATTGGCTGTATACCTTATGGCTCCACCTACCTTTACTTGGCGCTCTATTTATTTAACTATATACTAGCCATTGATTCGTTACCTATTTATATATGACTGTTTGCTTGTTCCTTATACATTGTTCCTGTGTGATTGGTTATTCATAAGAATTGCTTCCTAAGAAATGCCTATAAAAAGGCAAAACTTGTGCTTCGACATATCAGCTGTAATGTGGTTTTTACTTCTCACTTTATTCTGGATCAATAAATACATATTTACTCAAAAGCTCTGAGTTACATGTCTGAGCCGAGGGCTCCTTACTGGTTGTAGAGTTGGAGATACTCTAGCACACATCTTTCGGTACCATACTGACCTGCTGTTCTCACAGGTTAAACAACAACTGGTGGCAGCATACACACCGACACTAAATTAGTGGCTTTTAAGGCCCCAAAATCCACTACAATACTGAAAAAATAAAGTTTTGGGTTTTTTCTATAAAATATACAATTAGGTTTGACTCACTGTCTACCAAAGTCTTCACAGACAAAAGTGTCATGGTTTTATCTTACACGCAAAAATTGAGCAATTAAATATTTTGCAGAAAGTTTTCATTCAGTTATGTAAAACTCATGGCTGGCACAATCCAGAACTTCAAAAAGAACACCACCCATTGGTAAAGACAAGACTGACACTGTCAGGTGACAATTGACAGTACAAAAATGCCACGTGACTGCGATTTGGTTTAAGCTGAATCAAGTACAGTACAAAGATTGTCTCATACATTTTTTTAACAAAAAGAAGAAACTAAAATAAAGTTACTCACTAGTTATGCAGTGGAATATGATGTCTATTCTGTTTATATGGCGACAATGGGAGGGTGCTTGACTGCACACCTCAAAAGAGCATCTCCCAGTCTTTCCTTCACAACTTTTGATTGGTTGTTCTGATATCCAATTGCAATCTGGAATTAAAAGTCAAGAGATGGAAACTTACCGATCCTGCTAGTTTTAAATCATTTATATTTCATTTCCGTCTCTTTCAAGGTTATGGTTCATTAACCTTGATAAAAGTTTGCTTTTATTTTAGGTCAATTTAATTTATAAACCAATACAGGCTGGAGCGGTTTCAGCAAATTCCTTGCAAACTTTTACCAATAGACACAGTCTAATATAATTTTGTGGAAACCCAATGGAAGTGTGTTCTTGTTGTGTAAAACTTGTCTACCAATCTTCCATCACTTCATTCTTATTACTTAGGCAAACTGCCTCGAGCAGTGAAAAGCCAATCAATGTGTTTAAAGTTTTGGTTTTGGTAGTGGGTTTTCATCGAAAAGCTCATACAGCCATCAAATTATTCAATGCCTGTTGTGTACCCGCCATAGATTTAGAGTCAACCGGTTTGACACAAGCCGGCTAAGTAGCTTAATATTAAGGAAATATTAGCACAAGCTGTACAAAGATACTTACTGATAGTACAATTGTCAAAGCTATGGCTGAGACTTAACTTAGAGATGTGGATCACTTTATCAGGACTACAAACCACGTCAACTTTCGTAATATATTTAGAATTCAAGCAATGCGTGATGTTGTTTGTACTTCGGTCTTCATCGGCTACACCTAACGAAGGAAATGGGCTTTAGAGCACAAAGTAACATGACATGACAAAATTGAAAGTAAAAGTAAAATGACTTCTATTCAAAGTTTGCCTCAAACTAAAAGAACAATACAAAGCTGCAATAAAATCGGTAAAAGTTTATTCATCTTGAAAGTTATAACTCACTGAAACATTTGGTTTCCGATTTTTCTAAAACTATGTTATGAACTTGACTTCATACAATAAACATATTTATGTCAACTTTTTTGAAAAATAAACAACTTACACCATACTGAATGAATATGTTTTCTACCAGTAGGCGGAATAGAGTTGTTTCCAGAACATGAAGTTTGGGCTTCCCCATTTGGTGTATCTGTAACATTTTAAAACAGAGAATGGAATTATTGCAACCAAATGCTCTAAGCCAGCAACTGGCATAGCATTCACCAGTTATTGCACTATTTTTCCTCTGCGTCTACCCAGTTTTCTGCATCACGTTTCCTCCCATTACCATTATTGTGGTGGATTTTTATGACCACTATCTGTGCGCAAAGTCCCCTTGACAACTGCTGGGTGTCAGATGTGCCTAAACTGAGTCTGGCACAGCCAGAAAAATAGCAAGTGAGCCGATAGAAGCACTACCAGCCCTGCAGCATTCACTACCGGCAGTGCAGTGTCACTACCGACCCTATACTGGGTCGGTGATGGAAGAAGGACTATAGCCTGTGAACCCAAAATGGTACAGAAGATGCAGGACCCCAACTTTGCAGCTTATCAACCACCGGGCAGACCAAATATAGGGAACAAAAGCCGTAAGAGCCAGGAACTCGAGCTACCTATTACACCATCATGATTCAGCATTATTGGCTGAGAAGCTCCGCCCCTCACTTCTGGGCGACTTGTAAATTTAACCTTATATTAGCCACTACTGCATTATGGTAATAATAACTTACATTTCTATTTGTGCAATTACTTTCTGTTACTGTTGGTTTTCTGCCCCCTTATTTGGGCACATGTTTTCTCCTGCTCTGCCTATAAAAGGCATAGACTGCTCACTAATCTGGGTATTGTATTGGGATTCTGCTTGTGAGTGTACTAAGTTGCGTTATGGATTACCGTTATTATTATACGATGGGTTGTGATTGTATAATAAACTATGATATACTCATTGAGACATTGAGTTGTGCGTTAGAGCCATGGGCTCCAAATACGGTTGTGCAGTTTAATATAATCCTCCGTTTGGAAGTTGACCTCTGGAGTGAGGTAATGTTGGTGGACATTTGGTCGGCCCCCAAAATTCACTAGATTATCCATGTTTAAAACTAACCATTTTTAAGTTTTTGCACTCATACCAGTTCCAATTGAAATGATCAAGGAACTGTGCAGTCCCCAACAGTCAGAAACAATTGGCAACAATCCCCAACTGTCCCCAACAGCCCCCAACAGTCCCCAACTGTCCTCAACAGCCCAACCGTCCCTTTTATTTTCTTATATATTCCTTTACTCTGTTAATAGCACGCTTTTCCAGAACTGAAAGGTTGAAAACACAGCAAGGACTAATAGCATAGGCGGAAAACGAGATCATTTCTGCAAAGAAAAGTAAGGTTAGCTTGAGCATTCAAACTTTATCGATAATATTGTAGTGGATTTTGGGGGGGGGGGGCCGACCAAATGTCCACCAACAACGCCTCACTCCAGAGGTCAACTTCCAACAGAGGAGTATGCCAACTCCACAACTGTTCTCGGAGCCCGCGGCTCAAACGTACAACTCAATGGCTTATTGAGTAAACCATACTTTATTACACAGCGTAACCAGCAATGTATAATAAGGGTAATTGTATCATGCTACTTGGCTTAAGCACAGGCAGAATCCCAATACAATACAATGAATCAAGTGAAGTGTTCTGCCTTTTATAGGCAGAACATGATTAAAACATATGCCCAAACAAGGGGCAACAAATCAGCAATTGCAGGAAGTGTTTACACTAATCAGATCATAAGATATAAATATACGATACAGTCATTGGTTAATATAGAGTTAAATGCGCAAGGCGCCCAGAAGTAGGGGGCGGAGCTTCTCAGTCAATCTTGCTTACTCATGGTGGTGCAATGAGTAGCTCTGGTTCCTGGTCCTTATGGCTTGTGGTCCTTGGCTTTGGTCTTATTTGAGGACAGCTATGTTGCAAAGTCGGGCTCCTGCACCTTTGGTATCAATTTCGGTTCTCAGGCTATAGCAGTTCTTTTCTCACCGACCCGGTATAGGTATGGTAATGGCACTGCAGGGCCGGTAGTGCATGCTGCAGGGCAGGCAGGGTGTGCTGCAGGGCCGGTGGTACCTCTGCAGGGCAGGCAGTGAATGCTGCAGGGCAGGCAGTGCATGCTGCAGGGCAGGCAGTGAATGCTGCAGGGCAGGCAGTGAATGCTGCAGGGCCGGTAGGGTTTCTACCGGCTGACTTGCTTATGTTCTGGCTGTGCCAGGCTCTATTTAGGCTTGCCTGACACTCAACAGTTGTCAGGGGGACCTTGCGCAGTGGTAGTAGTCACAAAATTCCACCACAATATCTTGTGCGCTAGTTTTTGTAAATTTGTTTATATTTACATCATATTACACTTACATCATTGCGGATTTGTCGCACATAAACCTCTGCGTTGCTTTTCATTCTGGTACCAAATACTAGATGAAATCTCTATCTAACTCGGTAACTTTAACTTTTACCATCAAACAATCATTAAAGTAATTTGAAATTGTCTCCTCTTTATCCAGAGGTAGGAGCTCTGCAGTGATCTGTTTATATGTTGTGAGAACTTAGTTGTGCTCGCAAAATCGCTCTGCATATTTTAAAAAAAAAATTGAAAAGTTTTCGGATATTAGATTTTTTATTAAAACCAGATATAATGGTAAATAATTAAAATTATGTCAAAAAAAAAAACAATGATGAAAGACTGAGTTGAAGCCAATTTTGTGCTTGATCATATCAAGCTCTAAAGTTTTCAGTATGATATTCTCATTATTAATAATAAAGTTACCAGCTTTTGACTCACAGCATTGTATAAAATACAAAGCTGTGAGTGAGCCATACATTTTATTTTGAAATCTGCGCATACAAATTTGAATATCAGCAGTGAACTCATACTTGAACGGTAAAACTGACACACAAAATGGCTCTAACATGTGTACTGGTCACAGTCTCAAGAAACTCTACTTTCAAATTTCAATCAACTCGGAGCGTGCTAAACAGTATTGCAAATATACCAGGGAAAGATAACTCCAGTGCATGTAAATGATGGACTGTCTTTTCTGTTTCACTTTGTTACTTTCTAGCAGTTTTTCATTTGGTATTTAAAATGCTATTTAAGGATTATGAAAGATTGTTCCACAACTTTTTGGTTTAGGAGAGAAACAATCACTAGCAGATGACTAATCAATTCTGTTACTTTAATCTAATTCTTTTGTTTGAAACTTACATTAAAAAGATGGTTGAAACCAAAATAATTCAGTGCACAGCCAACCCTCCTACGCTCTTCCATAAGCCTTCTTGTTCAAGAAAAATGTAGTTTACCTAGTTCAAACATCATGATGCCTTCTGTTTCCTGTATAAAATAGTCGGAGTAAAACTTGATATTCACTGGCGTGTCTGTAGGAAAGGATCTATTCATTGTAGCGGGCATACTTCCGTTGCAATTTTCTTTGCCTAAAACTTATTGAGAGAATTTTTCTTTAAATGTCAATGTTTCAGTACAGTTATTTTCAAGTAACTTATTAGGATAACTGATTAGGCTGCTAAAACTGTGTTTTATTATTTATTTTCCCTAGAAAATTAACAATGATGCTCGATGAGATCAAAGGCAATGTATAAAAGCGATTGCATTTGCAAAAGCTGGCCACAATCAGTAAAACGAATAATTACACCCGCGGTACCTTACAGCAAGAGCCACAGATGATTAAAATTTACATTTTATTGGCGTGTCATTCTTAAATATATGCGATTGTTCCACAAAAACAGTTTAATTTATTTAGATATGAAAATATTGTATTTCATGTAAAAGTATTGTTTTGGCTGCATTGAAAAGTCGAAAGTAATTCTTAATGCTATCCTACTGAACAACATACCAGAATCAATTTGTAGGTAATCATAGCAAATTCCCCCATTTTTGGTTTCTAGACCTACATGAAGGTTCGTCATTATGACAGCGCTGCCAGCGTCAGGTGTTACAACACAGTCATATTGGCGAGAGTGGTTGTACGGAGCTGCATCCAGGAAATACGAAGTGAACAGGTACAATGGCTCACCAGGTGTGCTTCTGATTGTTTGGTTTGAGCACATACCTTCTATGTCATACACTGTAGATGAACACAAAATAAAAAGCATACAATTTGATTCATTAGAAAAAATTTTATACCATAGGCAGCTAAATTAGAAGAAAATACTATGTCATGAGAATTTGAAGCACCATGAGCAAAGAATGTGCAAAAACCATTCATTCATCAGTTAAGAAATTTTGATTTGAATAGCGATACATTCAAACAAAATGAAGTACAGCGCATCGATATAAAGCTTAATGTGAATGTGCAGGGTCGTAAAAGAAACAAATGATTATCGTTGTGTGCAATTATCTTATCAAAATACGAAAACAAGCTGACTTTTATTTATTATTTACCCTACTTGTTGAAACCTTGAAGCTTTCACATTGTAAAGTGTAAAATGAAGCGTGAAAGAGATGTTTTGGATTATTCCAAGATTAAGCAACTTTTCAGAAAGCCAAATGATCTTTAGCTGATCATTATGATAGCTGAACCCAACGAATGCTTTGATTAGGAATCATGCAGCCGCTTGTCTTAATGAAATTACTTTTTTTAATATTTTTTCACAGTCAGTCAATATGTACATTATAGTGTATCTGGCATGAATTTCTGTAAATGTTTAGGTAATTTTTGTCGTTGCAATGATTCCGCCTAGAGAAAAATAAGATTCACTTAATTTCCAGTTAATTTTTAGCACTGAATTTTAAGAAATAACGATTTTCAGTAGACAAATTTTTGAAATGCGTATTTAGCATTTAATCGAACATAATGATAAATGTCCAGGTTTCAAATATCTATATAATGTACACAAAATAAGGTTTTGCATTGTTTGATAAAATTAAACAGCATAACTTTCAATATAATGGTTTCAAACTTTTGGTAAAAGGTTTGTACCACGGTAAATGCACAAAAAAATTCTTTTAAAGATAAGTTATGTGATAAAATTAAGTTGACACAACCTTAAATAGTCAAAGAGTTAAACTTTAAACATGACATTCGAGTGCAAAAATCAAATGGTTGTTAGTATAAAAGAATAATCTACACAACATACCTGTAACACAACTTACCAGTAACACAACATACCTGTAACACAACTTACCTGTAACACAACTTACCTGTAACACAACTTACCTGTAACACAACATACCTGTAACACAACTTACCTGTAACACAACTTACCTATAACACACTGAAATGTCAGGTTTACTTGGTTGTGGTATCTACAGGCAGATGCAGTCAAGTTCATAAAACAATAGTCCGGTTTTCCTTCACAAGTGTCTATGAGAGCTCTTATGTCATTGTCGCTGCACACTTCAACTGGAGACAAGACAGACACTTTTATTGGTCCATTTAAGTGATATTTCTTACATGGAAATGTATTGTAGGAGTAGTAATATATGAGCAGATCTCCCTACCAAGTGTTTTTTGTGGATTAAATCTTGGGGGTTATGCAATGAGTTACGACGTTGGATGGATTAGGCCTAGTTTATATTGTATTTTATTTGAGGGGTATTTGAGTGGCATTTGAGTGGCAATTAAGTGGCATTTGAGTTTTGATTATTTTTTCACTTGATTTGAACTTATATGGCATATAGATTTTGAATGTATGGCATTCAAGTTTTGATAATTTTTTACATAACTCGAACCTAATTTGAGCTTATATGACATCTAAATTTTGAATGTATGGCATTTAAGTTTCGATAAATTTTTCGATAGCTATATATATATATATTTATGTACATTGAATAGAAATTAAATATTGTATGATTGTATATATTAAAGTTTATATTCTTGAAAAAGCCATAATATAACTTCAAACGAAGTAATAGATGAATATAAACATTCATCTGTTTGAATATATCGTAAAATAATAGGTTTAAACTTGAGCATTAGTTCTTCACTCCATTGGGCTTTAACTGATCTTTCTGTGAGATCTTGATCCCATACCTTTTTCTTAATTTTTTTTAAAAAATGGTTAATATTTACGATTTTAGACATTTTCAAAACTGTCTCAAAATTGTTTTGAATTGTTAGTTTTAATAATGTTTTCTGATTGTCAGCATTCTGGTGTAATGAATGTGGTTGGTACTGTATGGGTAGCTCTCCGTATAAAGATGCTAAAGTTAGCAAATGCTGCGTTATACAGAATAACACAGCTTGCAATGTTAATGGATATTTCGCATTTTCCTGCAGGGCTACATTTTCTTTGATATACTGGTGATAAATCTCTGGGAGGAAGTCTGTTATTGTATATGGCTTTGAACTCATAATGAACTAAAATAAAAAAGTTATGTGTTAGTATAGGATGATTAAACAGTGTTGTAAAATAATTACATTTTAGCTTCGATTAAAATAGTTTTTTTTATTAATTCTTACCTTATCACCAAGAAAATCAGCTGTAGTAGTTGATACTCCTGAGGTTATTGTAGTAGTTGATGCTCCTGAGGTTATTGCTGAAGAGAATGATTTTTATGTAGAGAGAGTTGTTCTTATATACTATAAGACACTCCTACTCATTTAACTTATAACCAATAAAAACACTCACGCGAAAACTCTATCAGAATAGTGTTAGTCGCGTGAAATATTCCTGTTTCATTCGCGTGAAAATAATTTTTTTATTCCCGCGAAAGCAATGGTTTCCATTCGCGTGAAAATACAGTATTTATTCCCGCGGAAGCATTGGTTTGTATTCGCGTGAAAATAAAATGTTTATTCCCGCGAAAGCAACGGTTTCCATTCGCGTGAAAATAATTTAGTTATTCCCGCGAAAGCAACGGTTTCTATTCGCGTGAAAATAAATTATTTATTCCCGCGAAAGCATTGGTTTGTATTCGCATGAAAATGAAATTTTTATTCCCGCGAAAGCAACTGTTTCCATTCGCGTGAAAATAAATTAGTTATTCCCGCGAAAGCAACAGTTTCTATTCGCGTGAAAATAAATTATATATTCCCGCGAAAGCATTGGTTTGTATTCGCGTGAAAATGAAATGTTTATTCCAGCGAAAGCAACTGTTTCCATTCGCGTGAAAATAAATTAGTTATTCCCGCAAAAGCAACAGTTTCTATTCGCGTGAAAATAAATTATTTATTCCCGCGAAAGCATTGGTTTGCATTCGCGTGAAAATAAAATGTTTATTCCCGCGAAAGTAACGGTTTCCATTCGCGTGAAATTAAATTATTTATTCCCGCGAAAACATTGGTTTCTATTTGGGAGAAAATAAAATGTTTATTCCCGCGAAAGCAACGGTTTCCATTCGCGTGAAAACAAAGTATTTATTCTCGCGAAAGCATTGGTTTGTTTTCGCGTGAAATTAAATTTTTTATTCCCGCGAAAGCAACGGTTTCTATTCGCGTGAAAATAAAATATTTATTCCCGCGAAAGCATTGGTTTTTATTCGCGTGAAAATAAAATTTTTATTCCCGCGAAAGCAACTTTTTCCATTCGCGTGAAAATAAATTGTTTATTCCCGCGAAAGCATTGGTTTTCGAGTGGACAAAATGCTGTTTCATAGTTATATTATAAAGAAGGTTGGTATTCATAGGATTTAATCAGCGCAACTTTACCTATTTAAGAGCCACTGTTTTCACACAGAAAGCATCCGGTTCTACAACAGCTAGCGGAGAAGCAACATCTACTAAACCTTCTATTGCAACTACTAGGAGCTCACCTTCTTTATAAAGGTAAGAGTAAAAATATTTATTTTCTGTTAGCTAACACAACTAGCTGAAGGCTTATGATCTTTATGATTTTTTAAAATTGATTACGAAAAATTAAACAAAATGTTTTGTTTTTTTAGAATGAATACTCAAGACGAAGGAAGTCAACCAATGAATGAAGAAGCAGAACCCCAGCAAACCTTTTCCCCATCACCTTCTCCTATCTTTGACATGCCAGAAAGTCAATTGGTGGTTGATGAACCAGAATCCCAACAAGATTTTACTTCATTCACATCTCCTACTAACAACCTACCTTCAAAAAGAACATCAATGAGGAAACGATCTTTTATTGATTTGACAAAAGATGATAATGAAACTGGCTCGAAGTGCAAAAAACTAGTTTTGACGGATGTTGGAGATGAAACGCTTTTTCGTCACACCAGAATACCCTTTCAAGATGCTGGAAGTAATGAACTAACCACTCTCACATACAAGAGCGCCGGGTTAATAAACTCTCTCTCTCCAGATAGTCTAGAAAAACTTGAAGAATCCATGGAAATCTGCGAACTACCAGTACCAGCTGTTATGGAGGTGTTGTCTGTTGAATTTCGTGATGAATCAAAGTGCACCATCATTTACAACTACCAAAAGGATAAGAAGATAACTCGGGTGAAGAGTGATGTTTCAACCAAAATAGGACTGCTTGTTAATAAAGCTAAGCAAACACGTCCAATTGTTTTAATTTATATGGGAGAAGGAAAGACAGGAGATGCGATTTTTCGTACCGCTGAATCTCAAGGCTGTAATCGAAAGATTAACGATCCATTCAACTCATTGTACGGCAAGAGTTTGAGACAAATACAGGCTTATTTCAGTGTTGCTCACCTACACGATTTTCCGACAGGAAGTGTTATAGCTTATGAGAATCCTGGAATGCTAAGAAAATGCGATACTCGTTGGAACAAGACTGCTGATATTATAGTGGCTAATTACAGATGTATGGTGAAAGGAGAGCTATTGATTGGAGATCTTAGCATCCCTGCTCAAATAGCTTCATCTGTGGTGGCAGAAAAAAGCGGTGTAATCGTATTCAAAGGACTAAAACAAAATACGAACAACATGATTTCCTACGACATCATTCTACTCTCAGCTCTTCAAGCTTTCATTCAAGCCTCAGAACTGTTTGATACTTCGCTGCAACACACCTATCTCTCCTACTTTGATGAAAATGAAAAAGAGAATTGTCCAGAACAGCATATCGGAGTCTTAATCGATAACACAAAGGATGTGACTCGTCTTCTATGATGGTAAGTTTCATATCTATTTAAAGAAAGATCCGAAGTATTTTTGTAAAATTAATTCATATAACTATGTATGATAGAGTCATTAGTTACTATGTCTTTTAGATATAACTAAAGAGCGCTCCTGAGGAAGAAAATGAGAAGATCTTATTTACTTCTTGCTTGAAACATTACAAAATAATAGTTTTATAGGTTCTGTAGTGTTTAGCACAAATAATGAGATAAGTTGTATTTCATTCATTTTATTTGTTATATCAAATAAAAATCAACTATAATAATTTATTTTAACAATTTACTTAGTAAATTAGTTCCTTGTATATGTACACCATCTATTCCTTCTACTGTATTATCTTCTATGAACTCGAAGTTAGGATAGGTCTGTATGATAAATCTCCGTATTGAGTGATCTCTCATCTCACTATCTCCTATGTCTCGTAAACTTCTAACAATTTCATCCATACTCCATCCTCTACTTCTCAGTAAACAAAAGTATACACAATAATCGCCACATACAGTTGACAAAAAATTTTGTAGTTGTGTTTCATTACTTCGTATTGTTTCATATCCTCCATGAATACTTAGTATTTCATTTACATCCGGATAAAAGGAAACAGAACGCCGAAATGAGTCATAAAAAATCCACCTCTGAATCATTAGCGTACACAGCCAACCAATGCTCTCCAGGTTGGTGAGAATAATGGGTGTTGAATACGAAACATCCTCTTGGAAAATTGCAAGTTTGCTTCCAAAACTGTTCTCTAGCTCCAACATGAATCCCTACGCTTTGACATAAAACGTCTGAAGATAAGATCGAACGAATTTGCATGGTATTCATCTCTAACTTTCTGTTTAAAGCACCGCGTCTCCCCCGATAGTTAATTGAAGAATGCTATCCATCTCCAGCACACCGTCTTTTACAAAGTATGCTACCAAGGATAATCCATCAGTCGTGTTAGTGCTAAAACGAATTTCCACACTTGTTGTGACATTTTTCATAGAGTGAAATCCTTCTTTAAGAAAATCACCAGTCAAATCAAATCCATAAAGTGTAGTACCATCAAGGTATTGTTCTTTCGTAATACCGAGACTATCGCCTTCAAGCAAAGTTTCGGTAGCGTGTAGAAACTGATGATATTCTCTTCCAAAAACCCCTCTAGCATAATTTGGCTCAAATCTTCTTCCAATTGGACAATCACCAACTCTCAATACAATACTATCAACATTAGCGTGTGTCATTCTATATGGATTCAAGGCAAAACGTCCGTTCATTGCGTTGTGATCAACTAAACCTAAATAGATCTGTTTAGGTTTTTGTTTGTTTTCTTCCAAAGTGATGTCAATCTGCGCAACCCCAGCACGAATTCCATATAGTTTTATCCGTTTTCGATCAACTGGATAAATGTAGTTGTGACCTTCCAACGCCAAACTGAGTTGGGAGTTTTGTATTGTAGGATTCACCTTAACTTTACAAAGATGAAGTTCAAATTTATCAATTCTAATCTTTGCTCCTCCATTAGGCGCCTCATCTGCAGCAAACAAAGCTAGTTTGCCAGAGGCACGCTCAAACTCCAGCTGCATACTAGGACCTGGAATTATTAGTTTTTTCTGCTGAAATAATGCAAGATGAGGTTTTCCAGTTAATTCTATTGTCTTTCCACCTATGATTAGAGCTCTCCTCTTTTTCTTATCTGCGGTTTTATGATCAGCAGCGTCTTTGCTAGTTGAATCATCATACAGCCATCCTTCCATCTTACCTTGATATTTCTTTCTTTCTGCACCGTTTTCGAGTAGTTGTGAAAAGTAGGAGCGTAAACCGTAGTTGTTAGCGTATTCAACGGTGGTTCCTTCTATCGACATTTTCAACTCACTGAATAATGTATGCATTGAATCCCCCATCCACACAACTGCATCATCATCATTACCTGTAATATCGCTTCCATCATCTTGAACAACTGTGGCTTCAACTTGCAGAAACGAGTTGTAGAGATCCGTGTAATGTTCAGTGCTCCCTGACAAGGTTAACTCAATACTACCATGAGGATCTAACCTATCAGGTCTGATGACAACATATTCTGATCTTTCTACCGATATGTTTGTTGGTTCCGTAGCAAATACATCCAACGTTGGATTTATGTTGTAGGAAGAACCTTCCAACTTATTACCTGTTGTTCCATTTAGGCTAGCCATCTTTTGCGAATGATGATTGCTTGAGGTGTTACTGCTTAATGAATATAGTTATCAAGCTCTGCTGTCTTTATAGCAGATTCTGCTACTATTAAAATATGCCACGTTTACCAACACCTCTTCTCTTCTTTCCGCCTTTTGTTTTTCTCCTTTTCATACTATCTAGACGGACTGCATTGAGCACATCTCCCCCCAGATCATTCAACTCTGCCAACCCCCTCTTCTTTGCTGATGCTGCAAAGCTTTGTCCATCGATGACATCACGCGCTACATTTTCACCTACAGACAGTGCTCTTTTCCCCAAACTAATTGCTCCTCTTTTCAGCGTTGGTGCTGCGGATTTAAGTATACTTGAAAAAATACTACCAAGTCCATTTCCTCTCATATTAGGCATCACCCGCCGTCCACTACACACTCCAATTCCATTTCCAGCTTGCATCTTGTAGTATTCATCAAAAAAATCTTTTGAGTCCTCAGGGGTGTATCGTACCAAACTCATTATAATATTTACTCTCTAAAGTGAACCGTCAACACAACCTTTCCACCATCAAATGGTATTCGTTGGCCGTCGTCACTCGTTATAAGTACTTGAATCAGATCACTATTTATTGATGAAGCATCAACATAGTGAGGATTTTTAAATTCTTGATACACAACACTATTCTTCTTTCCTTGAACCGGAACTACTCTCAGTAAAGGTACATTCGTATCTCCTACCATTCTATTATCAACAATGTTGGAATAAACATACAGAGATGTTAAACCAGAATTTATATCAGGGGGTGAGATATTATTGTATCTACCATGAGGGTACATAGTTTTTGGTTCAAATCCAAAAATATATGCTATATCTTTGGAAAAGCTTATGGCAATATCAGGATCGCTGTTAGTTAGTAAAGTGGTGTTGGTGATCTTGTTGTAGGAGATGGCAAATTTTTTGTCTAAATCCATTTCACTCATTCTCTTTCGTATAATCTCCTCCAACTCCTCCATACTATCATATCTTCCATTACCGATTAAGATGAAGGACTTTTCGCTTTTACCAGAGACATTAGTCTTTTCTAGATATATTTTCCCTTCGGTAACATTCTTCCAATTATTAGAATAAGACATATCTAGCAGAGCTACCTCCCATTTTCCACCATTGATAACCAAATATTTATACAGTCTCACTGTAAATTCGGAATTGTTATTATCAGGAAACTCTTCACCGCTAGAGTTTGAGGGTAAAGTTATCAGCATCGACATTTTCTCAACGTATGATGATTATATCAAGCGTTCTTTCTTTATAAACTATTCATCTACCCACTCGTTGAACTTTTCTCCGTATCCTAACCACTTAACCAGAATCTGTCTTTTACCTCTTCTCATTCTTCGTCCCAATATCTTTTCAATTCTGAAAATCGTGGGTTTTTTTACTTTTTGCAACTCTTTTTCGTAAAAGGTGCCATCAATCATCTCCTCAGCCAAATCTTTTACCCTATATACAACAGGTTTTTCATCAATAAGTACATCAGTGATTATAAAAATCTCAATCGTCCAATTCGGAGTGTATCCTCTTTCAAACGCTCCTCTTGCCTTACTTATTCTCACATAATCCCCAATCTTTAGTTTTGCTTCTTGAGCTAAACTATGTTCACCTCCTTCATACACACGATTCCATACAAGTTCCTGATTTTGAAAATTCACATCATTCGGTCTCATACCTATAGCACCATGAATTGTGTTGTTGTATGCATCAACCATTTCTAGTGAAACCTCAATGTATCTGTCATCATCTTTATATGTCAAATATCTATATATCTTCTCTTTTAAAGTTCTGTTAAAACGTTCTACCATCGATGCCTTTATCGTCTCATTTTCGGTTGTAAAGCGCTTGATTTTTTTTTCCGCCAGGAGAGTCTTTACATTGACATTGTCAAACTCTTTACCTTTATCGGATTGTAAAGCTTTATAGTTTTCCCCTTCTAGTATTCTTCTCAATCCTCTTGCCACTACCTGCCCTGATTTGTTGATGAGCGGCACAGCCCAACCTTTTCTAGATAGAGAATCAACAGCAGTCAGTAAAAATGCTGTATTATTATTTTCTTCTTTTCGAGATCGAACATCCATCAAATCTACCTGTAACTGTTCCCCTATTCCAGCTACAATTGTAGGACGGCGTTTAAACTTAGTTACAGCTCTTTTATGTAACGTGTAGGCATCCTCACCACTCAACCATTCACGGATTCTTTTTTCCCCCTCTCGCTTCTACGAGCTTTCAGTAAAGCTCTAGCTCCTCGTAGAGATGTATGTAATGCAGGATTGTAATACAACTCTTTTAGCGTGTCGATGTCCATGAATTAGTACCTGGAATGACCAACTTTTTCTTCTGACTCTTACGTGTTTGATGCGGGGATTTTCTGACAGTTGTGATTCCTTCATCAGTTAGCAAGCTTTTAAATCTACTGTAATTGGTATTTCCCGATTGTATTTTACCTCCTTCAGTTAGAACGTCTCGTAGTAAAGTTTTGGAAGTCTTAGGATTCAACCAATGTTCTCCAATTTTCAGTCTGTTCTTGTCCGAGTCGAATCTACCAATTTTACTCAGATTATTCAACATTCTGACAGCAATCGTTTGATCACTCTTTTTTGTTGTTAATTCAGTTGCTTTTTTTTCAAACTCTTTTAAATTTTCACTTTCACTATCATGCTCATCTTCTCCATCAGTAAGAAATGTATTTCCAAGTAGGGTTGAGTCTTCAGTATCAAACAACCTCCCTTTTATTAATTCCATCCCGATGTCATCATCATCATCATCATCATCCATTTTCACTGATTCTAACTCAATGTCTTTATGAGCATTTGGTGAAAGGGTATTAGGTTTATCATCAATAACTGTGCTATTGGCTAAAGGAGAAATAGACTCTATCTTCTTTTTCTTAATGGGACTCCAACTATCCTTTTGTGTCTGATTTTGGTTATTTTTAATCTTTTTGACATCAGACAAATACTTACGTAGGTTTTCAACATTTTCATCTAACTTTTCGTGTGAGGATAAGTCAGAATCATAAGCCGTTTCCAGTAGATCATTTCGCTTTCTCTTCATATTTCTCACTGTTATAGCTTCCATAGGATTATAATACAATGGAGGTCTGGTCTTCTCTTCCTTTACCACTGTTTTATTTTCCTTTTTTTCCATTAATCTATAGTATTCATTTTCAGTGAGTATAAAAATACGTCTGGAGAATGTTAAAGGCTGACGATTCATCTTTTTATTGATGACAAAACAGATACAATAGGGTTTATAATAGCATCCAAAAGATTTCCTCTACCAGTCTGAATCAAAATTTTACGCTTATCATCAACTGTCCCTCTACCACTAAGTTTATGTAGTTCCTTCTTGTAACGCTGCAACTCAATAAACTGCTCAGAATCAAGAGGAACATTACCTAATATAATATTTTTAACACTTTCTTTCAATGATTGAAACAAATCTGAGTTAGCCTTTTCGACTATAGCGATTTTTCCTTTCTTACTCAGTTCATCCAGAGCTAAAATTGCCGTTTTATTCGCATCATTCGTGTTGAGACTTTCATCTTTATCTTCTCCCTCCTCCTAGCACACTTTTAAATAACCCAGGAACTATATTGCTGATGATAGGTCCTAGTAGAGCGCCTAAAAATCCTCCTTTTTGCAATACAGCTTTCTTATCATCTAACGTTGATCTTCTTACTAAAGCGCTAATATCCTTCGCGTTCCGCTGCAACTGATTGTACTGAGATGTTGTCAATGGTATCGTTCCATTTATAATAGCTTTAGCGCATTCCATTAGAGTCATAATAAACTCCTTTTTGGCTTTGGCTATAACAGACTTTTGAATAGCAAAGGTTGCATTGTTGAGTGATAACAACACAGCAGCATTTCTTGTTAATTTTTTCTCCAAATCTTTAGTCATTAAAACTCTTTCGTGTTGCGTCGTTGAATAACAAAATATGATTGAGGTGAAATGAATAGTAATTGTATTTATATCCTTTTACTTGGTACATATAATATCATAGGGAGATCCGATGTAAAATTTCCCAATAGTCTATGTTGATCATTCGTTTGTTGAGTCGTATCTATTCGTAAACAAGAGTATGGCTTTTTTGTTACATCTTCAAAAGCCTCTTGTACATATTTTACTTTTGATGGAAAACATTGTCGAGCCAAATAGGAAATAGAAGAAGCATCTCTAGGATTTTTAAAAAGAAAAAAATAATGACTATTCAAGGAAATTGTACGATTTCCTTTTAAAAACAGATTCTGAACAATAAAAAACACACTTATGTTCAAATGATGACTATGTTTTGTATACAGAGCATTGGCGTCAGCTTTACCAGAAACTTCATCCATGAGATCATCAATTATCAGCCATCGATTTTTACCATCTCTGGGAAAACTCACTGTTATATCTATCATCCCTTCATGAAAAATCACTCCTGGTACATCATCAAAGGCTTTTTGGTAGGCTCCATAACAGTAGTGAATTTCTGTTGGTGGGGGGTGTGCTATAGTCTGACTAGCTTCAATCATTCGAAAAATCGCTTGCGTTTTTCCCGATCCAGTTGGTCCTGCAATCATTGCTGTAAAAGGAGATCGCATCCATGGGTCATAATCTTCAGGTTTCCCATTCATCATAAAAAGATGTTCATCAACCAACAGTAGTTTCATTTATGATTCCAACAGGAGAGTTTCTCGCTTTTTGTATTTTTTCCATAGCTTCTTCATACATACTAAACTCAGCAACACCTCCAACAGTGGAAAACCCTACGACAAATACCAAAATCATCATAATTATCAACGCTTTACGCTTCATACTCGGTAAAACATCTATCGTATCACGTGTAGTACCATCAACAGTATCAACTTCATTCATCGGTCTCATCTCAACATCATCCTCTGTCGACATCTTAACTTCCAATAACAATACAATCATATCGCGCTCCATTTTTATACAATGTAAAAAACATCAAAAAAAATCAAATGCCATACATTCAAAATCTATATGCCATATAAGTTCAAATTAAGTAAAAAAATAATCAAAACTCAAATGCCACTTAAATGCCACTCAAATGCCACTCAAATACCCCTCAAATAAAATACAATATAAACTCGGCGAATCCATCCAACGTCGTAACCCATTGCCTCAACTCCAAGATCCAATCCACAAAAAAACACTTGGTAGGGAGATCTGCTCATTTATTACTACTTGTAGGTGTTACTTACCTTTCGATGACTTGTTCAAAGAAACTTCTAGAGAATTTATGTGTATCCTTTGTCTTGTGTCACACAGCAAAGGGAGTCCTGTGAAATAGTCTGGAGTTGTTTCCCAGTGGTTGGTGGGTTCCCCTGTAGCTATTACTGTAATATAATATACCAGCATTTATGTTAGGCAGTCCTTACATCACAAATTGCTCTTGTAAGCCTCTCTTGCGTGTTATCCACTTAAAATGTAACCCATCAACATTACATGAGTTTGCTATTATTCCAGTAACAAGGGACGCTGTCAACTGGAAAGAGCATTTTAGAGAAAGTAAAAAACAACAGAAAAAATTATGTTCATGTATAACCCTGTGCAATAATTGTTTTGCATTTCTTGGCTTTGAATTTTTCTGATGCAAAAGTACACAAAAGTTATAGTTTCAAAAAAATATGAGATTTAGTTGTTATTTATTAACACATTTATTTACTTATTACATTTATTTAATAATAAATGTTGTTATATTTATTGAGGCAGCTGATCAGCGTTGTTTATCTCAATGATCAGGCAGCATGCTTTAGGGTGATGATTATCTAGGCACATGCAGTGGCTTTCTTTCGTAAAACTTTGTTGATCATGGAAACAGCATACATAAGTTCTGTGGAATATTGTAACGGTTTTCCCCGTTATGAGGAGGAAGAACGGTTACTGGTATTGCAAGAGTGCTATGTTTACTGGCTTTACTCTGTATTTTGTGGTAGCGATGGCTACAGAGTGTCAAGGCAGTATAGTCTCTCTGATACGGAGAGTACTGAATGCTGCTATCTAGCAGACACGACTAAGTTCGGCAAATGGCCAAAAGGATTCCACAAGTTTAACAGGGTAGCAGTACTTTATTTCTACTTGCTACTGAACCAAAACACACAGAACTGAACACTAAGAACAAGTGTAAAATGAACAATAAGTCTCTAAATACGTATTGAATAATAGTCCAATGTATCGCAGTATAGTCCTCTTGGCTGATCGTTGCTACGCAGAATCTTAAGCGTCTTTTCCTGAGTGCCTTCCAATGTATTCGTCCTGGCAGTTCCAAACATTCCCCAGCTTCTGGGACTGGTGCTGGCTAGCATTGAACCCTAGCTAAGACACACGAACAATAACTAGACAATACTAGTTCGGGACACTAACTCTATCTAATCAGAGTATCTAATTGTATCTGAGCTACGGGGCTGCATGCAGCTCTTTATAAAGGAGGTACAAAATCACGTAAGCATAAAAATATATGATTGGCTAATATAAATTGAGCAATCAAAACAAACTAACATGTGACAAGTGTCAAAGTTAATGATAGCAACTAGAGGCGGGAAAGTCCTTCCTGCGCTTGGCCTTAGCGAAGCCGTACTCTTGAGCATTCAGGCATAACCTCTAGTTATATAGGCTGTAGGGTAATCTTGGATAAGCATATGGCTGATTAATATATGTTGTTAGCACCGGCTGAGATGATTGCAGCCCTGTGCAATTCCATTACAATACATTATTTTTAGAAAAAATTAATTTACATGCTTACTATAACTGCAACAGAGAAGTTAAAAAATTTTAACTTATCTTTTGGTGTTATAGTGAGCATGTAAATTAACTTTTCTAAAAAACAATATATTCAGCAGATGTACCTGGTTATGTATGCTGCTTTCATGACCAAGAAGCTTTTAAGAAACAAAGCAACTACTTGTATATAGACAGTCATCAACCTAAAACATGCCACCTGGTATTTTAAGGAAACAATGCTGATCAGCTGTCGCAATAAATGATTCATTTGCATACAGGTTATAACTACAATAATGTTTTATGAATGAGTAACTCGTTGAGCAGCTATGATAAACATGGGAATAGTAGAAAAAATAGTCAGTGCAATCTCAAGTGTTATTGATAGTATTCGCGACCTGTTCGTCAAACAAAATGAAAAAAATAATAGGAGTTCGTAGTTCAATATGTTGCGTATGCAACGGAACACTAGTTTTGAACAAAATAAATATTCAATGAAATGTTATAGCGTAAAGGATTTTGTCGCACCTTCACCTAACAGCTACTAGAGAAGTGTACTTGGTTAGCAATGTAACAATGATTGCTGTAGAGCACTACTAGTTGAGTAGTAATGGCTCTATTTATAGATGAACTATACGTCACTTAGCTCCGTGTTGTGCCGCGTACAAGTATACTAGCAATACTTGGCTATCTGCCAACTGAATACACTGGGTTATAATTATTAATACTTCATTGCTTCAAGAGACAAAAGCTTACTCAGAGTTCCTCTCTTTGTAAGCGCACAATCCAATCTGCCCGCTGGGCCAAATGTCACCATAGTTATGCATTTCAATATGTAAATGAACAGTTCAAATGTAATACAAGATGATTGGTTTACAATAATAATCAGGTCATACAAAAATAGGCAAGCAAACAGGCAAAATGAAAACATATATATACAATAGGCAACAAACAACAATGCGCCAGTTAATGTCTTTAGCAAGGCTGGGAAAGCCCTGCTTGAGTTCCTTGGTCTTCTCTCTACTGCGGCACGCATGCATCTCTATACTGAGGGCAGTCAGGTGTAGCTGAGTCTATCTTCTTAGGCGTGTGGGACTAATGCATTGTGCAATCATACACTGGCTAGCATAGCATCAATCAATGAGAGGCCACCTATGTTGAAATCCATTACAATAGTTTACCGAACAAACCATAAAGAAGATAACTCCCAATTTTCAAAACAACCCAAAATATGTAAAAATTTGAACTGCTACAAACTGGAATAGTTTAACAATCTGCCATTCAATTTAGTAAATTTTGAACGCTTGCAATTATTTCGAATTTTTTTTCAAGGATAAAAAAACCGGTCTATGAAAATGGAAAAAAAACAACTTGCTCCTTATTATTTAACTAGTGTTCAGTTTCATTCGCTACCTACGATCAATATAAATAAATACTCATTAATTGTTTTTTATCTAGTGAACTACCTTTTGTTGACCCACAAGTTTCGTACAAACTGATTATTTATTGACTAAATTTATTGCAGGCTTGATTATTTTTATTGCAATGTGTTCGCGAACAGAGGTCGCGAATACTCTTAATGTCTATACTTGGAATGAATGCAGTCATTCTATTTAAGGGAATGGAAAATTTTGCCCATCTCAGGCACTGTTTACACTGGTGCGTATCATAGAATAGTGTGCACTCCATAGAAGTGTGAGCAACAAAGTTACCAGCAAAAACAAGTTAGCAGCAAAAACATGAGCCTTTCAAATAGGTTCGTATCAATATCGGCTCCTTATCATCTTGGAACTGAAACGGGGTCCAAAGTGTTTTAATATGGATACGGGTTCTGATGGGTAATATAATTGGTATTTGAATAGGTACCTCAGTGAAGACCGGTACAAAATCATAGGTTTAACAAGTAGCTATGGTACTTTGTAGCTTACTAATGTTAACCGAGCCTCATTATATACTGTCAGCTATTGTCTAGACATGCCGGTGATTCAATCGTCAGTGTCTCAAAGATTTGACAACTGTTTGGTTAATAACTAGATGATGTGCATTCTTGTTTATTTTAGGCTATTGATTGACAAGTAACAAGGTCACTGCAAACAGTCAAGTAGCTGATGCGACCAAATAAGTTGGTAGTTGCAGCGCTCAAGAAGTAAAGCTAGTGGCCATCGATAAATTTCCATAGTTTTTACAAAGTTCTAAATACTTCTATGAACCAACGGAAGCAATGGTGTGTGATGGATCCATAGATTTAGTAAGTGACCATGCATATGAATTAAAAGTAAGAACTTACAGTAGCCGGTTGCCTGTAGTTGCTACATTATAACAGGCTGTCCATAAATATATTGTAGCGGATTTTAGCGTTCGCTAAGTCTGCGCACACGTTGTACCACATTCTGGCATCCTTATAATAGCCATTAGATGGCCAGAATGACTAGAAACAGTTATACCGAATAGAGTAGAACTCTACTCATGTCTATACTGACTCTGTAAGGAGCTATGCGGACCTATACTGACCCTGTATGCAGCTATACCGACCTCACTGTGCCGGCAGGAGGTGAGTCAATGTAGCCTGAGGACTCAAAAGCAGCCTGGGAGAAGCAGGGAGCCATCTACGAGAGATTTCCACCCCTAACCATCACGAAAGATGGAGTACTAAAGCTAGAAGGTCAAGGACCAAAGGAATGACTGTGATTGGTACATTAGCCTCTAACTCTACCAACTACTACAGGGCGCCTATTACCTTTAAGCCTATACTGTTAATCTTATTCGTTATGTATTTATATACTCATATTCATTGGTGCATGTGGCAATATTGCTATGTGATTGGCTAGTCACTTCCTGTGCATCGCCTATAAAAGGCAGAACTTTTGCTGAAATTGTCATTTGTAATGTGCCTGTTACTAACTTGTTTTATTCTGAAGGAATAAATGCATATGTACTCATTAGCACTGAGTAATGCCCCTGAGCCAAGGGCTCCCTACTGGTTGTAGAGTAGAGATACTATGTCTTCCATTCGTTCGGTACATCACCAGTTAAACTAACAACTGGTGGCAGCACGCTACCGACCTCAGCTAGTAATTTTACGCCCCCTAAATCCACTACAGTATGTTATTCTGGTCTAGATTAGTAAAAATAAGTTGCCCTATTTTCAGTAATATATCTCAAAGCATTGCCTCAAGTAATAGCCATTTTGGTGTTTAGCGTCACTTCGTTACAATTCCCGTAAGAATGAAACGCAAAAGGTTTAAACTCTAAATGTTGCCTTCCTCGCATGTTTAAATTTACTGCAGATGAATGTGGCTATTACATACATTATAGATGCACTAATGAGCCAGATATAATCATCAAAACACTTCCAATCAGCTGGCTTAAGAAACTAATGGTTAGAAACATGAACAAGTTCACAATTTGATCGGGCTGCTTACATAATTTGATGTGTCATAGTAGCCATTGCTAAGCAGTCTAACGACAACCACATAATTCACTTACAAAATTTGGCTGTAGTCTGTGTAGATACTGCAGACACTGTTAAAGCTGTAATTGCTATGACAAGATATAATGTGTTCCTCATCATTTGCCTGCAAGTAGTATCAAATACATTGGCAATACAATAGGGTTGTAAGATGGTGATTAAAGCTGTTGCAGGTGGCTCTTTGCCTTGCCTTGCATCGCCTCGCATCGCCTCGCATCGCCTCGTATTGCCTCGCATCGCCTCGCATCGCCTCGCATCGCCTCGCATCGCCTCGCATCGCCTCGCATCGCCTCGCATCGTCTTGCCTCGCCTCGCATTGCCTCGCACTGCGTTGCACTGCCTCGCCTTTCGTTGCCTTGCATTGCCTTGTGTCGTCTTGCGTTGCCTTGCGTTGCCTTGCGTTGCGTTGCATTGCGTTGCCTTGCGCTGCCTTGCGTTGCATTGCGTTGCAATGCATTGCATTGAGTTGCATTGCGTTGCATTGCGTTGCATTGCGTTGCATTGCGTTGCATTGCGTTGCATTGCGTTGCATTGCGTTGCAATGCGTTGCATTGCGTTGCATTGCGTTGCATTGCGTTGCATTGCGTTGCATTGCGTTGCATTGCGTTGCATTGCGTTGCATTGCGTTGCATTGCGTTGCATTGCGTTGCATTGCGTTGCATTGCGTTGCATTGCGTTGCATTGCGTTGCATTGCGTTGCATTGCGTTGCATTGCGTTGCATTGCGTTGCATTGCGTTGCATTGCGTTGCATTTCGTTGCATTGCGTTGCATTTCGTTGCATTGCGTTGCATTGCGTTGCATTGCGTTGCATTGCGTTGCATTGCGTTGCATTGCGTTGCATTGCGTTGCGTTGCGTTGCATTGCGTTGCATTGCGTTGCATTGCGTTGCATTGCAGTGTTGGGCTAGTTCGAGGTGGTTATATTGAAAAAATTATGTTAATATCCCAAAAAAGTTTCACACCGAATAGTTTCTTGTTATTAGAAGTCTAGTTTGCATCATTGTTGAGACAAAACAATGCATTCGAAGCTACACAGTAGCAAAACTAAAACAGCCAAATAACTTTTGTTTTAATAATGACTATGATGAAAGACTCATGTCGTTCATAGATTTTAGGTAACTCATAACCAGATAAAGATATAATTTTACCTGTAATGTTATACAGTCAATAGCTTGCAGTAGTGGTCAGCAAATATACTAATTAGTTGCTCTGCTCTAGCGGTGATGGCAGTGTACCAGCGGTAGAGTTAGCGGTAGTACTGACACTGCTAGTTTTGAGCACAGGCTAGTAGTAGGCGTGATACTAGCTGTAGCGCACTGATCAATCTAAGCAATCAGCTGATACGCATAATATAATAAGGCAGACTACTAGGCAATCAACATAGCGCTAGATAGACTTGTTTGTGTAAATCATTGAATTGTACCTGTGAGTGAATACTTCCATGTCTATTGTGGTAGATTTTGATGGAAGTTGATAGTAAAAATGTCGTTTACTATCCACCCTTTGCAAACGATGCGCTAGACTTTAGCCTACAGCGTTCGGTTAACTGCTGATTAGGTGAGAAGTTATACTGTGCCGGTGGCATGGTGTGCAGGGCCGGTAGTGACCGCTGCAAGGCCGGTATTGACCTCTTACCGACCCGGGCAGGCACTGGACGGCCGACATAGCAGAGGAACGTTAAACCCATCGGAGAACTTAGTCAAGGCCAAGAACCGAAAGTACCCTTCCTCGAATTACCAGACAAGTGGACCACATGCTAGCTATAGCCTGGGAGCCCTGAAGGACCTATTACTGGACCATGGAAATAAGACTCTGCCCTCTAGCCACTTGGCGCCTGTATTATTTAAGCTATTTACCTTACCTAATTGGCTAACTATTTATATACCTGTTTGGATTGGTTGATTCGCTTCCTGTACTATTGATCTTATGTGACTCATGCTAATCAATTCCTGTGAGTCCTCCTATTAAAGGAGTTAGTTTTGCCACAATCATTGCATTCATTCTCATGTCTTGCCGCAAATACCCTTGAGGAATCAATACCCCTCAGGACTTTGTCTTATGAGAATACAGCCACTATTCAAACACCACTCCGTGTTATTTGTGTGAGCCATGGGCTCCAGTTATACCCAGTATTACGGTTGCCTGACTGCACAGTTGTCTCTGTTGAGCAGTACAGTGCCCCCTCTGTAGAAAGGTATAATACTCGAGCTTAGTGGATGTCCGGTGAACCGGACTGGAATCCATTAAACTATTATCATTGGCATTTGTTATTCACACACACATGAGCTTAGAATGTTGTTTATGCCAGTTGCAGTATTCATAACACTGACGTGGGTCTCCTTATTGCTGACTTGTGATACAATAAGGAAGGGAAACGTTTGTTGTCATGTCTCATTGCGTCATACTATTTCACAAGAGTTCATGGTAATGCTAGCATATTACAAGTCATTCATTGGATCTGTGTAGAATATGGAGAGGCAAGAGCAAAAAATAGTGCCTCAAAGACTACTCAGCAATTCAAAAACATACAGAAGAGTTGCTTTCTTGAAATTTTATGTTGGAAATGACCACTTCTGGTTCTTCCATTTAAATAACCATTACTCTCCACTTTTAAGCTGATACAGTATGATCTTTTATATAACATAAGTTGCTCCGTTTAACATCCGTACCCTACACATTTTATTTCTGCCACTATGTTAATAAGCAGGTTTTTTAAACAACTCTAGCTAGACTTGCCTACACAAACCTAATCTCGACCTTCACTTAACCTTTAAATAAACCAAACCCAACCTCGGTTTAACTTTAAGCTCACCATAGGCTCTACCTAAAACAGTTCTACCAAACAAGTACCAGATATAATTAAGGCAATCTGTTAGATGGACCAACCAAGCACGAAGTTTATCACATTGGAATGCTTGAAAGCTACAAAGAAAAGCGGCATAAAATCTTTTGCACTATCACAGGTAACAGCCTACTGAATATAATACTATTTGTTCAACTATTTGTAAAGATAATGCGCAGTTGAAATAGCAGCCTCCTTTTGGCTTACCGCAACCAGGTATGCTGTAATGGACAGACAACTAAAGCAACTAAGATAATTTGTCTTAGTTCTCCTTAGGCATCAGCATGCACCGTACAATTTACAAATCACAGAAGTGTCTGCCTACTTTTCTTTGTTATTAATCTCATGGCTGCTCCACAGGCATTTACACTACTGTCATGGTTCTGGTGCCCTGTCTCCTCCGTATATGGGGAGTTGTTCTTCCGAGGGGAGATATCATGGGTAGAACTGTTACCATTACATGTTGGTGTTCAACAAGAGATAGGGGACTTCTATTTAGATTGTAGGATTGAAACCTGGTGGAGGAGAGAGAGGACTTGTAGGCTTCGGCTGCCGTTTACTTAGCACTGAAGTAGAGGGGGGGGGGGGGAGAGGGGTGTTCAGGGAGAATTAGTATGACACAATGCAAAATGACCACAAGCGTTTCCTTTCTTCATTGCATCACGTCAGCGATGAAGGAAACCCATGTCACGTGTTATGAATAATGCAATTGGTGTGGTTTTATTATAATGGAAATAGCGCAAGTTAGGTAGGAAAAGGTGGAATTGCTGGACTTGCTATTTGTGGTTTGATGAACTGGGAGAAGATAGAGGTAGTTAGTGGCAAGAGATGGATACAGGAGTTAAGGCTGGATCCAGAAGATTTCAAAACCATTTGCTCATGCATTTTCCTTGCCTCACTCAAAGGGATAAGGAAAGTGTTCTCAGAGAAATTATCAGTCCATCTGGAGTAGCCGTGGTTAAAAATTCTTTATGGATGACACAATAGCCAAGCAATATCTTGCACAAAGCTGTACATCTTACCACCACTGCTGTTTTTCGATACATTAACAATTGATTTACTGTGATCACTCATCAATAGTAGTAGAAGTAGACGAATTGCTGCTTGTTTAATTCAATTTTACATTTGTTTGGTAGTTGAATCCCATGTAGTTTGATTTTAGTTTCAATGAATAATTCATAGTCACGTTGTATATCTGATCTCAAAATCTCTCTAACAGGCAATGCTATGAGACAGTAATTTTATACCTGCCAAGCTGCATGTTAATAGTTTCATAGGTAGATTTATTAGGGTCAAAGGTTGCCGACAAATTTCATAATACAATGGGTTGCTCTTGATGCTTCGAGGCATCATTTGTAAATGCTCGGTCATTTACCCAATTTTCATTGGATTGCTACACTCCTAATCAAATATTAATCATCAGCACCTAGTTTTACACATGGCAAACTATCACCAGCTACAATATGCTAGTCAAACTGTGGAGATCAGAATGTGAAATTTATATAGCGAGTAATACTTTACAAATATTCACCTATATTTTTTCAAATCTGGTTTTTTGCTTCATGTTAAGAGCTAATGTAGTTTCTAAAAAACATAAATGGTGACAACTAAAGTAAAGATACTTTTTAGGCCTTTTCTTCAACCAAGTGCGAATGTTTCTTTATCCGATTGCGCATTCACTCTTTAAAAACTAGCCCTTAGCTTTTTTCGAACTTGAAATTTAAAAAAAATTTCCAAATCAAAAAAACAGATTGGTTAAGCAGCACTAGTTCAAACTGTTACCAGAGCGAACGTAAGCATAATATGCAAAGTACTGGCTAGGTTTTAATACAAGATAAGCATCGATACTTTTACAGCCAATGTGATGGAGTATGAAAACTACACAGCAATGCTCATAGACTAGTGTGTGTCACTGGAAATCTCATTATCATTGCTGTATACAGTAAAGCATTGTTATTGCACAAGCCCACAGTCAGCATCTGAGAATAATTTGTTTTGAGTGCATAACACTGGCTGATTGCCAAGCCCTTGGAAAGCCTTTGCAGGAGAAGACAACTTACTTAAAACACTTGTAAACCCTAAATGTATCTTTTTACAACTGATTCATTTCTTTACAGAAAAAAGGGGAAGAAACTCCTGCATTTGATGGAAAAAAGCAAAAAAAAGCTTTTGAAAGATATAAGGCTGTTTTTTTTTCGAGTCACTTGCACTTTAATATGGTGCTACCAAAATCCACAACAACATGTAGCATTGATAAATGGTATGTAGCGTGTTGCAGCAAAATGCTTCATACTGGTAAAAGAGACATGTACCTTGTTCGATACATTAGTTTCTGTTGTGAAGATGGGTTTCGTAAGCCAGTTCCTGGTATTTTAATGAATAATTTACGCCAGAAAAAATAGCACAAGCTGTTCTAGTAAGCATAAAAGTTTTCAAAAGGTTACTCAAAAAACGACAAAGAAATAACGTTCCTCAGTTTGCATACAAAAAATGAAACGGAAATTCGGTTCATGTTTGGAGATAAAATACTGCTAAGCACAGGAAAGAACTTGTTTCTTATTGTCATTGGTCCCTAGAGCTGTTGATTGTACATTTAAATGTTCTGTACAACTTTTTGTAGGGGTAATGTGTATTTCCTTTCATTCTCTGTGAACCAGAAGCATAATCTGTTGTTTTTAGCTGAGGAAGCTGCTAGGTCTCTGCCTACAATAGTAAACAACCCCACAGTTCAGATCTCAAACTGGCATCAATACAATTTAAATGACTGTCAAGCCAATATACTGTGTGAAAGGAGTATAAGATATAATGAAATTTTATTTATTGGAAGTTTTATTGACGAATTACGTTTTTTGAGGCAGCATTCCCAGTTAGCTTGGCTTCAAAAATCTGAAAAAGCAATGGATATGTTTCAAGTTTCTAAAAACATATTAGAAAGCTTTTTCACTCGCAATAAAAAAAACTTGGTATCTTGACCGATTTCAAACCCTACTTTTAGCAAGAGTATATTAGGCTTCTCTGATGGAAAACTTTTACTCAATGAAGACTTAGAAAGGCATCATCATAGATAGCTCTGAGAACTACAATTTCCAAAGTCGTACAAAAGTATTCTTTTGCTACCCATCTTGTAACATATTATTTTAATTGTGACTGTTGTTTAGCAACTCAAGATGTGAAGAACAGATGAGAGGCTTTCGGTAAAATAATAAAAAAAAATTGAAGTCAGTTTTAAAAAAGGAAAAATTCAGTGCGAACACTAGGGCTGTTGAAACTCTATAGTTGATCAGACAACCAATGTACATGTTCTTTTAGTTAAACAAAACTGCTTTTGGCAAAAAACAATCAGAAATAGTTTCAACGTCAATCAGCAAAAAGCCTGCAGAAATAAATTGAACAGAAAATGCATAATAGACAAATGCAGGAAGCTGAAACTGAAATAAAACACATGGATATTTTGATCAAGACCGCAGAAAAAAAATAAATGAGTCGGATTGAGAACCCTATTGGTGTGATTTACTTTGAACGTAAAAACATAAAATACATTTTACATGTATAATGAACACCATGTGCCTATTTGTAGCACCGTCTCCATTTTTTGCTACCGCCATAACAACGATTACATATTTATAATAGTTAACCACACTGGTGGACAGGTGATAATTCTAAAATTACTTGTGAAAAAGAAAAGGTGTCAAAACTGAACTTTCAGCGTCATTGTTGTAATTAATCACAACAACAGTTTTCAAATTAAAATTACGCATCATTGACTGAAGAAAACAGGCAACAGGAAAAATGTAGATAAATAAAATTTTGAAATACAATATTAAAGAAATAAAACATGAACTGGTTAATGTTTGTCATTGAGGATCAGGAAAAAGCAAGACCGACGAGTGAAATGGTTTAGAGATCTGTGTTAGCGCATTTAGTTTGAGCTGCTTTTGCATAAAAATATCCTCACAACTTTTAATGAAATAAAATAAAGGTATTGCAATTAAAAAGGTAAAATTTTGTACAAAATTCTGTGGCACATGTTCATAAATTAACACAGTTGCAAAATGCACTTGTGCACTTTACGTCTGCTTACAAGGGGCAATTTCCAAGAGCACCAATTTTCCAGAGTATTATTTTGGAGAGGTATTGTTTAGACACAAAACTCCAAGTATTAGAGCATCAAACTATTGCTCATAAGTATTTGGAAACTTGCTGGAGATGGGCTTGTAAATAAATAATGATTACCCGTGTTTTAGCTATTTCTCTCATTGCAACCTTGTAATTCAAGCATTTGCTCATTTTGAGAAACTTGCAAGTTGTCTCTCTGGAGTCTTTTTTTCCTGAAACTGTACCAGAATTTAAACAATACAAATTTACGACACAGATCAATCAACAATACAGACATATTGAATAACACAGACATTATGAAAATACAGATACTCCCCGTGTTGTGGACTAATCACATTAGATATATTAGTTACATTAAATATGTTGGTTATTATAGGTATATTAGTCACATAGAATGCATCAGTTACATCAGATGTATTGGTTACATTAAAAATATTACTAAAATCAGGTATATTAGTTACATTAGGTATATTAGTTACATTAGGTATATTAATCATTGTAGGTATATACATGTAAGTTACATCAAGCATATTAGTCACTTTAGATGTATTAATTACTTTAAATGTATTAGTTACGTTACATATATTAGTTATATTAGGTATATTGGTTACTTCAGGCATATAAGTTATGTAAGATATACTAGTTGTATTGGAAATACTAGTTGGATAAGGTATATTAGTCACACTAGATATATCAGTTACATCAGATGCGTTAGCCACATTAAACATATCAAACACAGTAGATATATTATGTACACTAGGTATAATAGTCACACTTTGTATATCGGTCACTTTAGGTGTATTAGTTGAGTGTTGATCAAAGCAGATACGCTCTATAATAAACTGTCAGTCACATTCAGTAACTGGCTCTCACTCTAAATTTCAAGTTAATCAATTCGGTAGGTATCTCCCACTTGCAGTATGATGCTTCTTATACCAATACCTCCAAAGAAGTAAGTATTTGAATTTTCACTTACTAAATGAAAGTTATCACTAAGAAAATCACAATGAGTAGTAAGGTTGCTCCTCCAACTGTCCAGCCGATAACTACAAAAAGGTAATGTAAAGTATACATGAGTAGTAATATATGAGCAGATCTCCCTACCAAGTGTTTTTTTGTGGATTAGACCTTGGAGTTTAGGCAATGGGTTACGACGTTGGATGAATTCGCCGAGTTTATATTGTATTTCATTTGAGGGGTACTTGAGTGGCATTTGAGTGGCATTTAGGTGGCATTTGAGTTTTGATTATTTTTTTACTTAATTTGAACTTATAGCATATAGATTTTGAATGTATGGCATTTAAGTTTTGATAGTTGTTTTACATAACTCGAACTCATATGATATTTGGAGAGAGAGGAGAGAAGAACAAGGAGATATAACTACATTAAACCAATATATGATTATATACATTTATTACATAATAAGTAGGAAAATATCCTTGTATAATATACCTAGAGTTAGTAAATACTAAGTAATACAAAGCACTACAACTTGTAATGATAATCAATACATAATCTTTTTTACAATGTCATCATTGATGTACTTGATGTACTGATGTTATATCTTAGGAAAGAAGACTTCTGTTCTATGTACTTTTGATTCCATAATGAACTAAAATAAAAAGTTATGTATTAGCATAGGATGATTAAACAAAAATGAAAGTTATGTATTAGTATAGAATGGTTAAACAGAAAATTTAAAACAACTACAAACTTTTACTAAATAGTATTTTTTTATTAATTATTACCTTATCATCAAAAATTGACTGTTAATCAGATGTTTTTGTAGCTTGTTGTGCCTTACGTTGTTGAGTCCTTACCCTTCTAGCTTGTCTTTGAGCGGACTGTCGTTGCATGTTTCTTTTTTTTAGAGCAAGATCTTTACGAGCACACTCGATAAAAATTGGTGTGCTTACCTGTTCTAGTTGATATTGTCGTTGTTGTAATACATAATGTAACCTCTGAATGTCTGATGTAACTTCATTCCCTAAGAGCTTTAATGTTAGAAAAGATTCAGTTCGAAAATTATTTAGCTGTTTTATCAAGTCTTTCTGGATGAATTTACAATTGTTTGAGATAATTCGCACTCTCTCTTCAATTTTTTTATTACATAGGTTTTTTAGAAGTATCAAGTCCTCCTGAGTCAAAGGTTTAGGCTGAGTTTCTGATTCTGTGTTGTTAACTATTTCCATTTTTTGTGGTTGAATCTAAAAAAATACAGATGATTAATTTTTTTCAGTTGTTTAAGTATAATAAATAATGCATGAGTAAAAACTGTAATTTATTAAGTTTTTACCTTGATGCTCTCCTAATAGCTATAGTAGATGTTGCTTCTCAGATAGCTGTTGTAGAACTGGATGCTTTCTGTGTGAAAACGTTGGTTCTTATATAGCTAAAGTTGTACTGATTAAACCCTATGAACCTCATCTCGTGTCAATCTCTATGAATCAGCATCTTTTCACGCGAAGGAAAGTCAATGTTTTCGCGGAAATAAATGAATTATTTTCACGCGAATACAAACCACTGCTTTCGCGGGAATAAATAATTTATTTTCACGCGAATAGAAACCAATGCTTTCGCGGGAATAAATGATTTAATTTCCCGCGAATGAAAGTCAATGTTGTCGCGGGAATAAATACTTTATTTTCACGCGAATAGAAACCAATGCTTTTGGGGGAATAAATGATTTAATTTCCCGCGAATGAAAGTCAATGTTGAATAGCGTACGATCTACAGTTGTTAAAACTTCTGCTATTCCAATGCAATAGACGAACTCTGCTTGCAAACAGCACGCTTTATCTAAGGCTTTTCACGGAACTTGGGTGAAAACTACTGCTATTCATTTTGCTTCAAAAAATTTAAACGCTACCAAAAAGGAATTAATAGGTTTATCTATCAAAAATCAGAATATTGAGTTGGCTAAAGAGAAATTGCACAAACAGCACTTGGCATGGCAGCATAAACAACATGAAAAGACAAATTTGACGGGACGAAATCATTAAAGGGCTTAAAACAAATCAAGTGAACTGATTTTGAACACTGAAGTTGTACATTCGAGCTAAACTGTTACCTGCAGACACCATATCACCTACAACGGGCTTCACAAGGTGGCATACTTACCACAGGCTCACTCATTGGCTGTCGAGTACTGAACTGGGTGTGCTGATTGGTAGCAAACATGCCAGGGTAATGTAGCTGAGTAGGGTGTGCAACGGATCCCACAGCTGCCACCAATGTAGCGGATTTTGGGGGCTGAAACCCACTAGCTAAGGTCGGTAGCGAGCTGCCACCAGTTTTTGTTTAATCGGTGACAACAGCACGAAGGTATAGCACCGAAAGATGTGTGAAAGAGTAACTCCAACCCTACAACCAGTAAGGAGCTCTCGGTTCAGACGCATAACTCGGTGCTGTTGAATATCTATGCATTTCTTCATCCAGAATAAAACGAGTAGTAAAAGGCACATTACAACTAACTTGATAGAGCAAAAGTTCTACCTTTTATAGTCGATTCACAGGAAGTGATTAAGCATACTAACCAATCGCATAACAATAATACATAAGAAACGAATGAATAAAGGTGTATAAATAGATAGCAAATACGATAAAGAATATGGGGCTAAAAGTAAATGGTAGGTGGAGTCATATGCTATTGCACCAATCACAGTCCTATCCGCTTCCTGTCTCTAGTCCTTAGCCTTTCTAGCCTTTGTCCTTTGTCTTTTGTTGGGTTTACGGGTGGTTATCCCCCAGAGGCAGCCCTCTGCTTCCCTCAGGCTAATTTCTGGTCCACAGTCTACACTGACTCACTTCCTGCCGGCCCTGCAAGGTCGGTAGTGAGTCATACAGGGTCGGTACTGCTCCATACAGGTTCGGTACTGACTAATACACAGGGTCGGTCAATTTGGTATTACATCTCTCAGTAATTCTTGCCATCTAATGGCTAATACAAGGATGCCAGAATGTAAGTAGTGTGTGCGCAGAAGTAGGTAACACTAAAACCCACTACAATATGATGTCACCAGCTGTGAGCGCAATTTTTTCATGTGCCATCCATGAAGACTAGGTTGATTGTAAACTATAGATTGTCTATGACTTTTCGTCATTAGATGGGGCAGTGTATCCCACCCCAATTCCTTGTGGAATCAAAGGTGCAGCTTGTTTCTCAGCTGGAGAAACTGTTATAGCCTGTCCTACCAGGGCAAATACAAATTCTTGCTATCAAGTTATCATGGAAATGCTCAGATAAACCAACGGGTGAGCATAAAATATCAATCATGAAACATTTGCTCACTAGTTACAACGTTCGAAGGCTTAATTCACAAAACTTTCCAGCTCTCATCGCAAAATAACACTACACCCAAGAAATCGCTCATTTTGTACTGCCAGTATTATTTCAAGTATATGCCATTCCGACCAAATCAAGATCAAAATACCATGCAAACAATTTCATAAGCATTGTGCAAACCAATAGGTAATGAAGTCACCAAAATGACTGATTTTCAGATCAAATGTGCTATTTACAGTCCCGATAAAAATAAAACCAACAAGGATTTTGCAAAATGCTTTTAGCAAGTAGAGTAAAGTGTGTGAAGCAGATTTTTTTAGTAAAGCATCTTAAAAACTCAACTTTCTTACCTATTTTTACAATCGCTTGGATGCAAGCAGCCATTTCATGAAATCTTGGGCATGTAAATGCGATAAAGTTTTCTGTAAAACTCAACTGGAGGAGTTTGTAGTCTTCTTATTCATACTAAACAACTGGTCTTAACCATAAATGTTTTCCTCTTATTTCAATTTTTAATGCAGCTGTAATTTAGTGTACATTAAAAAAATTAATTGAAAGAATTTGGTGGCCGCATGTTGTTTGAGTCTGCTCCGAGTGTAGATTGAGTGCAGAGGATTTGAGAGCAAACTACTGGTGACGACTCTCATTTCCTATCTCCTATCAGTTCCAGGGGCAGTGAGAATAGTGTTTTCTCTACCTACCCACACCTAATAACAGAATTTGATAAATAACAGCTCACTGTAATGGCACATCAAAAACCTTTAGCCAGCAGAGCTTATGCTACAGAAATCCAACTGAACCAAGCGAAAACAAACAAAACTATGCTTAAAAACAAAATGGACTGTCTACACGATCATTACCAATAGAAATGTGATGTTTGATCAAGTCACCACTGTGCATACAGTTTAGTGAGATGAACCCAATAAAAAAGATCACATTCATTGACAGCTTATTTCTTTATATCCGAACTCACAGTAGATACTACACACACAACATTCAGAGTATCTTTTTGTAGGGAATTTATACAAGTAAATTAGATATTAAATAAAACGCTTTTACTTGCTATAGAAAGTAAAAAGTGTTTTGTAGTCAGTTTATGTAATGCATGTATTGTCAGTCATTCCCTCATTACCAACTTGAAGGACAAGCATCTGTTGGTCTTGATAGGCTGCAATGTTGGCTGCTTCTCTGAGTCTCCGTTTCCTGTAGCTTAAATATAAATGAAAATTGGCTGTTACCAATGGTATTATTGATCTCACGAACTTAATCTGCATGGATTGAGTATTGTACAAGTGTGAACCACAATAAACCTTATAATGCACAGTAGTATTGTTATTTGCATTGGCTCGACTCTGAAACCAACAGTGAGACAACAAAGCAGTTTTTGGCATCTGACAAACAATTGTCATTTGAATACCTTTAAAAAATTCAAAGAAATTTTTCACATGAATAAGCTAGTATTTTGTGTTTACTGGTTATCACTTTTTACATAAATCACAAAAGTTTAAAAACTTTTCTCTGTAATTAACAAAGTTTTAAAGTCAAGGCTGAATAGAAAAAACTTTACGATAGAATTGGCTAACGCATTCGCCGACAAACAAAATAGAAAAATAAACAGAAAAAATTGATAGCAGTAAGAATTGCAAAACTGCATTTTTTGTATAAATAATACATTCAGTAGTCGCATTGAAAAGCTTAAAAAAATAACTATTCATACTAATGATCGCTAATATCAGAACAAAAAACACAAATACGCAACAATACAGAGCATTTTCTTTTTCAGTTACCGGTGTTAATATTCTTTAATGAGCCAGAGGTAAATTAAGTATTATTATATAGGGAAATTATATTACGCCAATGATGAAACGGACAAAAAGCCGTTTTTTGTGCTGGATGAGTAGGTAGTTTAAGTATCAGTCTATCAAAATAATCCCATAAGGTATGCAGGTCGCACTGTATGTGTACACGCGGCCATGCCAATGTTGTTAGTCACTGTCAAGAAGTAACAACCCATTGTCTGGCCATCAAGTTGATTTCCAGCATACTATCTTTTCTACCTATGTTAGGTACCCCACTGACAATGTGATATATCAACTCTACCAGGACCAATATCTCCTATGGTACTAGCAAAGTGTCTTTAAACTTACTGAAGATATAAGACAATGAAGGCAATCACACTCAGCAGTATAACTCCTCCAATTGTACATCCAATTACTACAATATGGAGGGAATAATGTGTATTACACGTACATATGCATTGCTGTAACATTGCTGCTACCGCTAAGTGGGGTGTAATCAAGATTGCTGGTTGTCACTTCCGAACTATATTTTTTTGTATTTCAGGGCATTGCCTAAATAATTTATCATGATTTATTGATCTCATAAGAACTATTAGCTTAAGATTTTTATTGAAATAATAAAGTTTGGCTAAATTATGGAAGGTCCAAGTTAATGGTAAACACCAAATAACTTCAGAAGGCTAAAAACATGGTAATCTCATTGTACCAAAATCAGTTGGTTGATAGTATATCACAACTTTCTTGGCAATTCAAACTTCATAAAGCTGATTTAATATGGAAAAACAGTGAAACTTGCAAAAAAAATTCCCTTTTCACTTAGAGAGAAACCCAATGTTTATGAACATTTTACATCGATGCTCTGATAAGTTAGATGCAACTCACTTGTTCCTGTGTAAGGAGAATAAACAGGGTACTCAAAGTCGTATGGGGTTGTTGTTGGTTTGGTATATGGCTCTTTTGTGGTACCAATGTAGTTGTTGCATGTCACGACTGCAGATCCACTTCCTTAAATAGTGCATATATTTGAATTAAGTATTAGTGGACACTCATTAGACAGATCTATTGTAGATGTAGAGCTGAAAGTAGCTGAATAACTCTACTACTTGTAAGGTTGGATAACTCATAAAGTTGATAGCGCACTCATGAAATGTTTACTGAAAAAGTATTACACTGAATGTAGCCAAAGGTAAATCAGCCAACTAACCTGGATAAATGCCAAACCAAGCGCCTCTCCTCGGATTATACTCAAAACTAGATTCGAACTGAAACCCACTAACGGCATTGGAAGTGAATTCTTTGCTAACCAGGCCATTTATAATAGTTTGGTTGCAGTATTCTTTTGCAATTTTTTCTAAAAAGTACAAGAGAAAAATACGTATTGAAGTAAATTTTTATTGAGCTTTGTTTTCAAAATCTTTAGCAGTTTCGACTTTTCCATAACCTTTTTGTTAAAAAAATGGTTTGTTTTCTTATCAGTATTTGTGGAGCCTTTCAAAAACATGGTTATGTGATGTGATCAGATTCTTTACATGTTGAGTTGCTTTTGTCTCCCACATTCCAGTACTACCTTAAATGCAGTCAACAGAACTGCGGTTTAAACTATGGACTAAATCATAATTGAGTGTTCTAATGCAATCTTAACATGGTGAGTTGTTCTCTCTTGAAGTTCTAGATTTTCATAATTAGTAGTAATGCTATGGCGTAAATGATATAACTACTTTTCAACATTTTTACCGAAATTCTACACCATTCCTTAGTCGAATTATGTTGATTAATGCCATTCATAACCACTGTTAGCAAAATATTTATACACACGAAATTATTCACAGCAAATAATGAAAAGCAGATAATACAAATAGAAGAAGAAAGATAGGTAGTCAAGAAACAAATTACACGTAGTTCCACAATCTATGAAGCAATGGCTGGTTAGTTTTTGGTATAAGCCAATTCATTGAAAACCTCTTTAAATAATGAAAAGAACTTTACCGCAAGAAAAAACAAAAAACAAAATGAGCCGCATTGTTGATGAGGGAATCAGTTGAAAGCTTTGAGCATTATCAAAAAGAAATTTGTTCAAAATATTTCTCTCATGTCGGTTGCAACATGAAGTAACTTCTTTAAATATCAAATTTTCTAAAGCGGATGCAAATTTTACATTGTAAAATTGCCAAACACCTTATGCACTTTACTCAGGCATACTTTTGCATTTCAGTTTACAATATTTGATGTCAACTGTTTTATCCTTTTTAAACTGTTTTCTATTAATTAAGGCTGTTTCTACAAAAATTTAAGCCGTAGCACAAATTAATAACCAAAGCAGAAAAAACTTAGAATTATCATTTTCTATGTTTTAACCCATCTTGCTACAAACTCACCATTCTCGTCAAACCCAACAAAGTCCTTACATCGGCCATCATACCACTGATCTAAGTCAGCAAACAGAAGTTCTGTAGTGACCTTGTTGCTGCCTAAAGATCTCACACTGCACTGACAGTTGGTCTGAGCTGGGTATGTTTCACCTACTTCTGTGAACCTTGGAGTGATGTAATAGGCAGGTTTGTGATGTGTGATTGTTGTGGTGGTGTTTGGACACATGGGATGTATACTTTCACCTACAATTATACGAGAAAATAGGCTGATAAAGGCTTGTTTTATCAGGTACTAAGCTATATACAATACAGATAAGTGAATTGAAGCATCCATCTTGAAAACAACTACAATTTAACCCAAAAAACTTTAAATAACGGGTCAATTTGTTGAATAAACAGACTAAAGGATACTTTTTACTGATAACATTAGTTTGAAAAAGTAACATTGTCATTACTGTGATCGAATTAAAGTCTGTTCCATTTTTCCTCAAATGTGTTTAAGTCAATGAGCACAAATGTAAGAGAGAGAAGCGTTTATAAAATCATAAAAGCAGCATGACTATGAAATAACAGGAAGTGGCCATTTTTAATCTTAAAGCTTATTTGTAAAGAAAGCCTACTTGCAATGTTAACTCACCAACGCTTGCCAAGACCAGACAGGTGAACCAATGTTTATGAACCCTTAAAAATATCACAATGTAACTATATTTTTATTATGACGCTTTTCATTTTCATTGAGCTTTGTTCATCTGATGGTTGAAAATGATTTAGTGTTTTCAGGTTGAAGTAAAATCTTTAAAAAAGTAGGCTAATAAATTTTTGTGGAAAATTATTATACAGTTTTGTGCTGTTAGATCAATTGTGGCCTAAGTCGTTTATCGTGTGAAATTGATTTTTTCAAAAACTTGCTGTTCAAAACATTCATTTATTGTTTCATTTCTGTCAGAGTTTAAACAGCTAAATTTGAGAAGTAAACCAAGCTTGCACTAGTTTAGTTGAAAATTAGGCTCGAACGTTTATTTTCTTAAAAATTTACATCAATTTAATTTTGCTCTCTGTTTCACAAAAAAGAGTTATTAAAATACTGTTGTGAATTTTAGTGTCATCCATCTCTGTGCATACTGTATTTACACACTAGCAGCCTTGTATTAGTTGTTAGATCGCTAGAGTGGTCAAAATCAATCATGCAGGATTTTACCGACCCTGCGTATCACTCAGTACCGACCCTGTATAAGGCAGTGCCGACCCTGTATCAAACTATACCGACTTTGCAGGGTCGGCAGGAAGTGACGCAACCTAGCCTGCGAGTTACAAAATAGCCTGGGAAAAGCAGAAGAACATATCTCGGAGATAACCACCCGTAAAAAAGCTAAAGGGATAAGATCAAAAGATGATACAGGCAGTAAAGGAAGTGGCTAGAACTGTCATTGTATACCTTATGGCTCCACTTACCTTTACTTGGCACTCTATTTATTTAGCTATATACTAGCCATTGATTTTTTACCTATTTGTGTTTGACTGTTCGTTTGTTCCTTATACATTGTTCCTATGTGATTGGTTATTCCTAAGATTTGCTTCCTGTGAAATGCCTATAAAAAGGCAGAACTTGTGCCTCAACATATCAGTTGCAATGTGGCTTTTACTTCTCACTTTATTCTGGATGAATAAATGCATGTTTACTCAAAAGCTCTGAGTTATACGTCTGAGCCGAGAGCTCCTTACTGGTCGTAGAGTCTGAGATACTCTAGAACACATATTTCGGTACCATAACGGCTTGCTGTTCCCACAGGTTAAGCGGCAACTGGTGGCAGCATTCATACATACACACCAACACCAGTTAGTGGCTTTTAAGCCCCCAAAATCCATTACATTGGTGGCAGTGGTGCGATTTGTTGCACTCCTTACTCAGCTAAGTTACCCTGGCTCCACACTAAACAGTACCAGCATCCCGATCCTGTATTCAAAATACAGGACAAAAAACAGACACTCCTGCGAAAGTCGTTGATTCTTTTCCGACTGCAGCAGTGCTCCCTACCAAGTGAGCAGCACAGACTTGCAAATAGGCGTCGACTTCCCTCCGCCTGCAACAGTTTGCCACAGCAATTGACGTTGAGTCTAAACTCCGTCTTGAGAAGCTACACAGACATTATTTTGAGCATCATTAGACAACCTTTGGACAGACCGACTCTGCATACGATTGGTACCGATTATGCATCAGTCTATACCGACCCTGCATCAGTCTATACCGACTCTGCTTCAGTCTATACCGACCCTGCACTGGTCAATACCAGCCTTGCATCAGGTACTACCAACCCTGCATCGTAGCTCGTAGCGCAGGCAGAGCCCCTGCTGTCAACACTCAGCTAACTGCTATGGATTGTTTAATGGAAGCCTTTCAAGCTGTTATGTGAACAGCTAATGCTAACGCTCATTCAACTTTCAAGGCGCCCAAATACGAAGATGAAGGTGACATGGAATATTTCATCGCACACTTTGTCGAGGTGGCCGAAGCAACTGAGTGGCAAGAGCAGACTGCCATGTTGCACTTGCACGTGTTTTTGAGAGGCAGTGCACTGGAATGTGGAAAGCCCCTATACCTACAAGGGGTATTCACCGCGTTGAGAGCACGCTTTGGTGTAACTCCCAGAGGAGCTATGTCGATGTTGACTAGCCTTCGGAGGTGTTATAAGACCTCGCTCCAGGAGCATGCAAATGAGGTGGCGCGTCTGGTTGGTCTGGCGTACGAAGAACTATCACCTAGAGCAGTGCTACGCATGATGCTCGACATATTGAGCTCCACTATAGGAAATGCATACCTACAGAAGTATCTCCTGTCTAAGCAGCCAGCAGAGCTCGCAAACGCGGTAAGAGCAGGCAACGAATACCTGCAGATAAAGACCACACATGGAGAGCACGCTGCTCACTTACGGGCAGTAGGAGATGATATAGACAAAGAGAAGGAGAACAGAGGCGTTGCCCCTAGGTTGCCGTCTACTCTAGCCTCCCCCCCCCCCCCCCCCGTTAACTCTCCTGTTCAACAAATCAGTGTACCAAACAGCACTGGACAGGACCATCTTGAGTTAATAATGGAGACTTTAAAAACCCTAACGCAGGAGACAAAGTCATTTGAGGCATTGAGAAAAGATAACTCCCCGTGTGCCACTCCATCATTGGAGACCACATCCGCACTGCACTGTTGGGGCTGTGGTGGAGTTGGGCATGTACAGAGAACTTGTACACAAAAACCTTGGCAAGCCAAAGCTAGCTAATCACTACAGAAGGGAAACGGTTACCTGCCGCAGTAGAGCAGACGGCGTCTAGCTGCCATAGGGCCAGCCGTAAACCCACTACACGAGGTCAGCAGGCAGACTATGCCCTGCAAGTAAACCTCCTCAAGCACAGGCAACAGAGATTGCCAGTGGTAGTTTGAAGCGTCCATACCAAGCAAGCTGTTTCTTGTCTGGCAAAATGGACTGACGACCAATGTCCATTCTGATAGACACACGATGCACTACTCACTTGTTGTCATGGCATGCATACCGTAGACCGCCACAATGGGTCCAGGACACCCTCCAGCATAGCGAACCACACGGCCTGAAGGCTGACGGTTCAAGGATTCCATTTTATGGCACAGCGCAGGTGTCACCACAGCTCCGTAGGCTACAGATGGAGGTTGTTAATTTTTTCATTAGTGATATTCACGAGGATGCCATTATAGGAATGCCGTTCTTCACAGCTCAAGAGTGTATGATGAGATTCATAGACTCGACCATCATAATTGATGGCAATGAACTAATCTGTACTGCAAAGCATGGGAAGTTGCTAAGGGACGGTGTCAGGTTGCTACAGGCAGATTCAGCGAAACAGAGTCATTTTTGGAAAAAAAAGAGCTATTTTCCATTGGTAGTGACGGATTTCCCCATACAACACCTTTTCTGACAGAAGAAGCTACCTAGAAACCTACCCATATTTTGGCGAGGGGGAGAAGCACCCTTCCAGCAAGTTTTAGCCTAATCTAGTGAAAACTGTCGGAGTTACAGAGTAAAAAGTGAAAATTACCCCCGTGCCCCTGTTGGCGACACCCCGTGCAGTCAATAGAATGCCCAGCAGCCAGGAGCAGTAGAGCAAGCCCTCCAATCAACAGAAAGGAAGTGCGAGCAGTGCAAAATGCTATTTTGAGCAGTCAACAGGAAGGAGATGGAAAAACACCTGTGATGCGGTAATTGGAAAGTTGGGAGAAAATTTCAAATGGCTGTATCTGCTAAACCGCTCACACCAGAAAGGTCGTGCTTGGTGTCCGAGGAACCCCTCCCCCCCAGACCCTCTCTCCTTACATTTGTAAGCCCCAGCTGTGCAGCCAGTTTGACAGCCACCAGGAGGCAGCAAAAATTGTCCTTAATAGCCCTACTGCAGCTCTGCTTCCTGTGACTACAGAGTGAGTCAGATTTTTGAGAGAACTTTTAGCAAAAATAAATTGCTCATTCTTTTGAAAGACAGTGACCAGTGGAGATTACTTTTTGACTAGCCACTCTCACTCAGCTGATAACAGATTCATATATCTTGGACATCGAGGAGGATGATGAGCAACTGCTACTGGAGGCAGGATTAGCCGAGTAGTAGGCCCCCTGCTGCACTAGATGAGGAAGATCTGTTGGCTATGCCAACAGCAGACCTGCTGCAGAGTCAGCCAGCATCTACACCTAAAACAGGAGCCACAGACACATTGCCTGCGATAGAGGACGGTGAGTTTTTTGAATCTCAGATGGCTAAATAGATTTTTGAGCATGGTTCGAGAACTGATCCTTTGGCATTACGTTGTGGCGCCCCCCCCCCCCCCTATGTTCTTTCAGCCCCAAACCCAAGGGCCTCTGCCAAGTAAGTCTGGCAGACCAACTCCCCCACTATAATTGGATTCAGTTACAACAGATAAACCGGCTGTAGATATAAAAACTTGTAAAAAGAGCACATTTTGAGACAAGATAACTCTATGTCGACCCGGCAGCCTTTTGCACCAACTCGGCAGCACTCTATGCCGACCCGGAGTCCGGTTACCTTGACTCGGGGTCACCCTGCAGCAAGCAATAAGCTGCCAAAACTTGTATAAGGCGTTGAACACCCTTTCCGGCCCCCTCAAGAAAGAGAGGGAGATGCCACGGTTCAGAAAGTAGACAACCAGGCACACTGAAGGTGTAAATAACACCCCTGCCCTGTCTGCTCCTTCCATCCCAACCTGGGGCAAGGGAAGAAGTCTCAGAAGAGAAAGAAGGGAGAACCGGAGGCGCTGGTACCCTTCCCTGGAAAGCGTTGCCCCTTTGCTAGATTCGTTGGACAATGATCCAATGACCTCCAGGGACCTTGTTCGGGTGTCACCCCCACAGTCAGTTCCCCCTACTTCCCCCTGCCACATATCAACACCAGTCCGCGAATTGTGCGCTAATAAGTCTATTGATATTGCAGTTGCTGACTCTCGCTCAGAGATAGAGGTCAATCCGAAGCTGGTGGTGCGATTGGTTCAGGCCACCCCCCCCCCACTCCTACCTAAATGGAAAGCAAGCTACCGGAGGATGGACTCACTCTACAGGATGAGCCAACGCCCTCTTGGACAAAAGAGGGAAAGAGAAGCCCCACAAGCTGGCGAATGTCACAATGGGTGACAACCGCTACAGAGAACTGGATAAATGCACTAAAGCAGAGTGCAGTAGACACTAAGTGCCCAAAGTGCAACTTCAGAGCACGCAACTCTCGACAGCTGAGAGTCCACATAGAGGAGCATTACCATGGCACTACTGCCAATGTTGTTATGGAAGTGAGAGCAGAGAGACCGTTTACTCTCACCAAGTCTAACATGACTCACCAGGTGACCCAATGTACTATCAAAAGGCGACTCTGAAAAAGGCGCGCTCACCGGAGGTGGCAGCGAGTACTTCCTGCCCTCAGTTTATGACGCCACTGCCACTGAGTCGTTATAAGATACCCAATCTAGATAAGAGGTGTGCCCAGATTGCGCTACCTCCTCCACAGACGAAAGTCGTGGAACTGACGGGGCTCAAATCAGAGCCAGTAGAGACAGTGGTTTCCAGACCCACATTCTAGTTCATGCATCACAGTAACCGGCTGGCGGAAGCTAAAGAGGAACACGTGAGTAGTAATATATGAGCAGATCTCCCTACCAAGTGTTTTTTTGTGGATTAGACCTTGGAGGTTATGCAATGGGTTACGACGTTGGATGAATTCGCCGAGTTTATATTGTATTTTACTTGAGGGGTACTTGAGTGGCATTTGAGTGGCATTTAAGTGGCATTTGAGTTTTTGATTATTTTTTTACTTATTTTGAACTTATATGGCATATAGATTTTGCATGTATGGCATTTGATTTTTTTGATAGTTTTAACATTGTATATAAATGAAAACGTGATAAGATTGTATGGTTATTGGAAGTTAAGATGTCGACGGAGGATGATGTTGAGATGAGACCGATGAATGAAGTTGATACTATTGATGGTGCTGAACGTGATATGATAGATGTTTTACCGAGTATGAAGCGTAAAGCGTTGATAATTATGATAATTTTGGTATTTGTCGTAGGGCTTTCCACTTTTGGAGGTGTTACTGAGTTTAGTATGTATGAAGAAGCTATGGAAAAAATACAAAAAGCGAGAAACTCTCCTGTTGGAATCATAAATGAAACTACTGTTGATTGATGAACATCTTTTTATGATGAATGGGAAACCTGAAGATTATGACCCGACGATGCGATCTCCTTTTACAGCAATGATTGCAGGACCAACTGGATCGGGAAAGACGCAAGCGATTTTTCGAATGATTGAAGCTAGTCAGACTATAGCACACCCTCCACCAACAGAGATTCACTACTGTTATGGAGCCTACCAAAAAGCCTTTGATGATGTATCAGGAGTGATTTTTCATGAAGGCATGATAGATATAACAGTGAGTTTTCCCAGAGATGGTAAAAATCGATGGTTGATAATTGATGATCTCATGGATGAAGTTTCTGGTAAAGCTGATGCTAATGCTTTGTATACAAAACATAGTCATCATTTGAACATAAGTGTGTTTTTTATTGTTCAGAATCTGTTTTTAAAAGGAAATCGTACAATTTCCTTGAATAGTCATTATTTTTTTCTTTTTAAAAACCCTAGAGATGCTTTTTCTATTTCCTATTTGGCTCGACAATGTTTTCCATCAAAAATAAAATATGTACAAGAGGCTTTTGAAGATGCGACAAAGAAACCATACTCTTATTTACGAATAGATACGACTCAACAAACGAATGATCAATATAGACTATTGGGAAATTTTACATCAGTTCTCCCTATGATATTATATGTACCCAAGTAAAAGGATATAAATACAATTACTATTCACTTCACCTCAATCGTATTTTGTTATTCAACGACGCAACACGAAAGCATTATAATGTCTAAAGCTTTGGAGAAAAAATTAACAAAAAATGCAGCTGTGTTGTTATCGCTCAACAATACAACCTTTGCTATTCAAAAGTCTGTTATAGCCAAAGCCAAAAAGGAGTTTATTATGACTCTAATGGAATGTGCTAAAGCTATTATAAATGGAACGATACCATTGACATCATCTCAGTATAATGAGTTGCAGCGAAACGTGAAGGATATTAGCGCTTTAGTAAGAAAATCAACGTTAGATGATAAGAAAGCTGTATTGCAAAAAGGAGGATTTTTAGGTGCTCTACTAGGACCTATCATCAGCAATATAGTTCCTGGGTTACTTAAAAGTGTGCTAGGCGGAGGGAGAAGATAAAGATGAAACTCTCAACACGAATGATGCGAAATAGAATGGCGATTTTAGCTCTGGATGATCTGAGTAAGAAAGGAAAAATCGCTATAGTCGAAAAGGCTAACTCAGATTTGTTTCAATCATTGATAGAAAGTGTTAAAAATATTATATTAGGTAATGTTCCTCTTGATTCGGAGCAGTTTATTGAGTTGCAGCGTTACAAGAAGGAGCTACATAAACTTAGTGGTAGAGGGAGAGTTGATGATAAGCGTAAAATTTTGATTCAGAGTGGTAGAGGGAATCTTTTGGATGCTATTATAACACCTATTGTATCTGTTTTATCATCAATAAAAAGATGAATCGTCAGCCTTTAACATTCTCCAGACGTAATTTTATACTCACTGAAGATGAATACTATAGATTAACGGAAAGAAAGGATGATAAAACAGTGGTAAAGGAAGAGAAAACCAGACCTCCATTGTATTATAATCCTATGGAAGCTATAACAGTGAGAAATATGAAGCGAAAGCGAAATGAACTACTGGAAACGGCTTATGATTCTGACTTATCCTCATACGAAAAGTTAGATGAAAATGTTGAAAACCTACGTAGGTATTTGTCTGATGTCAAAAAGATTAAAAATAACCAAAACCAGACACAAAAGGATAGTTGGAATCTCATTAAGAAAAAAAAGACAGAGTCTACTTTTCCTTTGGCCAATAGCACAGTTATCGATAATAAACCTAATGTCTTTTCACCAAATGTCGATAAAGACAATGAGTTAGAATCAGTGAAAGTGGTTGATGATGATGATGATATTGGGATGGAATTAATAAAAGGAAGGTTGTTTGATACTGAAGACACAACCTTACTAGGAAGTACATTTCTTACTGATGGAGATGATGAGCACGATAGTGAAAGCGGAAATTTAAAAGATTTTGAAAAAAAAGCAGCTGATTTAACAACAAAAAAGAGTGATCAAACGATCGCTGTCAGAATGTTGAATAATCTGAGTAAAATTGGTAGATACGCCTCGGAGAAGAACAGACTGAAAATTGGAGAACATTGGTTGAATCCTAGGACTTCCAAAACTTTACTACGAGACGTTCTAACCGAAGGAGGTAAAATACAATCGGGAAATACCAATTACAGTAGATTTAAAAGCCTGCTAACTGATGAAGGAATCACAACTGTCAGAAAATCCCCGCATCGAACACGTAAGACTCAGAAGAAAAAGTTGGTCGTTCCCGGTACTAATTCATGGACATCGACACGCTAAAAGAGTTGTATTACAATCCTGCATTACATACATCTCTACGAGGAGCTAGAGCTTTACTGAAAGCTCGTAGAAAACGAGAGGGAGAAAAAAGAATCCGTGAATGGTTGAGTGGTGAGGATGCCTACACGTTACATAAAAAAGTTGTAACCAAGTTTAAGCGTCGTCCTACAATTGTAGCTGGAATAGGGGAGCAGCTACAGGTAGATTTGATGGATGTTCGATCTCGAAGAGATGAAAATAATAATACAGCATTTTTACTGACTGCTATTGATTCTTTATCTAGAAAAGGTTGGGCTGTGCCGCTCATCAACAAATCAGGACCGGTAGTAGCAAGAGGATTGAGAAGAATACTAGAAGGGGAAAACTATAAAGCTTTACAATCTGATAAAGGTAAAGAGTTTGACAACGTCAATGTCAAGACTCTGCTGGCGGAAAAAAAGATCAAGCGCTTTACAACCGAAAATGAAACGATAAAGGCATCGATGGTGGAGCGTTTTAACAGAACTTTAAAAGAGAAGATATATAGATATTTGACATATAAAGATGATGATAGATACATTGATGTTTTACCAGAAATGGTTATTGCATACATCAACACAATTCATGGTGCTATAGGTATGAGACCAAATGATGTGAATTTTCAAAATCAAGAACTTGTATGGAATCGTGTGTATGAAGGAGGTGAACATAGTTTAACTCAAGAAGCAAAACTAAAGGTTGGGGATTATGTGAGAATAAGTAAGGCAAGAGGAGCGTTTGAAAGAGGATACACCCCGAATTGGACGATTGAGATTTTTATAATCACCGATGTACTTATTGATGAAAAACCTGTTGTATATAGGGTGAAAGATTTAGCTGAGGAGATGATCGATGGTACCTTTTACGAAAAAGAGTTGCAAAAAGTAAAAAAACCCACGATTTTCAGAATTGAAAAGATACTGGGAAGAAGAATGAGAAGAGGTAAAAGACAGATTCTGGTTAAGTGGTTAGGTTATGGAGAAAAGTTCAATGACTGGGTAGATGAATAGTTTATAAGGAAACAACGCTTGATATAATCATCATACGTTGGGAAAATGTCGATGCTGATAACTTTACCCTCAAACTCTAGTGGTGAAGAGTTTCCTGATAATAACAATTCCGAATTTACAGTGAGACTGTATAAATATTTGGTTATCGATGGCGGTAAATGGGAGCTAGCTCTGCTAGATATGACTTATTCTAATAATTGGAAAAATGTTACCGAAGGGAAAATATATCTAGAAAAGACTAATGTCTCTGGTAAAAGCGAAAAGTCCTTCATCCTAATCGGTAATGGAAGATATGATAGTATAGAGGAGTTGGAGGAGATTATACGAAAGAGAATGAATGAAATGGATTTAGACAAGAAATTCGCCATCTCCTACAACAAGATCACCAACACCGCTTTACTAACTAACAGTGATCCTGATACTGCCATAAGCTTTTCCAAAGATATAGCATATATTTTTGGATTTGAATCAAAAACTACATACCCTCGTGGTAGATACAATAATATCACACCCCCTGATATAAATTCCGGTTTAACATCCCTGTATGTTTATTCCAACATTGTTGATAATAGAATGGTAGGAGATACGAATGTACCTTTATTGAGAGTAGTTCCAGTTCAAGGAAAGAAGAATAGTGTTGTGTATCAAGAATTTAAAAATCCCCACTATGTTGACGCTTCATCACTAAATAGTGATATGATTAAAGTACTTATAACGAGTGACGACGGTCAACGAATACCATTTGATGGTGGAAAGGTTGTGTTGACGGTTCACTATAGAGAGAAAAAATTAAAATGAGTTTGGTACGATACACCCCTGAGGATTCAAAAGATTTTTTTGATGAGTACTACAAGATGCAAGCTGGAAATGGAATTGGAGTGTATAGTGGACGACGAGTGATGCCTAATATGAGAGGAAATGGACTTGGTAGTATTTTTTCAAGTTTACTTAAATCTGCAGCACCAATGCTGAAAAGAGGAGCAATTAGTTTGGGGAAAAGAGCATTGTCTGTAGGTGGAAATGTAGCGCGTGATGTCATCGATGGTCAAAGTTTTGCAGCGTCGGCAAAGAAGAGGGGATTGGCAGAGTTGAATGATCTGGGGGGAGATGTGCTCAATGCAGTTCGTCCAGATAGAATGAAAAGGAGAAAAACAAGAGGTGGAAAGAAGAGGAGAGGTGTTGGTAATCGTGGTATATTTTAATAGCAGTAGAATCCGGTATAAAGACAGCTGAGCTTGATATCTATATTCATTAAGCGGTAACGCTTCAAGCATTCATCACTCGCAAAAGATGGCTAGCCTAAATGGAACAACAGGTAATAAGTTGGAAGGTTCTTCCTACAACATAAATCCAACGTTGGATGTATTTGCTACGGAACCAACAAACATATCGGTAGAAAGATCGGAATATGTTGTCATCAGACCTGATAGGTTAGATCCTTATGGTAGTATTGAGTTAACCTTGTCAGGGAGCACTGAACATTACACAGATCTTTACAACTCGCTTCTGCAAGTTGAAGCCACGGTTGTTCAAGATGATGGAACCAATATTACAGGTAATGATGATGATGCAGTTGTGTGGATGGGGGATTCAATGCATGCATTATTCAGTGAGTTGAAAATGTCGATAGAAGGAACCACCGTTGAATACGCTAACAACTACGGTTTACGCTCCTACTTTTCACAACTACTCGAAAACAGTGCAGAAAGAAAGAAATATCAAGGTAAGATGGAAGGATGGTTGTATGATGATTCAACTAGCAAAGACGGTGGTCATCACAAAACCGCTGATAAGAAAAAGAGGAGAGCTCTAATCATAGCTGGAAAGACAATAGAATTAACTGGAAAACCTCATCTCGCATTATTTCAGCAGAAAAAACTAATAATACCAGGTCCTACTATGCAGCTGGAGTTTGAGCGCGCCTCTGCCAAACTAGCTTTGTTTGCTGCGAATGAGGTGCCTGCAGGAGGGGCAAAGATTAGAATTGATAAATTTGAACTTCATCTTTGTAAAGTTAAGGTGAATCCTACAATACAAAACTCCCAACTCAGTTTGGCATTGGAAGGCCACAACTACATTTATCCTGTTGATCGAAAACGGATAAAACTATATGGAATTCGTGCTGGTGTTGCGCAGATCGACATCACTTTGGAAGAAAACAAACAAAAACCTAAACAAATTTATTTAGGTTTAGTTAATCACAACGCAATGAACGGACGTTTCGCCTTGAATCCATATAGAATGCAGCATGCTAGTGTTGATAGTATTGTATTGAGAGTTGGTGATTGTCCAATTGGAAGGAGATTTGAACCAAATTATGCTAGAGGAATTTTTGGAAGAGAATATCATCAGTTTCTACACGCTACCGGAACTTTGCTTGAAGGCGATAGTCTTGGTATTACGAAAGAACAATACCTTGATGGTACTACACTTTATGGATTTGATTTGACTGGTGATTTTCTTAAAGAAGGTTTTCACTCTATGAAAAATGTCACAACAAGTGTGGAAATTCGTTTTAGCGCTAACACGACGGATGGATTATCCCTGGTAGCATACTTTGTAAAAGACGGTGTGTTGGAGATGGATAGCATTCTTCAATTAACTATCGGAGGCGACGCAGTGCTTTAAACAGAAAGTTACAGATGAATACCATACAAATTCGATCGATCTTATCTTCAGACGTTTTATGTCAAAGCGTAGGGATTCATGTTGGAGCTAGAGAACAGTTTTGGAAGCAAATTTGCAATTTTCCAACAGGATGTTTCGTATTCAACACCCATTATTCTCATCAACCCGGGGAGCATTGGTTGGCTGTGTACGCTAATGATTCAGAGGTGGATTTTTTTGACTCGTTTGGACGTTCTGTTTCCTTTTATCCGGATGTAAATGAAATACTAAGTATTCATGGAGGATATGAAACAATACGAAGTAATGAAACACAACTACAAAGTTTTTTGTCAACTGTATGTGGCGACTATTGTGTATACTTTTGTTTACTGAGAAGTAGAGGATGGAGTATGGATGAAATTGTTAGAAGTTTACGAGACATAGGAGATAGTGAGATGAGAGATCACTCAATACGGAGATTTATCATACAGACCTATCCTAACTTCGAGTTCATAGAAGATGATACAGTAGAAGGAATAGATGGTGTACATATACAAGGAACTAATTTACTAAGTAAATTGTTAAAATAAATTATTATAATTGATTTTTATTTGATATAACAAATATAATGAATAAAATACAACTTATCTCATTATTTGTGCTAAACACTACAGAACCTATAAAAACTATTATTTTGTAATGTTTCAAGCAAGAAGTAAATAAGATCTTCTCATTTTCTTCCTCAGGAGCACTCTTTAGTTATATCTAAAAGACATAGTAACTAATGACTCTATCATACATAGTTATATGAATTAATTTTACAAAAATACTTCAGATCTTTCTTTAAATAGATATGAAACTTACCATCATAGAAGACGAGTCACATCCTTTGTGTTATCGATTAAGGCTCTGATATGCTGTTCTGGACAATTCTCTTTTTCATTTTCATCAAAGTAGGAGAGACAGGTGTGCTGCAGCGAAGTATCAAACAGTTCTGAGACTTGAATGAAAGCTTGAAGAGCTGAGAGTAGAATGATGTCGTAGGAAATCATGTTGTTCGTATTTTGTTTCAGTCCTCTGAATACGATTACACCACTTTTTTCCGCCACCACAGATGAAGCTATTTGAGCAGGGATGCTAAGATCTCCAATCAATAGCTCTCCTTTCACCATACATCTGTAATTAGCCACTATAACATCAGCAGTCTTGTTCCAACGAGTATCACATTTTCTTAGCATTCCAGGATTCTCATAAGCTATAACACTTCCTGTCGGAAAATCGTGTAGGTGAGCAACACTGAAATAAGCCTGTATTTGTCTCAAACTCTTGCCATACAATGAGTTGAATGGATCGTTGATCTTTCGATTACATCCATGAGATTCAGCAGTACGAAAAATCGCATCTCCTGTCTTTCCTTCTCCCATATAAATTAAAACAATTGGACGTGTTTGCTTAGCTTTATTAACAAGCAGTCCTATTTCGGTTGAAACATCACTCTTCACCCGAGTTATCTTCTTATCCTTTCGGTAGTTGTAAATCATGGTGCACTTTGATTCATCACGAAATTCAACAGACAACACCTCCATAACTGTTGGTACTGGTAGTTCTCGGATTTCCATGGATTCTTCAAGTTTTTCTAGACTATCTGGAGAGAGAGAGTTTATTAACCCAGCGCTCTTGTAGGTGAGAGTGGTTAGTTCATTACTTCCAGCATCTTGAAAGGGTATTCTGGTGTGACGAAAAAGCGTTTCATCTCCAACATCCGTCAAAACTAGTTTTTTGCACTTCGAGCCAGTTTCATTCTCATCTTTTGTCAAATCAATAAAAGATCGTTTCCTCATCGATGTTCTTTTTGAAGACAGCTTGTTAGTAGGAGATGTGAATGAAGTAAAATCTTGTTGGGATTCTGGTTCATCAACCACCAATTGACTTTCTGCCATATCAAAGATAGGAGAAGGTGATGGGGAAAGGGTTTGCTGGGATCCTGCTTCTTCATTCATCGGTTGACTTCCTTCGTCTTGAGTATTCATTCTAAAAAAACAAAACATTTTGTTTAATTTTTCGTAATTAATTTTAAAAGATCATAAAGGTCATAAACCTTCAGCTAGTAGCGTTAGCTAACAAAAAATAAATATTTTTACTCTTACCTTTATAAAGAAGATGAGCTCCTAGTTGTTGCAATGAAAGATTTAGTAGATGTTGCTTCTCCGCTAGTCGTTGTAGAACTGGATGCTTTCTGTGTGAAAACAGTGGCTCTTAAATAGGTAAAGTTGCACTGATTAAATCCTATGAATCAACATTTTTTCACGCGAATACAACCCAATGCTTTCGCGGGAATAAATATTTTATTTTCACGCGAATACAAACCAATGCTTTCGCGGGAATAAACATTTAATTTTCACACGAATGGAAACTGTTGCTTTCGCGGGAATGAATACTTTATTTTCACGCGAATACAAACCGTTGCTTTCGCGGGAATAAATATTTTATTTTCACGCGAATACAAACCAATGCTTTCGCGGGAATAAACATTTAATTTTCACGCGAATGGAAACTGTTGCTTTCGCGGGAATGAATACTTTATTTTCACGCGAATACAAACCGTTGCTTTCGCGGGAATAAACATTTTATTTTCACGCGAATAGAAACCAATGTTTTCGCGGGAATAAATAATTTATTTTCACGCGAATAGAAACCGTTGCTTTTGCGGGAATAAACATTTTATTTTCACGCGAATAGAAACCAATGTTTTCGCGGGAATAAATAATTTATTTTCACGCGAATGGAAACCGTTGCTTTCGCGGGAATAAACATTTTATTTTTACGCGAATACAAACCAATGTTTTCGCGGGAATAAATAATTTATTTTCACGCGAATACAAACCAATGCTTTCGCGGGAATAAACATTTTATTTTCACGCGAATACAAACCAATGTTTTCGCGGGAATAAATAATTTTATTTTCACGCGAATGGAAACCATTGCTTTCGCGGGAATAAAAATTTTATTTTCACGCGAATACAAACCAATGCTTTCGCGGGAATATATACTTTATTTTCACGCGAATGGAAACCGTTGCTTTCGCGGGAATGAAATTTTTTATTTTCACGCGAATAAAACAGGGATATTTCACGCGAATAACACTATTCTGATAGAGTTTTCGCGTGAGTGTTTTTAATGGCTATAAGCTAAATGAGTAGGAGTGGCTTATACTATATAAGAACAGCTCTCTCTGCATAGAAATCATTCTCTCCAGCAATAAAACATCGACTACTACAGCTGATTTCATCAACTACTACAACTGATTCATCAACTGCTACAACTGATTTCATCAACTACTACAGCTGATTTCTTGGTGATAAGGTAAGAATTAATAGAAAAATTACTTAATAAAAGTTAAAATGTAATTATTTTACAACACTGTTTAATCATCGTATACTAATACTTAACATTTTATTTTAGTTCATTATGAGTTCAAAAAGATACACAATCAAAGACTACCTTCCAAAGATATATCATAGCTATATTAAAGAAAATGTTGAAGTACAGGAAAAGATTGGATATCGCTTGACATTACAAGCTATATTATTATGTATGACACAGCGTTTGCTAACTGTAGCTTCTTTACATGGAGAACTTTCACCGATACAATACCGACCATACACTACACATAAATACGTTGACAATTCAGTAGAAATATTTAAGCTTATGACTAAAAACAATTTTCAAACAGTTGTAAAAATGTCAAAAACTGTCAGTATTAATGATTACTTAAAGAAAATTCAAAGAAAAGTGTGGAATAAAGAGCTCACTCAAAAATTGATTTCAATACAATGGACTACTGAATTATTATATCATTTTCAATCAGATATATGTAGATACATACAAACGGATGAAAATCTCTCATCATCCATTTTTTCATTTGAAATGATATTGGAACTATTTCAAGCTTACAATATTTAATATGTTCTCTTTATGTATCCCTACTTATTATACAATAAATGTATATATTCACATATTGTTTCATTTTTAATCAATGTATTTATTCAATGTAGATGTATCTCCTCTCTCCTCTCTCTTCTCTTTTCCTCTCTCCTTTCTCTCAAGATGCCATATGAGTTCGAGTTATGTAAAAAAATTATCAAAACTTAAATGCCATACATTCAAAATCTAGATGCCATATGAGTTCAAATCAAGTAAAAAAATAATCAAAACTCGAATGCCACTTAAATGCCATTCAAATGCCACTCAAGTACCCCTCAAATGAAATACAATATAAACTCGGCGAATTCATCCAACGCCGTAACCCATTGTCTCAACCCCAAGGTCTAATCCACAAAAAAACACTTGGTAGGGAGATCTGCTCATATATTACTACTCACGTGACGAATCTTGTAGGAGTTTAGACAGTTGACTGTCAGCGAACTTCTTGCTGTTGAAGACGTCACACTTGCCAAAACAGAGGCAAGGGCTGTGACAGAGGAGATAGCGCAGCTGAGCAATCAGGCCAGCAGTTTGCATGGCAAACTTTTTCAAGAGACTTTACGTTCTCTTGTGTATATGTAAACTTTTATTATCCGCATATATATATTTTGCTCTATAGACAAAATCTCTATAGGCATTATTGTAACTTTATATATTATCTGTGAACGATGCCTTCACAAGAAATATATGTTTCCGAGTATTAGTGTTACTCACCAGTTACTTATTCTTTTGCTTAATATGATTTATTAAAGAAAAGAGAATAACTTAAATGAAGCGGGTGTGTTGTGGGTTTTAACATTATCCATCTCTGTGCACACTGTAATTAGGCACTAGCAGCCTTGTATTAGTCGCTAGATTGCTGGAATGGTCGAAATCAATCATGCAGGATTGACCGATTCTGCGTATCACTCAAAACCGACCCTGAATAGGGCAGTGCTGACCCTGTAGCAAGCTATACCGACCTTGCAGGGTCGGCAGGAAGTGACGCAGCTTAGCCTGGGAGTTACAAAATAGCCTGGGAGTAGCAGAAGGATATATACTTGGAAGATAACCACCCGTAAACTAGCTAAAAGGATAAAATCAAAGGCTGATACTGACAGTAAACCAAGGAAAGGAAGTGGCTATAACTGTCATTGTATACCTTATGGCTCCACCTACCTTTACTTGGCGCTCTATTTATTTAGCTATATACTAGCCATTGATTCATTACCTATTTATATGTGACTGTTCGCTTGTTCCTTATACATTGTTCCTATGTGATTGGTTATTCCTAAGATTTGCTTCATAAGAAATGCCTATAAAAAGGCAGAACTTGTGCCTCGACATATCAGTTGTAATGTGGTTTTTACTTCTCATTTATTCTGGATGAATAAATGCATATTTACTCAAAAGCTCTGAGTTATACGTCTGAGCCGAGGGCTCCTTACTGGTCGCAGAGTTGGAGATACTCTAGCACACATCTTTTGGTACCATACTGACCTGCTGTTCTCACGGGTTAAACAACAACTGGTGGCAGCATACACACCGACACTAATTAGTGGCTGTTAAGCCCCCAAAATCCACTACAAAATTGAAAAAATAAAATTTTGGGTTTATTCTATAAAATATACGATTAGGTTTGACTCACTGTCTACCAAAGTCCTCACAGACAAAAGTGTCACGGTTTAATCTTACACGCAATAATTGAGCAATTAAATATTTCGCAGAAAGTTTTCATTCAGTTATGTAACACTCATGGCTGGCACAATCCAGAACTTCAAAAAGAACACCATCCATTGGTAAAGACAAGACTGACACTGTCAGGTGACAATTAACAGTACAAAAATGCCACGTGACTGCGATTTGGTTTAAGCTGAATCAAGTGCAGTACAAAGATTGTCTCATACATTTTTTTAACAAAAAAAAGAAACTAAAATAAATTTACTCACTAGCTATGCAGTGGAATGTGATGTCTACTCTGTTTATATGGCGACAATGGGAGGGTGTTTGACTGCACACCTCAAAAGAGCATCTCCCAGTCTTTCCTTCACAACTTTTGATTGGTTGTTCTGATATCCAATAGCAATCTGGAATTAAAAGTCAAGAGATGGAAACTTACCCATCCTGTTATTTTAAATCATTTATTTTTCATTTCCTTCTCTTTCTAGGTTATGGTTCATTAACTTTGATGAAAGTTTGCTTTTATTTTAGGTCAATTTAATTTATAAACCAATACAGGCTGGAATGGTTTCACCAAATTCCTTGCAACCTTTTAGCAATAGACACAGTCTAATATAATTTTGTAGAAACTCAATGGAAGTGTTTTCTTGTTGTGTAAAACTTGTTTACCCATCTTCGATCACTTCATTCTTATTACTTAGGCAAACTGCCTCAAGCAGTGAAAAGCCAATCAATGTGTTTAAAGGTTTGGTGTTGGTAGTGGTTTTCATCGAAAACCTAATACAACCATCCGATTCTTCAATGCCTGTTATGTACCGGCCACAAATTTAGAGTCAACCGGTTTGACAAAAGCCGGCTAAGTAGCTTAATATTAAGGAAATATTAGCACAAGCTGTACAAAGATACTTACTGATAGTACAATTGTCAAAGGTATGGCTGAGACTTAACTTAGAGATGTGGATCACTTCATTAGGTTTACAAATCACGTTAATTTGAGCAAGACATTTAGAATGCAAGCAATTGGTCAGGTTTGTTGTACTTTGGTCTCTACCTCCTAAAACTAACCAATGAAATGGGCTTTAGAGCACAAAGTAACATGACGTGACAAAATTGAAAGTATAAGTAAAATGATTTCTATTCAAAGTTTGCCTCAAACTAAAAAAACAATACAAAGCTGCAATAAAATCGGTAAAAGTTTATTCATCGTGAAAGTTATAACTCACTGAAACATTTGGTTTCCGATTTGTCTAAGACTATGTTATGAGCTTGACTTCATACAATAAGCATATTTATGTCAACTTTTTTGAAAAATAAACTACTTACACCATGCTGAATGCATATGTGTTCTACCAGTAGGCGGAATAAAGTTGTTTCCAGAACATGAAGCTTGGACTACCCCATTTGGTGGATCTGTAACATTTTAAAACAGAGAATGGAATTATTGCAACCAAATGCTCTAAACCAGCAACTGGCATAGCATTCAACAGTTATTGTACTATTTTTTCTCTGCGTCTACCCAGTTTTCTGCTTCACCGTTTCCTCCCATTACCATTGTTGTGGTGGATTTTCATGACCAAGGTGCGCAAGGTCCCCCTGACGATTGTTGTGTGTCAGGCAAGCCCAAACTGAGTCTGGCACAGCCAGAAAACAAGCAAGTAAGCCGGTAGAAGCACTACCGGCCCTGCAGCATTCACTACCGACAGTGCAGCATTCACTACCGGCCGTGCAGTGTCACTACCGACCCTATACTGGGTCGGTGAGGGAAAAAGGACTATAGCCTGTGAACCCAAAATGGTACAGAAGATGCAGGATCCCAACTTTGCAGCTTATCAACCACCGGACAGACCAAAGATAGGGAACAAAAGCCGTAAGAGCCAGGAACTCGAGCTACCTATTACACCATCATGATTCAGCATTATTGATTGAGAAGCTCCGCCCCTCACTTCTAGGCGCCTTGTACATTTAACCTTATAATAGCCAATACTGCATTATGTTAATAATAACCTACCTTTTTACTTGTGCAATTACTTTCTGTTACTGTTGATTTGTTGCCCCCTTATTTGGGCACATGTTTTCTCCGGCTGTGCCTATAAAAGGCAGAGACTGTTCACTAATCTGTGTACTGTATTGGGATTCTGCTTGTGAGTGTACCAAGTAGCATTATACATTGCCGATATTATACTTTGCTGGGTTGTGATTGTATAATAAATTATGATATACTCATTGAGACATTGAGTTGTGCGTTTGAGCCACGGGCTCTGAATACGGTTGTAGAGTTGGTATACTCCTCCGTTTGGAAGTTGACTCCTGGAGTGAGGTAATGTTGGTGGACATTTGGTCGGCCCCCCAAAATCCACTACAGTATCCATGTTTAAAACTAACCCTTTTTAAGTTTTTGCACTCATACCAGTTCCAATTGAAATGTTTAAGGCACTGCGCAGCCCCCAACAGTCAGAAAATATCGACAACAGTCCCCAACTGTCCCCAACTGTCCTCAACAGCCCAACCGTCCCTTTCATTTTCTTATATATTCCCTTACTCTGTTAATAGCACACTTTTCCAGAAATGAAAGGTGGAAAACACAGCAAGGACAAATAGCATAGGCGGAAAACGAGTATTTTCTGCAAAGAAAAGTAAGGTAAACTTGAGCATTCAAACTTTATCGATAACATCATGTGGGTTAGTTTTTGTAAATTTGTTTATATTTACATCGTATTACACTTCAATCCTTGCGAAGTTGTCGCACATAAACCTCTGCGTTGCTTTTCATTCTGGTACAAAATACTAAATGGAATCTTCATCTAACTCGGTAACTTTAACTTTTACCATCAAACAATTATTAAAGTAATTTGAAATTGTCTCCTCTTTATCCAGATATTGGAGCTCTGCATTCATCTGTTTATATGTTATGAGAAGTTAGTTGTGCTCGCAAAACCGCTCCTCATGGTTTGAAAAAAAATTGAAAAGTTTTCGGATATTAGACTTTTTATTAAAACCAGATATAATGGTAAATAATTAAAATTATGTCAAAAAAACAATGATGAAAGACTGAGTTGAAGCCAATTTTGTGGTTGATCATATCAAGCTCTAAAGTTTTCAGTATGATATTCTCATTATTAATAATAAAGTTACCAGCTTTTGAAGCACAGCATTGTATAAAATACAAAGCTGTGAGTGAGCCATACATTTTATTTTGAAATCTGCGCATAAAGTTTTGAATGAAAGTAGTGAACTCATACTTGAACGGTAAAACTGACACACAAAGTGGCTCTAACATGTTTACTGGTCACAGTCTCAATAAACTCTATTTTTAAATTTCATTCAACTCGGAGCGTGCTAAAAAATAATGCAAATAGACCAGGGAAAGATAACTCCATTGCATGTACATGATGGACCGTCTTTTCTGTTTCACTTTGTTACTTTTTAGCAGTTTTTCATTTGGTATTTAAAATGCTATTCAAGGATTATGAAAGATTGTTTCACAACTTTTTGGTTTAGGAGAGAAACAATCAATAGCAGATGACTAATCAATTCTGTTATTTTAATCTAATTCTTTTGTTTAAAACTTACATTGAAAAGATGGTTGAGACCAAAATAATTCAGTGCACAGCCAACCCTCCTATGCTTTTCCATAAGCCTTCTTGTTCAAGAAAAATGTAGTTTACCTGGTTGAAAAGTCATGAAGGCTCCTGTTTCCTGTATATCATAGTCGGAGTAAAACTTGATATTCACTGGCGTGTCTGTAGGAAATGTTCTATTCGTTGTAGCGGGCATACTTTCGTTGCAATTTTCTTTGCCTAAAAGTTATTGGGAGAATTTTTTTTTAAAAGTTAATTTTTCATTACGGTTATTTTCAATTAGCTTATTATGATAACCGATTAGGCTTCTAAAACTATTTTGCCTAGAAAATAAACAAGGATGCTCGAAAAGATCAAAGGCAATGTATAAATGCGATTGCAGCTGCAAAAGCTGGCCACAATCAGTAAAACGAATAATTACACCCGCGGTACCTTACAGCAAGAGCCACGGATGATCCACATTTATGTTATATTGTCGTGTCATTCTTAAATATATGCAATCGTTCAATAAAAACAGTTTAATTTATTTAGATACAAAATTTTTGTATTTTATGTAAAACTATTGTTTTAGCTGCATTGAAAAGTCTAAAGTAATTCTTAATACTATCTTACTGAACAACATACCAGAATCAATTTGTAGGTAGTCATAGCATCCTCCCCCAGTTTTAGTTTCTAGATCTACATAAAGGTTCTTTATTGTGACAGCGCTGCCAGCGTCAGGTGTTACAACACACTCACATTGGCGAGAGTGGTTGTAAGGAGTTGCATCCAGGAAATACGGAGTGAACAGGTACAATGGCTCACCAGGTGTGCTTCTGATAGTTTGGTTTGAGCACATACCTTCTATGTCATACACTGTAGATGAAAACAAAATAAAACACAAACAATTTGATTCATTAGAAAAAAATTTATACCATAAGCAGCTAAATTAGAAAAAAATGCTATTTCATGAGAATTTGAAGCACCATGAGCAAAGAATGTGTAAAAACTATTTATTCATCAGTTAAGAAATTTTGATTTAAATAGCGACACATTCAAACAAAATGAAGTACAGCGCATCGATATAAAGCTTAATGTGAATGTGCAGGGTCGTGATACAAATAAATGATTATCGTTGCGTGCAATTATTTTATCAAAATACGAAAACAAGCTGAATTTTATTTAATGTTTACCGTGCGTGAATGATCTCATGTAGTTTTCACATTGTAAAGTGTGAAATGAAGCGTGAAGGGAAATTTTGGACTATTCCAAGATAAAGCAAGTTTTTAGAAAGCCAAATGATCCTGAGCTGATCATTACGGTAGATGAAATCAACAAATGTTTTGATTAGGAATCATGCAGCAGCTTGTCTTGATGTAATTATTTTTTTAATATTTTTTCACAGTCAGTCAATATATACATTAAAACACATCTCTTACATGACACGAGCCCACTCGGGTTGGGTACAGTAAACCGGTAATTGTCTGATCCCAATTTCCATGTGAGCAAAGTAAGAGTAAGGTCTTACATTTTGGTATCATTCTATTCAGAATCATTTGCTGTATAATTCTAAATTATCTTTAATACATGGCCTTAGGCTAGTTTTGACTTTTACAATTTTTTATTTTTGGTTTTTGTTCCTTAGCAACCAGCAATGGCGCACAGATTTTTGGTGCATGCGGTTGCTTTTGTTTTTCAGAATTTTTTTTTTAGAGATGGATTTTCAAAAAACTGAATATAAGGATATTGAAAGCACCTTGTTTTGAGCATAGTGACCAGTTTTGGTGAAATTTCGAGCACGGTAAGTGTAGTTTCTCACTAATTGCAATAATAATTAATAATTATTTATTATTACCAAAATCGTCATTTTTTTCATTGTAATTATTTTTCTTATTTAAGATATTTAGCACAATTTTTTTTAAAACGAAGGAAATACACATCCTAGCGCTCATATTCACCAAGTTTCATACTGATTGGACAAGTTTTGGCTGACTTATGAATTTTTTCAAGTTTTCGTTATTTATAATAATTATTACCGAAATCGGACTTATTTTCGGAGCTTGTTTTTCCCATCAAAACGGTAGCGGCTGTCAAAATAAGTTTGATATTCAGAATCCCCATGGTCTGTTGATCATATACACAAATTTCTATGAATATCAAAACAATATAAGGTTGTTAATTATTTATCAATAGTAGCCATTGTTTTTTATTATTATTACCCACAACGTCATTTTGGGACAAATAATTGAAGTATTTAAGAGGGTTCCATTGGCAAAATAAAACGTAAATTTGAGAGATAACCACTGAAACATTGTCTTGGCAGTCTTTTGCTGACTTTCAAGCATTATAAGTATTTTTTTCTCTAGTTCATAAAAACCAATTAATAAGCCATTACAGATGTTGCGCAATGGCATTCTTGTGGTTTTGTGGTTTTTGATTGAGGTTTTGAGGCTTTTTTTTTTTCAAAGCCCAACCTAGCAAATAACTAATCATTCTAGAACAAAATTTTGCCACTTTTTCATTGCTGCAATTTATTTGTGTCTAGGACAAATATTTCTCGTGTAAAATGCAAATCCATACACCGGCCTCCCCTCGGCCTAGCTTCGTGGTTACTTGCTATGTCGCAATAAGGGCCCAAAAGGGTAGGCGGGGAAAGTTTTTTTGGTTTCTTCTGTGTCCATGATAATGCCCCGATAATTTTTAAGGAGAATCTTATCGTTCTTTTGGTATTTGTTTCACTGTTGTAGCTGCATCGAGTGGGCCGCTAAAAAATAATGAAAATAAGCGAAAAACCACGAAAACCACAGAAAGCACCCTGTAATGAATGTGTTAAAGTGTATCTGGCATAAATTTCTGTAAATGTATACGTAATTTTTGTTGTTGCAATGATTCCGCCTAGAGAAAAATAATATTCACTTAATATCCAGTTAATTCTTAGCGCTAAAATTTAAGAAATAACGATTTTCAGTAAACAAGTTGTTGAAATGCGTATTTAGCATTTAATCGAACATAATGAGAAATTTCCAAGTTCGCAATATAATGGTTTCAAACTTTTGGTAAAAGGTTTGTACCACTGAAAATGCACAAATTTTTTTTTAACGGTGAGTTATGTGATAAAATTAAGTTGGCACATCGTTGAATAGTCAAAGAGTTATACTTTAAACATGACAGTCGAATGCAAAACTCAATTGGCTGTTAGTATAAAAGAATAATCTACACAACCTACCTGTAACACACTGAAATGTCACATTCACTTGGTTGTGGTATCTACAGGCAGATGCAGTCAAGTTCATAGAACAATAGCCCAGTTTTCCTTCACAAGTGTCTATCAGAGCTCTTGTGTCATTGTCGCTGCACACTTCAACTGGAGACAAGACAGACACAATTACTGGTGCATTCAAGTGATACTGCTTACATCGAAATGTATTGTGGCTGGTACTTACCTTTCGATGACCTGATTGATGGGTTCAAAGAAACTTCTAGAAAATTTATGTGTATCCTTTCTCTTTTTTTACACAAAAGAGAGATTCCTGTGAAGTAGTCTGGAGTTGTCTTCCAGTGGTCGGTGGGTTCCCCTGTAGCTCTCACTGTATATATTATACAAACACTTGTGTTCTGAAATCCTCACATCACAAATTACTCTTGTAAACCTCTCATGCATTTTCTCCATGTAAAACGTAATCAACATTACATGATTTTGCTATTATTCCAGTAACAAGGGACGCTGTCAACTGGAAAGAGCATTTTAGAGAAAGTAAAAAACAACAAATGAAATGCTGTTCATGTATAAGCCTGTGCAATAATTGTTTCGCATTTCTTGGCTTTGAATTTTTCTGATGCGAAAGTACACAAAAATTATAGTTTCAAAAAAAGTATAGGATTCAATTATTATTTATCAACATATTTATTTACTTATTACATTTATTTAATAATATATGTTGTTATATTTATTGAGACAGCTGATCAGCATTGTTTATCTCAATGGTCAGGCAGCATGCTTTAAGGTGATGACTATCTAGGCACATGCAGTGGCTTTCTTTCTTAAAACTTTGTTGATCCCGGAAACTGCATACATAAGTTCTGTTGAATATATTATTTTTAGAAAAAGTTAATTTACATGCTTGCTATAACACCAACAAAAAAGTTAAAAAATTTTAACATGTCTTTTGGTGTTACAGTGAGCATGTAAATGAACTTTTCTAAAAAAAATATCTTCAACAGATGTAACAGGTTATGTGTGGTAGATTTTGGTGCACAGTAGTAGTAAACAGGTCGTTTACGCTAGAAACCTTGCGAGACAATGCGCTAGGCTTTTACCCACAGCGTTTGGCTAATAGCTGTTGGGTAGAAAGTCCTACTGTGCCGGTGGCATAGTAAGCAGGGCCGGTATTGACCCCTGCAGGGTCGGTAGTGACCCCTACCGACCCGGTACAGCTGTACTGGGCCGGCACAAGATGGCCACCTTAGAGGAGGATCCTCAAAAGTGCATAAGAACTTAGTCAAGGTCGAGAACAGGAAGTACTCACCCTTAAACTACCAACTCCATGGACCCAACTCTACGTACAGCCTGGGAGCCTTGCAGGAGTACTCATTGGACAATCAGGAGAAAGGACTCCGCCCTTAGCCACTTGGCACCTCCCTTTATTATTCACATTGCATTGTTGATTGGTTGATTATTTATATAGTTAATTGTATTGGTTAATCTACTTCCTGTGCATTGACTGCTATATGTTTTGTGCTTATCAGCTCTCCTATAAAAGGAGAGCACACACTGTTAATCTTTGCATTCATTACAATGTTGCCATGGCATATACTCTTATATTGCTAAACCCTAGAGGAATAATTACCCTCAGGACAGCTTAGAGAATAAAGCCATTATTACAGACACTACTCGGTACTGTTTGTCTGAGCCATGGGCTCTTGCCTTACCGGGTAATTCGGTTGCCCTACACAGTTGTCACTGTTGGTTAGCACAGTGTCCCCTCTGGAGAGAGGTAGAATACTCGAGATTAGTGGATGTCCGTGGTAACAGACCGGAATTCATTACATATGTATGCTGCTTTCATAACCAAAGAACTTTTGAGAAAGAAAGCAACTATATATATATCTAGATAGTCATCAACCGAAAACATGCCACCTGATAGTTGAAGTAAACAATACTGATCAGCTGTTGCAATAAATGATTCATTCGCATACAGGTTATAACTACAATAATGTTTTATAAATGAACAACTCGTTGAGCAGCTATGATAAACATGGGAATAGTAGATAAAATAATCAGGGCAATCTCAAGTGTTATTGAGAGTATTCGGACCTGTTCGTCTAACATAATGAAAAAAATAATAGGTGTTCATAGTTCAATATGTCGCGTATGCGACGGAACACTAGTTTAGAACAAAATAATTATTCAATGAAATGTTATAGTTTACCGAACAAACCATAAAGAAGATAACTCCCAATTTTCAAAATAATCAAAAAAATAATAAAATTTGAGCTGCTACAAACTGGAATAGTTTGTTGAGCTGCCATTCAATTTAGTAAATTTTGAACACTTGCAATTATTTCGAATTTTTTTTTATGGATATGAAACCGGTCTATGAAAATGGAAAAAACCGACTTGCTCATTATTATTTATTTAGTGTTCAGTTTCATTTGCTACCTACGAACAATATAAATAAATACTCGTTGATTAGTTTTTTTTCCTGTGAACTCCTTTTTGCTGACCCACAAGTTTTGAAAAAACTGATTAGTTATTGATTAAATTGATTGCAGGTCTGATTGTTTTCATTGCAATGTGTTTGGCGAACAGAGGTCACGAATGCTCTTAATGTCTATACTTGGAATCAATGCAGTCATTCTATTTGAGGGAATGGAACAGTTTCACCCATCTCAGGCACTGTTTACACTGGTGCGTATCATAGAACAAGTGTGCACTCCATACAAGTGTGAGCACCAAAGTTACCAGCAAAAACATGAGCTTTTCAAATAGGTTCGCTTCAATCCTGGCTCCTTATCATCTTGGAACTGAAATGGGGTCCAAAGTGTTTTAATATGGATACGGGGACTGATGGGCAATATAATTGATATTCTAAAAGGTACCTCAGTGAGGACCAGTACAAAATCGTAGCTGTAACAAGTAGCTATGGTATTTTGTAGTTTACTACTGTAAACCGAACCTCATTATATACTGTTAGCTATCGTCTAGACATGCTGATAACTCAATCGTCAGTGTCTCAAAGAGTTGACAATTGTTTGGCTGGTAGCTAGATGATGTGCATTCTTGTTTAGTTTAGGCTATTGATTGACAACTAACAAGGTCAATGCAAATAGTCAAGTCGCTGATGCGACCAAATAAGTTTTTAGTTGTAGCGCTCAAGAAGTAGAGCTAGTTTCCATATATAAATTTCCATAGTTTTTACAAAGTTCTAAATACTTCTATGAACCACCGGAAGCAATGGTGTGTGATGGATCCATGGATTTAGTAAGCAACTATGCATATGAATTAAAAGTAAGAACTTACAGTAGTCGGTTGCCTGTAGTTGCTACATTATAACAGGCTGTCCATAGATATATTATAGCGGATTTTAGTGTTCGCTAGGTCTGCGCACACATTGTACCACATTCTGGCATCCTTATAATAGCCATTAGATGGCCAGAATGACTAGAAACGGTTATACCGAATAGACTAGAACTATACTTATGTCGATACCGACCCTGTAAGGAGCTATGCCGACCTATACCGACCTATACTGACCTATACCGGCCCTGTATGCAGCTATACCGACCTTACTGTGCCAGCATGAGGTGAGTCAATGTAACCTGAGGACTCAAAAGCAGCTTGGGAGAAGCAGGGAGCCATCTACCGGAGATTTCTACCCCTAACCCTTACGAAAGATGGAGTACTAAAGCTAGAAACACCAAGGACCAAAGGAATGACTGTGATTGGTGCATTAGCCTCTAACTCCACCTACTACTAAAGGGCGCCTATTAACTTTAAGCCCATACTGTTAATTTTATTCGTTATGTATTTATATACTGATACTCATTGGTGCATGTTGCAATATTGTTGTGTGATTGGCTAGTCACTTCCTGTGCATCGCCTATAAAAGGCAGAAATTTTGCTGTAATTGTCATTTGTAATGCGCCTTTTACTATCTCGTTTTATTCCGGAGGAATAACTGCATATGTACTCAACAGCACTGAGGAATGCGCCTGAGCCGAGGGTCCCTACTGGTTGTAGAGTAGAGATACTCTGTCTTGCATTCGTTTGGTACATCACCAGTTAAACTAACAACTGGTGGCAGCACGCTACCAACCTCAGCTAGTAATTCTCAGCCCCCAAAATCCACTACAATATGCTATTCTAGCCTAGTTTAGTAAAGAGAAGTTGCCCTATTTTCAGTAATATATCTTAAAGCATTGGCTCAAGTAATAACCATTTTGGTGTTTAGCGTCACTTCGCTACAATTCCCATAAGAATGAAACGCAAAATGCTTAAACTCTAAATGTTGCCTTCCTCGCAAGTTTAAATTTACTGCAGATGAATGTGGCTATTACATACATTATAGATGCACTAATGAGCCAGATATAATCATCAAAACACTTCCAATCAACAAAAACTGAGATTTTTAAAATGTTCATGCTCAATATAATGTTTATATCCACGTGTGTGCCATTGATCAGTTAACAATAACGTAATACGTTCAGAAAATCATTATTGAATTGTGAGAATTATTGCTGAATTTCCATTATAGGTAGAGGTTTCTCTTCTAAAAAAGCTAATAAGTTGCTTTTTATAACAGCTGATACAGGCACTCATTAAAATTGATGCAGACCACCTGATATCAGCTGGCTTAAAAGAGTTCATACTTTGATCGGGCTGCTTACATAATTTGATGTGTCATAGTAGCCATTGCTAAGCAATCTAACGACAACCACATAATTCACTTACAAAGTCCAGTTGTAGTCTGTGTAGATACTGCAGACACTGTTAAAGCTGTAACTGCTATGACAAGATATAATGTGTTCCTCATCATTTGCCTGCAAGTAGGATCCAATAGATTGGCAATACAATTGAGTTGTAAGATGGTGATTAAAAGCTGCTGCAGGTTGCTCTTTGCCTTGCCTTGCTTTGCATGGCCTTGCATTGCCTTGCATTGCATTGCCTTGCATTGCATTGCCTTACATTGTATTGCATTGCGTTGCATTGCCTTGCATTGCCTTGCCTTGCATTGCCTTGCATTGCCTTGCCTTGCATTGCCTTGCATTGCCTTGCATTGCATTGCCTTGTATTGCCTTGCATTGCCTTGCATTACATTGCCTTGCAATGTATTGCATTGCCTTGCATTGCCTTGCATTGCCTTGACTTGCCTTGCATTTCAATGCCTCGCATTGCCTTGCATTGCCTTGCATTGCTTTGCATTGCCTTGCATTGCCTTAATTTGCCTTGCCTTGCATTGCCTCGCATCGCCTTTCATTGCCTTGCATTGCCTTGCTTTGCATTACATTGCCTTGCATTGCCTTGCATTTCATTGCATTGCCTTGCATTGCCTTGCATTGCCTTGCATTGCCTTGCATTGCCTTGCGTTGCATCACATTACATTGCATTGCATTGTATTGCATTGCCTTGCTTTGCTTTGCTTTGCGTTGCCTCGCATTGCCTCCCATTACCTTGCCTTGCCTTGTCTTGCATTGCCCTGCATTGCCTTTCATTGCCTTGCATTGCCTTGCATTGCATTGCCTTGCATTGCATTGCATTACATTGCATTGCATTGCCTTGCATTGCCTTGCATTGTATTACATTGAATTGCATTGCATTGCATTGCCTTGCCTTGCCTTGCCTTGCTTTGCCTTGCCTTGCATTGCCTTGCATTGCCTTGCATTGCCTTGCATTGCCTTGCCTTGTTTTGTACTGCCTTGCACTGCCGTGCACTGCTTTGCACTGCCTCGCACTGCCTCGCACTGCGTCGCACTGCGTTGCACTGCGTCACACTGCGTCACACTGCATGTCACTGCGTTGAAATTCTTCGCACTGCATTGCACTGCATTGCACTGCATTGCACCGCATTGCACTGTGTCGCCTTATGTCACCTTGCGTCGCCTTGCGTTGCATCGAGTTGCATTGCGTTGCAATGCGTTGCCTTGCGTTGCCTTGCGTCGCCTTGCATCGCCTTGCGTCGCACTGCGTTGCCTTTCGTTGCCATGTGTTGCCTTGCGTTGCATTGCGTTGCGTTGCATTGCGTTGCATTGCGTTGCATTGCGTTGCATTGCATTGCATTGCATTGCGTTGCATTGCATTGCGTTGCATTGCATTGCATTACAATGCGTTGCATTGCGTTGCATTGCGGTGTTGAGCTAGTTTGAGGTGTTTATATTGAAAAAAATATGTTAATATCACACAAAAATTTCACATTGAATAGTTTTTTGTTATTAGAAGTCTAGTTTGCAGTATTGTTGAGACAAAACAATGCAGTTGAAGCTACACAGTAGCAAAACTAAAGTAGCCAAATAACTTTTGTTTTATTAATGACTTCGATGAAAGAATCATGTCATTCATAGATTTTAGGTAACTCATAACTAGATAAAGATATAATTTTACCTGTAATGTTATACAGTCTATAGCTTGCAGTAGTGGTCAGTAATTATACTGATTGCTGCTCTGCTCTAGCGGCGTTGGCGATAGAGTTAGCGGTAGTACTGACACCAGTAGTTTTGAGCACAGGCTAGTAGTAGGGGTGATACTAGCTGTAGCGCACTGATCAATCTAAGCAATCAGCTGATACGCATAATATAATAAGGCAGACTACCAGGCAATCAACATAGCACTAGATAGACTTGTTTGTGTAAATCATTGAACTGTACCAGTGAGTGAATACTTCTATGTCTATTGTAGTAGATTTTGATGGAAGCTGATAGTAAACAGGTCGTTTACTATCCACCCTTTGCAAACAATGCGCTAGACTTCAACCTACAGCGTTCGGTTAACTGCTGATTAGGTGGGAAGTTATACTGTGCCGGTGGCATGGTCTGCAGAGCCGGTAGTGACCCCTGCAAGGCCGGTATTGACCTCTTACCGACCCGGGCAGGCACTGGACGGCCGACATAGCAGAGGAACGTTAAACCCATCGGAGAACTTAGTCAAGGCCAAGAACCGAAAGTACCCTTCCTCGAATTACCAGACAAGTGGACCACATGCTAGCTATAGCCTGGGAGCCCTGAAGGACCTATTATTGGACCATGGAGATAAGACTCCGCCCTCTAGCCACTTGACACTTGTATTATTTAAGCCAATTACCTTACCTAATTGGCTAAATATTTATATAGCTGTTTGGATTGGTTGATTCGCTTCCTGTACTATTGATCTTATGTGACTCATGCTAATCATTTCCTGTGAGTCCTCTTATTAAAGGAGTTAGTTTTGCCACAATCATTGCATTCATTCTCATGTCTTGCCGCAAATACCCTTGAGGAATCAATACCCCTCAGGACTTTGTCTTATGAGAATACAGCCACTATTCAAACACCACTCCGTGTTATTTGTGTGAGCCATGGGCTCCAATTATACCCAGTATTACTGTTGCCTGACTGCACAGTTGTCTCTGTTGAGCAGTACAGTGCCCCCTCTGTAGAAAGGTATAATACTTGAGCTTAGTGGATGTCCGTGGTGGAACCAGACTGGAATCCATTAAACTATTATCTTTGGCATTTGTTATTCACACACACATGAGCTTAGAATGTTGTTTATGCCAATTGCAGCATTCATAACACTGACGTGGGTCTCCTTATTGCTGACTTGTGATACAATAAAGAAGGGAAACGTTTGTTGTCATTTATCATTGCGTCATACTATTTCACAAGAGTTCATAGTAATGCTAGCATATTACAAATCATTCATTGGATCTGTGTAGAATATGTGGAGGCAAGAGCAAAAAATAGTGCCTCAAAGACTACTCAGCAATTCAAAAACATACAGAAGAGTTGCTTCTTAAAATTTTATGTTGGAAATGACCACCTCTGGTTCTTCTATTTAAATAACCGTTACTCTCCACTTTGAAGCTGATATAGTATGATCTCTTATATAACATAAGTTGCTCCGTTTAACATCCGTACCCTACATATTTCATTTTTGCCATTATGTTAATAAGCAGGTTTTTTAGACAACTCTAGCTAGACTTACCTACACAAACCTAATCTCGACCTTCACTTAACCTTTAAATAAACTAAACCCAACCTCGGTTTAACTTTAAGCTCGGCATAGGCTCTACCTAAAACAGTTCTACCAAACAAGTACCAGATATAATTAAGGCAATCTGTTAGATGGACCAACCAAGCACGAAAGTTTATCACATTGGAATGCTTGAAAGCTACAAAGAAAAGCGGCATAAAATCTTTTGCATTATCACAGGTAGCAGCCTACTGAATATAATACTATTTGTTCATCTATTTGTAAAGATAATGCGCAGTTGAAATAGCAGCCTCCTTTTGGCTTACCGCAACCATGTATGCTGTAATGGAACTTGTCTTAGTTATCCCTAGGCATCAGCTTGCACCTTACAATTTACAAATCACAGAAGTGTCTGCCTATTTTTCTTTGTTATTAATCTCATGGCTGCTCCACAGGCATTTACACTACTGTCATGGTTCTGGTGCCCCGTCTCCTCCGTATATGGGGAGTTGTTCTTCCGAGGGGAGATAACTTGGGTAGAACTGTTACCAATACATGTTGGTGTTCAACAAGAGACAAGAGACTTCTATTTAGAGTGTAGGATTGAAACCTGGTGGAGGAGAGAGAGGACTTGTAGGCTTCGGCTGCCGTTTACTTAGAACTGAAGTAGGGGGGGGGGGGTGTTCAGGGAGAATTAGTATGACACAATGCGAAATGACCACAAGCGTTTCCCTTCTTCATTGCATCACGTCAGCGATTAAGGAAACCCATGTCACGTATTATGAATACTGCAATTGGTGTGGTTTTATTATTATGGAAATAGCTCAAGTTAGGTAGGAAAAGGTGGAATTGCTGGACTTGCTATTTGTGGTTTGATGAACTGGGAGAAGATAGAGGTAGTAAGTGGCAAGAGATGGATACAGGAGTTAAGGCTGGATCCAGAAGATTTCAAAACCATTTGCTCATGCATTTTCTTTGCCTCACTCAAAGGGATAAGGAAAGTGTTCTCAGAGAAATTATCAGTCCATCTGGAGTAGCCATGGTTAAACATTCTTTATGGATGACACAATAGCCAAGCAATATCTTGCACAAAACTGTACATTTTACCAACACTGCTGTTTTTCGATACATTAACAATTGAATTACTGTGATCACTCATCAATAGTAGTAGAAGTAGACGAATTGCTGCTTGTTTAATTCAGTTTTACATTTGTTTGGTAGTTGAATCCCATGTAGTTTGATTTTAGTTTCAACGAATAATTAATAGTCACGTTGTATATCTGATCTCAAAATCTCTCTAACAGGCAATGCTATGAGACAGCAATTTTATACCTGCCAAACTGCATGTTAATAGTTTCATAGGTAGATTTATTAGGGTCAAAGGTTGCCGACAAATTTCATAATACAATGAGTTGCTCTTGATGCTTCGAGGCATCATTTGTAAATGCTCGGTCATTCACCCAATTTTCATTGGATTGCTACACTCCTAATCAAATATTAATCATCAGCACCTAGTTTTACACATGGCAAACTATCACCAGCTACAATATGCTAGTCAAACTGTGGAGATCAGAATGTGAAACTTATATAGCGAGTAATACTTTAAAAATATTCACCTATATTTTTTCAAATCTGGTTTTTGCTTCATGTTAAGAGCTAATGTAGTTTCTGAAAAAACATGAATGGTGACAAATAAGGTAAAGACACTTTTTAAGCCTTTTCTTCAACCAAGTGCAAACGTGCTTTTAGTTGACTGCGCATTCACTCTGTAAAAACTAGCCCTTAGCTTTTTTCGAACTTGAAAATTAAAAAAAATTCCCAAATCAAAAAACAGATTGGTTATGCAGCACTAGTTCAAACTGTTACCAGAGCAAACGTAAGCATAATATGCAAAATACTGACTAGGTTTTAACACAAGATAAGCATCGCTACTTTTACAGCCAATGTGATGGAGTATGAAAACTACACTGCAACGCTCGTAAAATAGTGTGTGTCACTGGAAATCTCATTATTGTTGCTGTATACAGTAAAGCATTGTTATTGCACAAGCCCACAGGCAGCATCTGAGAATAATTTGTTTTGAGTGCATGACACTGGCTGATTGCCAAGCCCTTGTAAACCCTTTGCAGGAGAAGACAACTTACTTAAAATACTTGTAAACCCTAAATGTATCTTTTTACAACTGATTCATTACTTTACAGAAAAAAGGGGAAGAAACTCCTACATTTGATGGAAAAAAGCAAAAAAAAGCTTTTGAAAGATATAAGGCTGTTTTTTTTTTTCGAGTCACTTGCACTTTAATATGGCGCTACTAAAATCCACAACAACACCTAGCATTGGTAAATGGTATATAGCGTGTAGCGTGTTGCAGCAAAATGCTTCATACTGGTAAAAGAAACATGTACCTTGTTCGATACATTAGTTTCTGTTGTGAAGATGGGTTTCGTGAGCCAGTTCCTGGTATTTTAAGGAATAATTTACGCCAAAAAAAATAGCGCAAGCTGTTCTAGTATGCATAAAAATTTTAAAAACGTTACTCAAAAAATGACAAAGACATAATGTACCTCAGTTTGCATACAAAGAAGAAAATGAGAATTCAGTTCATGTTTGGAGATAAAATACTGCTGAGAACAGGCAAGAACTTGTTTCTTATTGTCATTGGGCCCTAGAGCTGTTGATTGTATATTTAAATGTTCTGTGGGACGTTTTGTATGGGTAATGTGCATTTCCTTTTATTCTTTGTGAACCAGAAGCATAATCTGTTGTTTTTAGCTGAGGAAGCTGCTATGTCTCTGCCTACAATAGTAAACAACCCCACAGTTCAGATCTCAAACTGGCATCAGTACAATTTAAATGACTGTCAAGACAATATACTGTGTGAAAGGAGTATAAGATATAATGAAATTTTATTTATTGGAAGTTTGATTGACCAATCACATTTTTTGAGGCAGCATTTGCCAGTTAGCTTGGCTTCAAAAATCTGAAAAAGCAATAGATATGTTTCAAGTTTCTAAAAACATATTAGAAAGCTTTTTCACTTGCAATAAAAAAAACTTGGTATCTTGACCGATTTCAAACCCTACTTTTAGCAAGAGTATATTAGGCTTCTCTGATGGAAACCTTTTACTCAATGAAGGCTTAGAAAGGCATCATCATAGATAGCTCTGAGAACTACAATTTCCAAAGTCGTACAAAAATGTTCTTTTGCTACCCATCTTGTAACATATTATTTTAATTGTGACTGTTGTTTAGCAACTCAAGATGTGAAGAACAGATGAGAGGCTTTCAGTAAAATAATAAAAAAAAATTGCAGTCAGTTTTAAAAAAGGAAAAATTCAGTGCGAACACACGGGCTGTTGAAACTCTATAGTTGATCAGACAACCAATGTACATGTTCTTTTAGTTAAACAAAACTGCTTTTGGCAAAAAACAATCAGAAATAGTTTCAAAGTCAATCAGCAAAGAGCCTGCAGAAATAAATTGGACACAAAATGCATAATAGGCAAATGCAGGAAGCTGAAACTAAAATAAAACACGTGGATATTTTGATCAAGACCGCAGAAAAACAATAAATGAATCGGATTGAAAACCCTATTGGTGTGATTTACTTTGAACGTAAAAATATAAAATACATTTTACATGTATAATGAACACCATGTGCCTATTTGTAGCATCGTCTCCATTTTCTGCTACCGCCATAACAATGATTAGATATTTATCATAGTTAACCACACTGGTGGACAGGTGATAATTCTAAAATTACTTGTGAAAAAGAAAAGGTGCCAAAATTGAACTTTCAGTGTCATTGTTGTAATCAATCACAACAGCAGTTTTCAAATCAAAGTTACGCATCATGTGACTGAAGAAAACAGGCAACAGGAAAAATGTAGATAAATAAAATTTTGAAATACAATATTAAAGAAATAAAACATTAACTGGCTAATGATCAGGAAAAGCAAGACTGACGAGTGAAATGGTTTAGATATCTGTGTTAGCGCATTTAGTTTGAGTTGCTTTTGTATAAAAAAATCCTCACAACTTTTAATGAAATAAAATAAAGCTATTGCAATTAAAAAAGTAATATTTTGTAAAAATTCTGTGGCATATGTTCATAAATTAACACAGTTGCAAAATGCACTTGCGCACTTTACCTCTGCTTACAACGGGCAATTTCCAAGAGCACCAATTTTCCAGAGTATTATTTTGGAGAGGTATTGTTTAGACACAAAACTCCAAGTATTAGAGCATCAAACTGTTGCTCATAAGTATTTGGAAACTTGCTGGAGATGGGCTTGTAAAAAATAATGATTACCCGTGTTTCAGCTATTTCTCTCATTACAACCTTGTAATTCAAGCATTTGCTCATTTTGAGAAACTTGCAAGTTGTCTCTCTGGAGTCTTTTTTTCCTGAAACTGTACCAAAATTTAAACAATACAAATTTATGACACAGATCAATCAACAATACAGACATTTCAAATAACACATACATTATGAAAATACAGATATTCCCCGTTGTGGACTAATCACATTAGATATATTAGCTAAATTAAATATGTTGGTTATTATAGGTATATTAGTCACATAGGATGCATCAGTTACATCAGATGTATTAGTTACATTAAAAATATTACTAACATTACGTATATTAATTACATTAGGTATATTACTCATATTAAGTATACACATGTAAGTTACATCAAGCATATTAGTCACTCTAGATGTATTAATTACTTTAAATGTATTAGTTACATTACATATATTAGTTATATTAGGTATATTGGTTACTTCAGGCATATAAGTTATGTAAGATATACTAGTTACATTGGAAATACTAGTTAGATAAGGTATATTAGTCACACTAGATATATCAGTTACATCAGATGTGTCAGCCACATTAAACATATCAAACACAGTAGATATATTATTTACATTAGGTATAATAGTCACACTTTGTATATTGGTCACATTAGGTATATTAGTTGGGTGTTGATCAAAGCAGATACTCTCTATAATAAACTGTCAGTCACATTCAGTAACTGGCTCTCACTCTAAATTTCAAGTTAATCAATTCGGTAGGTATCTCCCACTTGCAGTATGATGCTGCTTATACCAATACCTCCAAAGAAGTAAGTATTTGAATTTTTACTTACTAAATGAAAGTTATCACCGAGATAATCACAATCAGTAGTAAGGTTGCTCCTCCAACTGTCCAGCCGATAACTACAAAAAGGTAATGTAAAGTATACAGGTAAATTGTTGTCCAATCATTTTATCTTTTTGTGGTTGAAATTGCCAATGACAGGTTGGGGTCCAAAGACTAAATAACTACCTAATGCAATAATAAAATCAAGGGTTTTGTTGTAACTAAGTAGGGTCGTTAATACTCGCTTTCCCTGTAATGAGAACTGGCTGGAATTTGTTTGTGTTTGAGTAACCTTTGCCAAAAAGTTTGTTTTTCAACTTTTTTAAATATACCAATTATATGCAATACATGAGTGCTTCGCATCAGCTTCATGATCAGGTGAACATTACTCACCTGTCCCACTGTCACTGTTACTACTTTTAGCTGTTGATTTATGTTGAGATGAAGTTTCTGTTGCTTCTGGTTCCGTGGGAGACTCTGGAATCATCTCGATATAGTTTCTACACGTCACAGTTGCAGGACCAAAACCTAAAGTATTGTAAAATCAGGGTTTATTTGTTGTGGAGTCTTGTTTGACAGCTGGAGTGCAAATAGCGGATGTTAGGTAACTCTGATATAGGTATACAAAGACTAAATAGGCTGTTCGTTGCAAAACGGTCTTTCACGGTCAGTCGGGAATGAATGTTTTTACAAAATCAAAAAAAAAAACACCATTCACTGCACTATGGCTTAAACCCAAGAATCAATGACCACTTCACCGCTCAGCCAGAATTGTCAGTAAGCCTATCAGCTACGACCACCAGTTAGACAACTCTATTGCGAGTACATAATAGCCTGATAGCTCTATTATATTTAAGTTCTTTTTCACTCCAATCATAGAATGGTTGGAAAAATCTATTGCCAACAGTATCTTTTCAGATAGCTCTATTGTAATTAGACATTTAATATCAAAAATATTCGTAATTTATCTTCGACCCGGTTATTTATGGTGCATTTAAATCACAACAAACCACTACTAAAGCAAGTTACTTGCCTGGATTGATGCCAAACCAGGCGCCTCTGCCCCCATAACTAGACACAAACTGAAACCCATTCGTTGCTTCAGCAGAGAAATTTTTGCTTACCACTTCATCTCTGATAGTCCTTTTACAATATTTGCTTTTGACAAAGTCTAAAAAGTCAAAAGAAACGTACATTATCTAAACTTGAAAAAGCGTGCTAAGTAGCATTATATTGGCGTTCTTAAAAAAAAAAAAATTTATCGATTAGGTTAATGAAAAATAACAATAGTGATTTTTTCCTCCTGTTAACAAATGGAGATAGCTGCTTCCCTGGAAGTTCCAAAATAAAGAATTTATCTCAATAATGATCCTGCACATATCGCAATTTGTGTTTGACAACCAAAAAAACGTTATCTTGTGGTTAGGCAAACATCTCACACTCACTAGTAGTAATATATGAGCAGATCTCCCTACCAAGTGTTTTTTTG